>PVLA01001161.1:0-394769 GCA_004027455.1 Hydrochoerus hydrochaeris | reverse complement strand
CAGGGAAGGGGGCTGGGACCTGCACTGTAACCTGTGTGGAGGAAGCCAGGGCCATGACAGGAGACAGAGGCAGGAAGTGAACCCCAGGCCAGAACCCTGAGAGCACTGATCCAGGAGAAGGAAAAACAAGGGAGATTGAAGGTGGCAAACACACAACATCAGACACGGCTTCAATGGACATTAAGAGATATCTTCGGGAACTTGTAGATGAGCTCAAAACTGAAATATTAAATCAGATAAAGCAGGATATGAGTAGAGTAATAAATGCTCTCAGAAAGCATCTCTCAGGATGATACAGACGGAAGAAGGGAGGAACACAAAAAAAGGAGAGAAACATTCGATAAAGAATATAAAGAAAATATAGAATACATGAAGCAGATTCAAAGAGACTACCAGGAAATTAAAAACTCCATTGAAAGCTGGCAAAACTCCTTAAAAGAAACTAAGGATAAACTATCAAAACTTGAAGACAAGTTGGCACTGTGTGATTATGAAAGGAAAGATCTCTTAAAAATAACATTGAAACAGGCAGTAACAACACAAAGGCTAGAAGATGACAAGAGAATCTACAATTTACGAATAAGAAACCTGAACAAAGAAGCATGAATACATACAGGTGAATTACAAAGGCTATTCACGGAAATAATTAAGGAAAATTCCGAAGCATGGGAAAAGAAAATGACATTTGGTTGTGTGAGGCATACAGAATTCCAGCCACCTACAACCAAAGCAGATCTACACCCAGACATATAATAATCAAGATGCCATAAATTCAATATAAAAACAGAATATAAAAAGCTGTCAGAGAAAAGAAACAGATTACCTATAAAGGTAAGCCCATCAGAATCACAGCTGACTTCTCAACACAGACAATCAGATCAAGAAGAGGTTGGCGCGAAGTGTTACAAGCCCTGAAAGAAAATAACCTCCAGCCCAGATTGATGTACCCTGCAAAACTGTCACTAGAAGTTGATGGAGAAACAAGATGCTTCCATAACAAAGAGGAACTGGGCGAGTTTGTGACCACCAATCCAACCCTACAGAGAATACTGAAGGACATTCTAGAGAGAGAAAAAAAATACCAGGATTTTAGGAATAGTGGCAGAAAGGCCTCAATGAGTGGGGCAGGAAGTAGAATGAAGGAGAAAACTAGACAAACAAAGGCAGAAAAATAGCATAGCAGAAATGAGGCAGAGAAGGATGGCTAGAATCTCTAACATAGAGGGCATTGTTACGCCATATTGTTAATAGTGCGCCAGGATTTAAAACCCACATTACTCACACTACTCTGCTTAGATGTATTGTATTCTGTTCCAGTCATTCTACCTGTACTAGACTTCAGGGCACAGACAGTAATCCCGAAAACAACAGGATAGAGTACGTTAATCATCCTTAATTTCCTATTAACTTAATCTAAAGCTCTGTAAAACTTACACTGTTTTACCATGACTGATCATAATCAAATATGGTTTGTTGGATCACGGTTTTGTATTGATAGATTTTATTCAAAGCTGTTATGATTGATAATATCAAGTCTGAGAGTATAGGCAACTGCACTTAAGATGACAAGATCCACTAGAATATCCACTATGGTTTGATTATTACCTGCCTTTGAAGTTTTATACTGTCTACAATATTTTATTTTTACTAATATTATTTACTGCTATACTCAATCATACTGCTATATTCAGTTATGCCTGTTGATATAGACATTCTGTTGAAGATAATAAGAAACAACACAGTAATCATTGTAGATCACCTTGTACTGTGGTTTTATACAACTTTTTGGTTTCATGTTTTTATAGGAATTTGTTTTGTCTTGCTAAGTTTTGTTTTTCCCTCTAATACAGAAAGTATAGAAATATATGCAGAGATTCATGCATGTGTAGCTGAATACAGTCTCACTGTTTTAGTATCTACCTTGTATGCTTTAATTTTGCAACTTGAGCAACTATTTCTAAGAGGACAATATGTAATTTTAACTAGTGATTTCTTATTGTTTATCTTTTTTTTGGAATTCTGTATTACCTCTACCCTTTACATGCTTTTGTTTCTCTTTAAATAAAATTTTAAAAAAAGATATAACTGCATGAACATTTAAGTGTGTAGGATTGATAACCATACTTTTAAGTTCTTGTTGGATTGTTGAGCAGATCTGTTTGCAGTCTCACTGCTTTGAATGTCTACTTTGTATACTCTAATATTGTGACTTAAAAAAATATTTCGGAAAGCACAATATGTAATTTATCAACCAGTGATCTCTTACTGTTTATCTTTTTTTTTGAAATTCTGTAATATTTCTACCTTTGTTTCTGCTTTCTTTCTCTTTAAATAAAAAAATTTAAAAAAAATAACAAGGAACCAGGAAGCAATGATAAAAAGGCTAGAAGACAACAATAGGATTTATAACCTAAGAATAAAAAAATGTGAATGAAGATGCCGTGACAAATACAAATGAAATAAAAAGTCTATTCACAGAAATAATTAAGGAAAACTTCCCAAACATAGGTAACAGAAGTGAAATTCAGATAAATGAGGCACACAGAACTCCAGCCAGCTACAACCAAAACAGATCTACACCCAGACATACAATAATCAGGATCCCAGAAATCCATCACAAGAACAGAATATTAAAAGCGGTCAGAGAAAAGAAACAGATTACCAATAAAAGAAAACTCATCAAAATCACAGTGGACTTGGAGGAGCTTGGAGCAAAATATTCCAAGCCCTGCAAGAAAATAACCTCCAATCCAGGTTGATGTGCCCTGCAAAACTGTCTTTCAAAATTAATGGAGAGACAAGATATTTCCATGACAAAGAGGAACTGGGGGAGTTCGTGACCACCAATCCAACCCTGCAAAGAATATTGAAGGACATTCTAGAGAGAGAGAAGAAAATCACCAGGATAACAGGAACAGTGGCAGAAAGCCCTCAAAGAAAGGGGCAGACAGTGGAATGAAGAGAAAAGTAAACAAACAACAATGGCAGAAAAATAGCATAGCAGAGATTAGACAGAGAAGATTTGTTATACCGCTGTTTTATCTTGACTGATTTCATTTGAATCTGGTATGCTTGAGAGTATCAAGTCTGAGAGTAGAGGCAACTACTCTGAAGATGACAAGATTCAATAGGACACCCATTCTGGTTTGATTATTAACTGCCTTTGAAGTCCTATGATGTCTCCAATGTTTAGTTTTTATTAATAGTGTAATGCAATGCTGAGTTTAATTATACTTTGTTTGACAGTATAGACAATTTTATTGAAAATAACAAGAGACATCATAGTAACTACCATAGATCACCTAGTATTGTGGTTTTATATGTCCTTTTCATTTCTCTAGGAATTTGTATTATTGACTTGTTTTGATTTGTTTCTCCTTCTAATACAGAAAGGCTAGGTATACATATAGAGACTTATACATGTGTAGAACTTCTAAGTAGTTTATGAGAATGGATTATAGTTATTGTAAAAAAAAGGAAAAGAAAGTATTCTAAAGGATATAACTGCATGTATATTTAAGTGTATAGGATTGATAAACATATTTACTAAGTTTTTGTTGGATAAATGAACAGAGCTGGTTGCAGTCTCACTGTTTAAATGTCCACTTTATAGGCTTTACTTTTGTAACTTGAACAACTACTTCTACAAGGAAAATGTGTAATTATCAACTAGTGATTTCTTACTGGTTACTGTTTGTTTGAAATTTTTTTGTTTTGTTTGAAATTTTGTATTATTTCTACCCTCTTTCTGTTTCAATTTTTTTCTTTAAAAAATAAAATAAATAAAACTTTATGTTAAAAAAATGGAAAAAAGAAATCAAATAATAACAAATGCTGGTGAGGTTTCAGAGAAAAATGAATGCTTCTATATTGTTGATGAAAATATAAACTAATACTAATAACTACTATGGAAATAAGTATAGAGTTTCCTCAAAACAACAACAGCAACAACAAACCCCAAAAAAACTGAAACTAGAAATTTCATTTGATCCAACTACTGTATTCCTCTTCTAGGTATCTTTCTGAAAGAGTTAAAGACATCATATGACAATGATATATGCATGGCCATATTTATAGCAGCACAATTCATAATAGCTAAATCTTGGAAGTGCCCTATATGTACATCAACAGATGAATGAATAAAGGAAATGTGGTATTTACATACAGTGGAGTACTACACCACAAAGAAGGATAAATGAGTCATTTGTAGGAAGATGGATACATGTTGAGACCATACTGTTAAGTGAAGTAAATCAGACACACAAGGTTAAATATCATCTGGTGGGGCTGGGGATTTAGCACAGAGGCATAATCACCTGCCTGGCAAATGCAAGGTGGTGAGTTCAATCCCTGGTACCACACACACACACACAAATCATATGGTTACTTTTGCATGAGAAATCCAAATTATAAATAAAGGCAAAACTAAAAGATAATAAGAAGTTGGTAGTCAGATCTTTTTCAAATGGTAAAGGGGTCAAGAGATGGAAGGAGGAGCAAGAGGGGTAAGGAAAGGGAATGAAAAAAGGAATTAAGATGTATTATGAATATATACCAACTCTACACAAGGAGTGTAAACATTATGTATAGCAAACCTGTTGTCTTAGTTACTTTTTCTCATTGCTGAGACAGACTATCCAGCACCCAAAGTTAAAGGAAGAAAGTTTTATTGTAACTCGCAGTTTGTAGAGGTTTCAGTTCATAGTTGGCTGGCTCCAAGGCAGGGTGACATGGGAGAGAAGCATTACAGAGGAGAAACAGTTCATGGTGGGCAGAAGCCAGCAATGCAGCAAAGTAGTGAGGAAGCAGCAAGACCACCACAGTAGCCCTCTTTCTGTCCCTTATATTATATTCAGGCTACATACCCTTTGGTTGAGTAGTGCTCACACCCAGGGAGGGTCTTCCCATTATCCATACCTAGAACTATGCCAAACCAATCAATGAACTAATTTAGTAATCATAGTTCCCTGATCCCAGCATTGCACACTTTGTCACAGTGTTACACACTCTAGATCCAGCCACTTCTGAAAAGCCCACTTGTGACCACATGAGGCCTGGCAGAGAGGAACATCTAGATGAAAGTCATAACACCTATACTAATAAAAATTATGATCTCATTGTTGGATTAGTATCAGTGATGAGGTTAGAACCCTCAAAATCTAATTGCCTTCTGAAAACCCCACCTCTGAACACATGAGACGTTTGGGGGACATTTTAGTTTAAATCACAAGAGCTAGTAAACAGCAAGAGGTGAATTCTAAATTCAGATCAGGCCTTGGTCTAGGACCAGTGCTTTTGATCATGAGGGCTAAAGTGCCTTTTATGCAGAGTTCCTGAACAGGGAGGTGTGAGAATTTGGGGCCTTCTGCTTACAGCCTTTTCTTGGTGTCCTAGGCTACTTTGGATGCCATACTAGGCACCACAGGGCCCATCTTGAATCAAGTCCAATGGGAGTGATCAGGATGAGGACAGCAGCTGGAAGTCACATTGTAGGCACAGCAGCTACAGAAGTTAGAGCTGATTCAGTGAGGCTGATATACAAGGAGGTCCTTGTAAACATGTGACGTGCTGAACACCTGTCATATTTAGCCTACAGAGTTGGGTAGGGGATTTTAAAACAAGTTGAATTGCAACAGCTGTCACGTACAGGAGGGAAATGTATCTATGTGGCTAGGAACAATGAGGAAATATATGAAAGGAAATACATGAAAGTCTGGGTTTATTCCAAGGAAGAAGTTTGGATATTCTGATGGTACTGGTTCAACCCTGGTGCTAAGTAGCAATTATTCTGTTTCCAGAAATAGCCCAGCAGGGACTACACAGTCCTCTGAACATACTCAGATGAAGCCCACCTTAGCAGCCCAACTAATTATCAAATTCCACGGTGGCCATCTTAGGCAGGGAGGGTGGACAGGACAAATTGCAGGGGAGAAGGTGGACAGAGAAGATCAATGAGACAATGGACAGATGCTCTAGTTTCGATTCCTAAGCCAAGCGGACTCCGTAACCAGAGCTTTTAGCTCGGAACTCAGGGAGTCCCCTGGAGGGACAGACAGTCATCTCCAGAGCTCTGGCCTCATAGTTTAAAAACAAAAACAAAAACAAAAAAAACCCTTCAGGTAGCTGTGGCAATTACCCTCAAAAGAGGATGCTGGACTTGGGTGCTTGGGTCAAGGTATGCTCACAACTCACCGGAGAGCCTTTCTATGGGGGACTTGCCTAGGTTGGGTTGCTCTGCCTAGGATTCTTTCCCAAGATTACCAGAATAATAGTGTCTTAGCAGTAGGCCCCTGGCCCCATGGACACAGTTGTCTAGGGTCTTAGGGAAGAGAGAGGAATAGAAGAATGTCTCCCAGAAAGGGAGGCAGTAGAACTGGATCCAAAGTGTCCAAGGATCACTGTTGGCTGCATAGCCTTGGGCAAATGACATTACCTGTGTTTAACCTTTGTAAAGGGGTAACAGAGATAATGTGGACCTCATGTGCATTTGTGTGTGTCTGTGTGAGAGAGAGAGAGAGAGAGAGAGAAAGAGAGAGAGAGAGAGACTGGTCAGATGATACATATAGAGGAAATACTCCCAGTGCAGCGTCTGGCTCACAGAAAATAGTGGTTACCTGGTGAGTGACTCCACATCAAATCACTCCAGGCTCACACCCAGAGTGTCTCCCCTGCCAAAGCCAAGAAGCTCCTAAGGACCACTGGGAGCTGCCAGCTTCTCTTAGAGGCATTCCCTTGATGCATGCTTCTATGAGTCTCCTGGGCCCCATCTGAATCTCTGCTACATGACCCTGGGGCCCATATCCAGTGTGTTTCTACCTTGTCAAGAGTAAGGTCTCTCAGTCCATAGTACTCTAGAGCACAGGAAGTGTGACAAGCAGGCAGACCTAAAGCTGCTTGGGGCCCTCTAGGAGGGAAACCAACTTTTCAGCTTTATGGCCTTGCCATAGCCTACTAGGGCTTTCTCAACCACCCATCCTACCCAACTTGAGCAGGTTGCTAAGTTCCTGTTTCAGAAAGAAACAAGGAAGTGAAGAGACGGGCTGGCCTCACATCAAGGACTGGCTGGGCCTGAGTTGGGGAGCACCTCCCACTGTCAGCTATGACGAGCCTTGTGGGGAGGGAAATAATTATTATTGCATCTTTCATATTTATTTTTCTAGTACCAAGTGTGTTCAACTATTGATTTGAGGAGGTGCCTAGCGAGTTGGTAAAATGCACTGTTGACATAGGTTAGCTGGATGAAGAGTAGGCAGCTCAGCCCCCAGCTGAGGTCCTAGTTCTCAAACAGCTGGAGATAGCTGGCTGGCAAATGAGCAAAGATTTATTTACTTATCTTTTAAAAATGAGCTATTTAAACACTTTGTGTATATATATGTATGTGCACATATCTATCATCTTACCCATTCTCTTTCCTTTTCCAGAAAGGATTTGAAACATCAAGAAATGTAGCACAATACCATTGTCATTGTGGTTGTCACAGATATGTGCTCTCAAACAGTTCTCCCTAGGCCTCAGTCTGTTCATCAGAGAAATACAGGTGAGCTAGAGCTGTGTACTGAAAACGACAGGGGGGGGGTCGGGGGGGTGGAGCTAGCAAAGAGCAGAATTAGGATCTTCACTGTGGCCCCAAAGGGCTGTGTTATCTTGTGTAAATCCCTTCCTTTTTTGGGCTGCTGTAGTTTTCCAATCTGTACATTGAAGAGATTGAACTAGATATTTGTTCTTATAGCTCCTATTTAGGCAAGATATAGAATTTGTGGAACTTGGTACAAAATGTGGGATACTTTTCAAAAATAATAAGAATTAAAAGACTTGTGATAGCATTATATCCCCCTCCCCCAACAGAAGCCCCTCAGAGGCATCACAGATCACATACTCCTGAAGCAGACCTGACTACTTCAAGTACCATCTTTTGCAAACCTCATAAGGGCTGCTTTTTGTTGGAACTCTGTTTGTTGTTATAACCCTTGGTGCATTTCTGAGGAAACTCAGGCTCTAGGCTACATAGCTGGGATTTGAAAAACAAAAACAAAACCTCCCAAAAAACAAAAATCTATAAACTAGATGTTTTCTCCCAAACATTTTTAGTTTTGGCTGTTTATATATAAAAGTGGGGTCCTGAACTTTTTCCTTATCTACCTCCAAACGTGAAGCAAGAATTGAACTTGTGTGAATAACCACATTATCCTCTCTTGTCAGTGCCATTTGCTGGCTTAGAGAATGTGGCTTAGACACATCCGGGTCTTGTGGTCTGGTCTCCATCACCTCACCAGGAAGGCAGTATGGGCAATTTAGAGAAGGGATACCTGAAGACCAGAGAGGGGAAGTGACTTGCCGAAGGCCACACAGCTAGTACAACCGGGACCACAATCCCAGAATGCAAACTCTTAAGAAAAGGGTTTTTTCCATGTGGCCTGCTCCATGTCTGCAATGAACAGATATGGAGAAGTTTGATAAACTCCATCCTCTAGCTTAAAAATAAAGGACCAGAACTCAAGGGACAGGGAGAGCTGTTATTTATATTTAATTCCTAGTGATGTCACAAGAACTTTCACATATTTCAATCCAGCTGTGTGTGTCCTCAATGTCTCCCTGCCTGATGCAGATTAAATCCCCCAAAGTATGCAGTCAGTGCTGCTTTCTGGACCCCAGTGAAGGGCAAAGCTGCATTGACAGCATCTTCTCCGGCAGCCTTGCTTTCAGGGCTGTGCTTCTGAATTCCAAGGTGGAAGACCGGAGGGACACCCAAGTTGTGAGGAGATGATGTGGAGCCCTGGGTCTTTGGCTAAAGAGAGGAAAGGGGAACACTGAGCTGCCTTGGGCTTGAAAGGCCTGAAAGAGAGTCTTCGTCAGTGCTTATAACAGGCCAGGACCCCAGGAGAAAGCGATAGAGATAATCTGTCCAGGTGGGCCCTGAGGAACCAGTACTACGTGGACACTGCTGCTCCCCAGGTGTGTGGTCTTAGTCAGACTTCAGTTTTCTCATCTGGAAGGTGAGGAGAGCCATAATCCATGCCCTTTTTTGGAGAGACTGGGTTCTGTGTTTGAATCTTGTTTTTGATGAAAAACAGTCACCTTGAGCAAGGTGGTTAATCTCTAAGGGTCTCAGTTTCCTCACTTGTAAAACAGGAAAAATACAAGTATTTTCTCATGTGTTTTGAGGATAAAATGGGAAAATGTATGTAAAGCTTTCTGCATAGTGGTATACCAAAGGGTAACGAAAGTAACAATGACAATGACAATGACCACATCTTTAATTTTATTGGTAGTAGCTGTCTGTGTCTGAGTGGTAAGAAAGCAGATAACATAGCAAACCAAAGGCCTGCTGCTGGGTTCTGCAGGCTCTCAGGGAGGGTGGGTCAGGGCTAGACCTTAGGGATGCAAGCTTTGGTGTTGTTAATTGTCACAGGTCATCTTCACTCAGCAAACTGAGCCTTGTGGTCCAGGGTGATAGACTTCCCAGCCTGATGTCTTTGCCCAGCACCCTGCCCCCAGAGCCTTGCTCTCCCCATCCCTACTGTATTCTGTTGAGGCAAAAGTGCTGGCTCCAACTTTTCTGGACCATGGAGCACGTTTGACAAGTTCCCCAAGATGAAGCTCCTCTGTCCCCTCCACAAGGTTACACACCATTTTGAGCACAGGCCGGAGGTGCTGGCAGGGAGTGGCAAGTGCATGTGCTTGTGCCCAGGGGCATGTACACACATTCACGCGCATGCGCACGTAGACATTCTCAAACCCATGTTCTCCCCCACTGAGCTGCCAAGAGTCTCACATCCCTTCCCCCACTCTAGCCTCTCTTCCTCCCCCACCACAAAAGCCACAGGTAACAACAGCCTCCAGCAACACAGACACAATGTAAAACCAGAGGCAGGCGACTTTGCAAGGCTGTTTTAAGTATCTAGCAGGATGTGAGCCCAGGTGGCTAACGGCAGGCGGCAGGCAGGCCGGCCAGCCTGGCTGAGGCTGGAGAAATCTCTTCTTACCCCAATGGTGGGCTCAGAGAATGAGGAGGGGGCTGGGGACAGATTAAGAGATTCTACTTGGTGCTGTAGGGCTAAGAAGCTAGACTGCTAGCTCATTTGGCCCTACCACCTCTCAAGCAGGAGCTGTGTGCCTGGAGCAGGGCTCACCTCCTTTCTGAAGCTCAGTTTTCCTGTCTATATAATGGGGAAACCAGACTGCTCACATGGGGTTTAGGGCCGTCCAAGCACATGGGAGGATTTAACAGTATTGTCTGTAGCTGTAATTTCAAAAGTTAAAGGGACTCCCAGAATGCTGGGGAAGTTTGGGACCCTGAGCACTTGCTTAGGCTGTTCTTCAATCTCTGATAGGGCCACTTTCCCTGCTACCCCATAGCCAAGTTCCTGTTCCTAAATGCCCCATGTTGTCTCTTGGCATGGAGTGGATTCAGGGTTTGGGAGCAATGGGCTCACATGTGGGTGTATGTTCCTGGTTGGTCTCCAGTGGCAGGGCCACTCTACCTCTGACTGGTCTGTTCTCTCCAGTCCTAGGCTGGCAGTCTGCAGCTAGAGGATGCAGCCATCCTTGCTTCCCCTCCCTCTACAAGTAGAGTGGGCAACTGGGAAGGGGCTTCAGCCTCAGGGATTGTAGCCAGGAGGCCACTGTAGGACTGGGAGCCAGCAGGGGTGGTCAGAGGTGGCCTAAAGGGCTGGAACACCCAAGAGTCCTGAGCCAGTGAGTGAGAAGCGCTCTGGAGCTCTCCAGTAGATGGTGACAGGGAAGGGCTCTCCTTGGGTCATGAAGCTCCTGGGGGAAGGCCCCACACTTTTGGTCTATTATTTGTGCAGAGGGACAGAAGCTGTATGGCAAACTGTGCTCACAAGAGGAAGGGGCTGGTTGGCTCTGCTATATCCTGGCCAGGATGAGGCATACAGATCCTGGGGGAGGAGATGTGCTGCTTGGGGCCTGGTCTGGAGGAAGCTGAGGGCAGTGGTTTCCAGTGATGGGCTGGCAGGGTCTCTTAGGGTATGCATGGTTCAGGCAGAGGGGAGCTGAGTGATTGAGTCTTACATCCAGGTGGAGGGTCAGCCAGAAATCAGGAGTTTCTAGCTACTCCAGCTGAGAGTGGCAAGGGTAGAAGCTACCAGAACAGCAGCCAAGGAGGTTGTGTGTGGAGCTCCAGCAGACAAGGGTTCTGTGTGCTTCTGTAGCCAGTTGAACTCCTCCAACAACTGGCGTCGCTGCAGCTCTGGGCCCACCTTCTCTCGGATGACCTGGTAGTATTGATTTAGGTACTGGAGCTGCAAAGGGAAGAAGGTTTGAGCTGAGTGTTAGGCGGTAAGGGTTTGGGGTCAGTCTCTCATGGGAGTTATTCCGGATGCCCACCTCAGTCGCAGGGACCCAGTCCGTGTCAGGCTTCAGGTATTCTCTGGGCTTTCCTGAAGCAGTTCACCATAGTGGCTGATTAATGTTGTGGTGATGGTCAGGAAAAGTGGGGTGGGTGGATTTCAGGCTCATGAATCAGAGTAAACAGGGCTGGCAGCCCCATTTTACAAAAGAGGAGACTAAGGCTGAGAGGGAAAGGAAGGGATTGCTTAGTTCTAAGCCTTATAGTGACAGAACTCAGCAGCCTAGTCTCACACTTCCCTAAGATTCATTACCTCATGTTGTGCAGGTTGGTCTGCCTGGACAGTAAGTTTTTGGAACTCTGGCGATCTGGGGAGGTACAACCCAGTGTGTGCTTACAGTGCTACCAGTGTAGACACTCCTGGGTATGGCAAGGGCAGAGGGCCTTGGCATAGGCACAGTAGAGGCAGGACAGGCCTAGGTGGGGGAGAAAGCTGTCATCACAAGCTCAAGGGTGGGTGATATTGAGTGGCACTTACCTGCTCAGGGGACATTAGGCTGACATCAATAAGGTTCCGGTCATAGGGCACAAAAGACACGACTTCGAAGGTCAGGTAAGTCCCTGGGTACTGAGATCCCACAAGGAAAGTGAGAGAGGGGGAAGAAGAAGAGCACAGTGAAAGGGAAGAAGGGAGCACTCAGCCCAGAAGCCGCAGCCACAGAGAACTTATCTACCCCAGACATGCCACCCAGGCCCGAGCCTTTGAATCCCTTCCCTTGGCCAATCTTCTTGTCTACTGCTCGACATTCCAGCTTGGAGCTCCCTTCTTGTGCCTGCCATGCTGACTTAGGTCTGTGCTTCTCAGAGTGTGTGCACGAACAGTACCTGGGAGCTCATTACGTATGTAGAATCCAGGGCCGACCTCCCATACCTACTAGAAGCACAGTCTCTAGGTTAGGACTGGGAACCCACAGTTAAATAGCATAAGAGGAAGCTGCTAGATTTTTTTGTTCATTTATCTCTTATAGTACTGGGGACTGAACCCAGGGCTTTCACTCCTGAGTACTGAGCACATCCCAAGCCCCCTCTAATTAATTAATTGATTATTTATTTATTTTTGTTTTTGAGACAAGGTCTTGCTTGTAGTTGAGGCTGGCCTTGAATTCACTAGATAGCCCCGGCTGGCTTTGAATTTGCAGTGATCCTCTTGCCTCAATTCCCTGAGTGCTGGGATTACAAGTGTGTGCTACCATGCCCGGCTGATTTTATTTATGGTACTGGGAACTGAGCCCTGGTCCTTAGCACTCAGCTACATCCCCAGCCTGCCTTTTGTTTTGAGATAGGAATCTTGCTGAGTCACCAAGTTGCCCAGGCTGGACTTGAATTTGTCATCTCCTTGTCTCAGCTTCCCAACTAACTGGAGCTAGGCATCTATTTACTGATTCATCTAATAGAGACAAGTAAAATGAAGGGGAATATCCCATAATTTTCATCTCCCAGGGAGTCTTGTATGTATATGCTTAGGAAATTCAAACTAACCAAAGATAATCAATGAAAATGGAAAGTCCTCGCTGCCTAGTTTCCTTCCTGAAAACAGTTTAGGCATATGTAGGGTATGTATCTGTATGTGGATATATACTTTTAAAATTCACACAAATAGATGTTACCATATACATTTCTCTCTACCTTTTTCCTTCCCTTATTTAATAGTAAATCCAGGATTGTGCTCTGTATTAGTTAGCACAAAAAGATCATCATCACCACCACCACCACCACCATCATCATCATCACCATCATCATCATCATCATTGTGGTGCTGGGTATCAAACCCAGAATTTTGTGCATGCTAGGCAAATGCTCTACACCCTTAGCCCTACTTCATTCTTTTAAAAATTGCGTAAGAGTTCACGAAGTAGAGATACACCATAATTTATGTAACCAGTCATAGATTTTTATTTTTATGTCATTTCCATTTTTTTTACTATTATCATCAGTGTTACAAATCAATAGCACTGTGTAAACATTTGGTGAACTTTGGAGACTATCCAGATCATACATACCTTGTGGAGGGACTGATTGCTGAGACAAAAGGCACAGCGTTTCAATAGATATTTCAACAGATTTTTTTTAAAGTTCTCCCAGAAAATTTGTGCCAATTTATAATTTTCCTAACGATGTATGAGAAATGGCCATCTCACTACATACTTACCAGTACCTGATATCATCAAAGCCTTTAACTTTTGCCAATCAGATAGTGAAATATAGTATTCTGTTGGTATCTTGATTTATATTCCTTGAAAGATGAGGTTGAACATTTTTTCACATGTGTGCACCATTTGTGTTGATTTTAGTGAATTGTCTCTTTGTGGCCTTCATTCATTTTTTGTCTTGCCTATTTTTTAAAATTAAAAATGTACTTAATTCTATTTATTTACTTATTTGCCTATTTTTTAAAATTAATAATTAACATTTATTTATTTGAGACAGGGTCTTACCATGTAGTTCATTCAGTCCAACCTTGAACTCACTATGGAGCCCAGCCTGGCCTTGAACTTGTGGTCTTCCTGCCCTAGCCTCCCAAGTGCTGGGTTTATGGACATGTATCTTGTTTTGCCTATGTAAAACCACATGTTAAAATTAACTTCACCCTTTTTTGTCATATCAGCTGTATTTGTCAGAGATATTTTGATTTTGTTTATGGTATTGTTTCCATATAGACACTCTACTAAGTTAAGTCAGTTATCAATCTTTTCCTTCATAGCTTCTGGGTTTTACATGAAAAGATTCCTTTTCACCCTGATATTAAAGAAACTGTTGTAATTTTTCTTCTAGATGTTTTTTGGTTTCATTGTTCACCTTAAAACTTTGGTCAATATGAGATTTTATTTTGATGTAATGGTTATATTATTTGGTTTACTCACTGCCCAAATGATTAGCCATTGGTTCTCCTAGCCTACTTTCTGAATAATTACTCTACCTGTTTTGATACATCAGCTTTATTGGAAACTAAATCCCCATGTCCTTTATGGATTTATTTCTGGACTAACTATTCTGTTCCATTGTTCTGTTTTCTCTCTGGTGTCATCCTGTCTTAATTATGGTAGCTTGCGTTAAAATCTGATATTCCCACATTGCTCCTCTTTTTAAGAAGTTGCTTAACTATCTAGCTGTCTTTGCATGTTTATTTTCACACATAAACTTTACTATCATTTGTGAAGTTCCAAAAGTATCTGGTTAAAATTGAAATTGAGGTTGTCTTGAATTTATAGGTTAATTTAAGAAGAAATGACATCTTCATAATATCAAGGCTCCTTTCTAGGGAATACCACTTACTTAAATCTTTTTTATGTCCCTTAGCAGAGAGTTCCTCCATGTAAGTCTTTTAAAGTTTATATCTAGGTATTTCATCTTGTGGGTTGCTATAATAGCAAATCTTTATTTCTAACAGGCTCCCCTGGTGATTATTATGTGCACTGAGAACCAATGATTTAAGGCAGGGATACAGATGTACTTGGTTTGAAGTGAGGCCTGGCATTGACATTTTAAAAACAAGCTTTCCAGATGATCCTAACCTGCAGTTTGAGAAGCTGATTTATGGAATTCCTATGGCACTAAATAAAGTCATGCTCACATACATATTAAAATGGCCCTTTCCTATGGTCTCCCTCATCCCCTATGCAAACCAAAGTGCCTGCTACACTGTTCAAACCTCCAGCCCAACTTGGTGTCACTTTACCTTGGTCTTTGCTTCCACTACAAGGAACACATCTTCAATACGGATTCCAAATTCTCCATCCTGATAGTAGCCAGGTTCTGGGCGACACAGAGAAACTAACAGCATTAACCAGGGGGTACCCATGCACAGGTGTTCTATAGCAATCTATAAGTGGCTGAAGGGTCAGGCTATCTAACTGCTTTCTGGCTGTTGGCTCTGGCAGTCCCATAACTTGTTAGATGCTCACTGGGTAAACAGAGGTAATTGTCTAGCCTCTGATGCCCCCCCAGGGATGGCTCTTCCTCCCTTGTACCATAGCGAGGAAGACTGAAGAGCCCACTGGACTTCTGGAGGCCTTGCCATTTTCCTGTGTGCAAATGTCCTGTTACCCTAGCATTTGACTGGTAACTTAAGAGTCTGGATATACATTTTGAAATCAGCTCCCATGGATAAAAGAATGATATGGGTAGAGGAAGATGTGGGTAAGGGTGGAACAATCCTGTTAGGGATAAGGGTAGGGATGGCAGCCAGGAAGTGAGGAGGTGAGGTGGTAGAGCCCAGGGCTGACTCTGTCCTCATGTGTGGAATATTCTCTGAAGGTAGGCACACCTATGACAGCAGCCCCTAGCTAGCCTGGCCCTGGGATGGGGTAGGGTGGTAGAAGAGCTCAAGAGCCATACCGATGGAAGTGAACATGCCCTTGGCCATGGCAATGTTGCTGGACTGGAATCCTACTGGCCCTGGAAAAGGAAGATATGGGTGTAGTGTCAGCTCTCTTTGACCTTACCAGCTTGGAAACAAGCAGGTTCTGGGGAAAACAGTTAACTGGGGACCTCTAAGGATCTCTAGCACTACTTGTCCACTGCATCGTTGTCTACTTGGAGCTGGCACTGGATTTTATTTCTCTGGGGTCTATAACAGTTAGCCACTAGGCCTTATTCCTTTCTCTGGTGCCCTTCTGTATGCCAATAGGCAGTAGGCATTATTCACTGTGGAGCATCCCCTCCCATCAGCTGAGTGACCTTGGGTGTGTCATGGCATCTCTGTGGATCTTGGTAATTTCCATACCTGTGAAATGCTCTCTTTCAGAGGGGAGCATTACACAAGGAGGAACTCTGGGGCAGGGGCTGTGATACTTACACTCATGCACACACAGGAAGTTGCCAATGCCATGACCTGTTCCATGGCCATAATTGAGCCCAACATCCCACAAGGCTTTGCGGGCAAATGCTTCCACCACGCGCCCTGGAAGGGAAAGAGATCATTCCTGGTCAGCTGGCTGGATTGCTCCAGATTGCTTACTTTGCCCCTTCCTGTTCAATCACCAAGGTGGTACCAGAAGAGAGAGGCTCCTGAAAGGCAGGTAAGTATGTGATGGCACAGTGATGTTGGGTTGGGATGGAGAGCAGTTCATGGATGAAGCCAGCCCAGACCCTCATTATCTGCAGCACATTGTACACTGTACCCATTACTTGGACCAATGACCTTACTACAATATCTCTTTGGGTCAAGCCTTAGCACTTTGATACCTACTTTCTCCGGGAGTCTTCCCATGACTGTTGCAACCCACACTAATCTCCATCCCTGAACAACAACAGATTAGGAGGCAGGAGATCTGAGTTAAAGGCCCCATTCTTCCAGTAACTCTCTGTGTGACTGTAGGCAATCCTTTCTTTTCCTCTGGGCTAGATTTTCTCATCTCATGGGAAGGTGGGATGATGATATAATCCTTGTTCCATCAGCCTCCTGGAGTGATGGTGTGAGTCTCATGACATCAGGGCCTGGGGTTCTAGGTCTAGCCTGGTCTCTGACACCCACCTGATGTAGCAGCTGGAAAGACGAGCCTGGACAGATCAATGTTTCCCATCAACACACGGGTATATGCCTCCTGATGGAGAGGAAGAAGTGATGTGGAGGAGTCAGGGAGCTCCTGGCCGCATGGCCTTAGAGCATGTGGGTGTGGCCACCCAGCCCTAGGTGCGTATGGCAGGGTTTAAGGAGAAATATTCTCATTGCAGCCCCCAGGTTAGGATGATGGCCAGAGAAGGTTGATGGTTATATTCCTAAAGCTGGGTGTTAGTCTATGTGGTTTCCTTTGGCTGGTCCACAGGAGTCATTCTAATGTGCTTAGGACGCGCTTGTAGATGGTAATGGCTGTAGGTAGCACACTTCCTGGGCTGGAATCTTGCCTTGGCCACTCCCCTTTTTTAAACTCTAAGACTTGGGGCCAATAACTTGCAACCCTTTGTGCCTCAGTTCCTCATCTGTAATGGTATGATTACTGTACCTAGCTCCTAAGATGGTCAAGAGGGGGAGTGGATCAATAATAAACATAATGTAGTAAGTAAATGCTAAAGTAAATATTAGTACTCTGGTTACTGTGCTTCTGATAATCTCTCTGTCTCTGTCTCTCTGTCTCTGTGTATGTGTGTGTGTGTGTGTGTGTTGGGGATGGAACCCAGAGCCTTATACATTCTAAACAAGTGTTCTCTACCACTGAGACATACACACTCCCAGCCCATCCTTTAGTTTGGTTAAAACCTGAAACTTAGGTTGGGCCCGGTCAGTTGGCAGGCCAGTCTTCCTCTGTTAGGGCTGAGGGTGGCCTCTTTTGGTCACCACCAGTGCCGATGCTGTCAGTCTTCACCACATACCCACACAGGCTTGTCATCTGCTGCCCAGCAGCCAGAAGGCAGTAGATCCAGACAGCACTTCCCCTCTCCATTTCCAGAATGTCAGACTCACAGTGTGTTTGCTCAATACAGGAATGCAGATCCCTGCTCCACCCTCAGAGGCCCCTTAGGCAAAGAGACAACACCCCAGCCTCTGCCCTAGCTGATCAGCTCTAGAGGCTTCCCAAATACCCCCAGCTCCTTTCCATGCTGACGCTTTGCTTGTGCCGCATTCCTCCATTTGAGATGCCCTTCTTCATCCTTTCTGCCAAGCACAAGGTCAGACACACAGTGTGGAAGAAATATGTGGGCAATGATGCACCAAAATGCGGGGAGGATAAGCTTGGGCTGGGGTCTCCTTGTTGCTCTGAAATCTCAGCAGAGGACCAGCACTGCACATTGAATTTCCTGGAACTAACTTGTTGGGCAAATGATTGAACCTCTCTGGGCCTCTGTTTTACCCTGTCAACTGAAAGGGCTCTTGGTGGAGTGACTGCTTGGGGGCCCTCTTAGAAAGGTAGACAGGGGAGTGCTGGGCATGGTGCTTACCTTTTGGAAGGCAGAGGGGGTACCCCAGTGGACTGTTCTGGTGATGTCTGTGGTTCCGTCCCTGGGGAGAGGGGAAACCGACATGTCTGGCCCTGCTGAATGCCTGGGAGCTGGTAGAAGACTGGGACCATGGCTTCCTGTATGTTTTCACCTAAGGTCCCAGTGACAGGGCTGGGATCAGGCCAGTGGGAGGTGAAAGGAAGGTAGTTATCCTCCTTAACATCACATCTTCAGCATCCATGCCCGAAAGGGCTCTGCAGAACTCCGAAACTGAAAGTCACTATGCTCTCTGACAATCACAATTCCTCATACACATTTCCCCCACGGTACCCCTTTTGGCTATTTTGTAGCTCTGGTTATGTGGGTCAGGTTGGCTCTAAAAGCAAAGTTCCTTCCAGGCTTCCTGGGAGGCAGCAGGGGTTATTTCCTTTTTACAGAGAGGAGACTGAGTTTCCAAGACATTACATTGTCACGACATTCCCTTGTTCACACAATTATTTACCATTTAGAGGATGCTTCTCCAGCTCCCTGGGCAGGAATGCAGAGCAGGGCTTATCATCCCCATTTCACAGGTGAGGCAACTGAAGCCTTAAGGCTGGGAGACCTTGGGCCTTGGTGAAGACATTTGGGGCAAGCACTGACTCTTCACATTTCTTGTGAACATGGATCTGACCCAGGAATTTGCTCAGAGTCCCTGGGAGGTGAAGCCAGAAGCCAGCAGGTCTGACCCCTAACCTCAAAGTGCAGTGGAATGGAACTTGTGATCCCCTCCTGGGGTAAGGGGCAGGGAAGAAATAGTCCTAAATTCCTGGGGACTCCTCTTTAGGAGTAGGTCATGGGGCGTGGCGAACTTCTTCGGAAGGAGAGAAGAGGAAGTGAGGTGACCATTTCCCCAGCCTCACCCTGCTCTGAGCATGCCCCAAGCCAGGAACGCCCCAACAACTTCACTTCCCCTTTGCACATCAGCCATCTGAAGTACACACAGAATTGAACTGGTGACTAGCAAAGGCTGCCGAGCTGGCACCTGCCACATTGGCTCCCGACAGCTGCACTAAGAACATGCAAAGAGCCTCTGTGATGGCATCTTCACTGTATCCATAGCAAAGCAGCTGGAAGCCATCTGAAACTGCTCCTTGCTCCTTCCTCAATTCAGCACACTGCATCTCTTGCTTCACTCTGAGCTTCCAAGTCTGTTTGCTTCCTAGATGAGAATGGAACATCTTTGGGGTCAAGTCAACTAGATCAGCTCTGGTGTAGAAGATTATAGTCTCACTCTTGGAAGGATTAGTGTTAGCCTAATCTGCATGGCTATCTTCTCTGAGTGTTCAGGTTGTGCATTGTACAAAGGAAATACTTCTAAAGGGTTGCTTTTCTTACTTGCCTGACTCCCACCTGACATGGTCATCTGAGCTGAACCATAGGGGGAGACAAGCATTCAGGAGTATGCATGGTGCCAGCTGTGTGTGAGTTGTGTGAGAATATGGGGGTGTGTTTGTGCATCCAAGCAAGGCTGTGCAATAATGTGTGGATTTAAATATATATATATATATATATATATATATATATATATATATATATTTAAGTCTTTTCCTTCTTGTCACAGAGGTGCTGCATGGTTACCCGCACCATCTGGGCTTCTGCATACTTCCCACTGTGCACTGACTTCCCAAATTGAAAATGAGAAGGATGCTCAGGTCTTGTTCAGTGCAGGTTTCTCAAGGTTCAGGTGGACCCATGGTCCAGGAAAGGGAAGCTCTGGGCCCCTCTGGATGTCTGAGCTGACAGCCAGGTGGGTGGGGTGGGGAGTACATTACCAGTATTGTCCCCCAGAATCCACCAGGTACATCTCATTTGAGGACAGTTTGCGGTTCAGCTCCTTGGTCGGGCTGAGAAGGAGAGAGAAGACTGAGTGGTGAGCAGCCTGACTGAGCACCGGGCTGGACAGGGTTGGGGTGGTGTCCCTGAGTGAAAGCAGAGGAAAGTCTGATCCTGGGCTTGCAGGCTCATTACTCTGGGGAAGTCATTATTCCCCAAAGAGTTGCTGTTGCTGCTTCTGCTGCTGCTGCTGCGCCCAGCACATTTCACATTATCCTACACTTGGCCAAGCAAGGCCTTGGTCCCCAAAGAAAGGAGGAGGGAAACAGCCCAAAACGTGGGAACTAGGAGAGTCATAGAGACCACCCAGCCTAGTACTTCCCAGTACACAAGAAAAAGCAGGCCTACAGATGGAAAAGAGCTTATAGAAGGCCATGCAGGAAGGCAGGCAGGAGCTAGGACTGGACCCAGATCCTTCATCTTGTGCTCTTTCTCTAACTTCCTGCTGCCTCAAGATCAGAAGGGCTCTTGAAGCCAGGGCACAGGAAGGGAGGGGACCTTGAGGGTGGGGCTGGAGATGCAGAGTGGGGAGGGCTGAGGATTAGCTACCCTGCTACTCTCTAGCTCTGTTGGGGGAAAGGGGCTGGAGCGAGGCAGCTGAATGCTTGGGAGATACCAGGAGACACCAGGGGAGGGAGTTCTGGGCTATGCCAGGCCAACCCTTGGAGGGGCATCCACCTTCATGCTATGCCCATGCTAGGCTAAGGCATCTGGTCAGTGCAACCCTTCCCCATTTCATCAGGCAGGACACCGTGGTTTGTTTACTATAGGGCTAATATCTGGCTAGTCTACATCCTGGGCTATCATGACTGACTGGTTCGGGCTGAGCAAACAGCCCTTTCTCCATTATTGCTCATAAACTTAAAGAATTACCTTACATAAATAAATCACAGGAAGCCTAAGAAAAGCATCTAATAGCATCCATGTCTCCCTTCCGCACCCCTCGGACCCAACTGTTCACAAAGCCTCAGTGTCTTGGGGAAAAACTTCTCGGACCTTTTCATTTCAAGGAGGCTCCTTGAAACCAAGCCCCCCACCCCGCCCCACCCCACCTCTCACAATGTCCAGGGCCTCAAGCCTTAAATGTGGACTCAGGGCCCAGAGCACTTCTTCCTCTACCCTATCCCTTTGCGCTCATTACAAGACCCTGCACAGAGCCCCAGAAAATCCATTCTCCTGAATTACCTGTAGTGGGCAAGGGCAGCATTCAGGCCACTAGCAGAGATGGTCTCAAAACTGGGTCCAGTAAAGAAGTCTTCTTCTCTGGAAAGTGCAAGGCAAGGGATGGTTGGTGAATGTGCCCAGGGACTAGGCTATGTCCCAGTATCTCACCAGATCAAATGAAAGTCACAGCTGCCTCTACTGCAGCCCATGTCCATTTGGCACCCCAGCCTACCTCCTCGTTCCATCTCCCCAAGACCTATCCTGCCACTTACCGAGAACTAAAGATCAGAGAAGGACAGACTTTATGCCTCCGTCTTCATTTTACAGATGGAAGTCGAAGAAAGCTAGCTCACTGTGTCTGAAATCTACCCTAGCCCCGGATCAGTGTCATGCACCTCAAACCTACAGTGTGAGGGTGCCTTGGGAGCCCTACTCCCTACTGGAAATTCTCAAGAGGCCCCGCATAGCCTGGCCAGAGCCGGCTTCCCCCAGGCATGGCAAGCCTGAGTTTGAAGCAGACACTAGGGGGTGCTGCTGGGTTGTCCCGATTTCAGCTTTAAGCAGGGCTGGGAATATTATCCAACACCTCTTTGCCAACTTCCAGACCACCCCAGAACCTGTTGCTCTGACTTCCAAATACAAGGAGGATCTCCTTTTCCCTACCTAGGAGAATAATGACCCCTCTCTTGCCCTGCCCTCGGACAGAAAGAGAGTCAATTCTCACCCGCGTAACTGGTCCAAGAACTCTGCCCCTGAGAACTCATCCACTGTGCCTTTGGGGACGTTCTTCTCCAGCCAGACCAAGTACCGGATCACAGCCACAGCGTCCCGCACCTGTAGCGGGGGTGAGCGGGCAGTCAGAAGTGGGCTGAGGTGTGGTCAGAGTGTCAGCCATGGATCCCTGATGCCTGCTCTGGGATTTGGAGCTTTAAAAACAGGAGGATCTGACTGGTTTATCTGATATCAAAGGATTCTCATTAATGTTTGTATCTGATCATAGTGTGCTCGTGTTTTTAAAAGTATTCTCTTTAGTGATATTTCCTGAAGCATTGACAGCAGAGATATGATACTTGGAGTTTATTCTAAAGTAAGCCAGCTGCAGTGGAGATCACGAGCAGGGTTTTTAGCGGGGTTCAAGAGGAAACACAACTGGCCAGGGGTTGATGACTGTTGAATTTGAGTGATGGAGACATGGAGTGGTTCATTATGCTGGTTTTTCTACCACAGTGTATGGTGAAAATTTTCCTTAGGAAAAGGGTTTTTATTTGTGAAATGCTTTATCCTATTTATTTACTTCTTTTGCTTGTTTAGTTTGTTTTAGGCAGGGCTTCATTAAATAGTTGAAGCTGGCCTTGAAGTTACTATGTAGCCCAGGCTGGCTTCAAACTCATGGCAATCACCCTGCTCAGCCTTTTGAGTGCTGGGATTATAGGTGTGTGCCACGTTGTTCAACCCTATTTTATTCTGAGTTTAACAAGAATATTTATATATAAAAAAAGGTGAGCCATTCTCTTGGCAGGGTGATGAAATCATTACACATAACACTTAGAATGTGTCAGGCAGTGTTCAAAGCATTACGTGTGTGTGTGTGTGTATGGTGTTTGAAAAATGAATTTTTGTTTATTTTAATTTTTTTGTCCTTTTGAGACAAGGTTTAACTATGGAGTTTAGGCTGGTTTTGAGCACTCTTTCTAGCTAAAGTTGGCCTCAAACTTGCAGCAGTCCTCCTGCCTTAGCCTCCCAAGTGCTGGGATTACAGGTGTGTGCTACCACACCTGGCTCAAAAAATGAAAGTTTAAATTAAAAAAAAAATTATTACAATAAAAGACATATTGCCATTAATCCCCTCAATATGCTGCTTCTTTGAACACATTTTCCCTTGCTACTTGCTGAATCAGCTTTGGAAGTCTTCTTTCATGAGTATTTTGAGTTGCTCTGCTGTGGTTGCTTCGATGTCTTGAGTTGATTTAAAACTCTTAACTTTGATGGTCATTTTGACTTTGGGGAAGACTCAGAAGTCATGCAGTGTGCGATCCAGTGAATTAGGTAGATGAGGACACACAGTAATGGTTTATGAGTCTGTCTTTGTGTTGGATGGCTCTTGGTGGCAGCACCCACATTTTGATCAAACCTTGTAAAATACTCATGAAAGAAGGCTTCCAGAACTGCTCAGAAAATGCCAAAACAATGGAATAAGTGTGTTCAAAGTGAGGGAAATTTATGACAATGTGTCTTTTACTGTAATACATTTTTTTTGGTACTGGGAATTAAACTCAGGACCTTGCACTTGCCAGGCAGGCGCTTATGCTGCTGAGCTATATCCCTAGCCCTTGTAATACACTTTTAAAATGTAAACATTCATGTTGTATTTTTGACCACCTTGTGTGTATGTGTTTTTGTTTATTGTTTCATTGACTCTTCATAATAACCGTATGCTGTAAGATTACTATTTTGATTCCCCTTACCCTACTAATGAGGTAACTGATTGCCAAGGTCAAACAACTAGGAAGTGGGTGTCACTGGGGTTTGAACTTAGAGCCTTTACCTTCCAGGCCTACATTTTCAACCACTATACTATACTGGGCATGAGTGGCTAAGGCACTAGGGGCCGCCCAGGAGTCTGGTGTCTGTTCTTTTGTCTCAGTGAGGCTCTCTAGTTGTGAAAAGTTCTGGAAAGTTTTCTTCTCTAACCCTTCAGACCGGGAGCTCCCAAGAGGCCATGTCTGCCTGCACATGGACTTACATGGCTGGCCTTGAGGAGGGCTTGCTCCTTGCTGTTCTTCACCGCCTTGGTTATCATCACTGGGGAGTAGGAGTCTGCTACAAGTTTCTCCTGTTGGGAACAAGAGGAAGAGGAGGGCTGGAAGCACCCTTCCGTGCACAGTAGTGTTGTCCAGGACTGTCAGGAAGGCCTAGCTGAGGTGAGACTTGCTGTTTCACGTTGTGGCAATGCCCTCTCATCTCTGGTCCTCTCTGGTCACATGTCTTTCCTAGTCTTCAGTGCCCAGCTTAACTTTCCTTTCCGCCTTCTTTCCTTTCCTCTCTCCCTTCTGGCAGTCTTCCTTGATTAACAATGCCCAGCTAGGCAGCTTACTGCCATGAGCACTCTGCAGTGGCTCAGATTCTGGCCTGTGTCAGGGGCTGGGCTGCTGGGACAGTGTGAATTTCCTGTCCATATTATAGAGAGCACCTACCTTGTGCCAGCCACTGGGCTTGATGTGTCCCATCTCTAAATCCCAGAGCAACTCCTATGTGGCAGGACTCTTGTCATTTTTAGGCAATGAAACAGAGACTTAATTGGCTAAGCTACTTGCTCAAGGTCACTGTATAGCCAGTTAGGAGCAGAGCTGAGATTCAGTGTCAGGTTCTGCTGACCAGGCTGTATTCTCTCTAGCCTTGTCAACAACTGTATGAGCTCTCTGTGGACAAACATACCTATTTCTTCCTCTTCTGCCTCTTCCCAGAGATCCCTAGAAGGGAACACACTGCATATTTGTCCACTGACCAGCAGACTGAATGGCTGAGCAGGGGTCAATACCTGGCATGGGCTAGGGCCCTGCCAACCCACCTGAGGTATCACTTCATAGAGCCCATACATGGTGTACTGGGTCCCAACCCAGACCCGCACGTCTCCGGAGACATAGGCCTGGACACTGTCACGGACTTGGCTGTAGTCCTCAAGTTGCACACACATGGGCCCTGTGCAGCCAGAGTTCAGGTACTGCAGGGTCTCAGTTCTAAAACGACTCTGGTTGACAAATAGCCTGGGTGGGGAGGGAAGACCAGGTGGGTCCTGAGTATCTACTGAGGACAACACAAAGAACCAGGGCACACACAGTTTCTTTGTTCCTAAAGGTCAGAAGAAGGCAGCATAGGGAGCCAAGAAGCCCAAATTTGAGATTCCTTGGGAGCAAAGGTCAAGGGGTTAGGAAAAGCCAACAGACTGTTTCCTAAAGGGTCTTGTTATATATTGACCAAAGAATACAGAATAAGGAAACCAGCTCCCCTTCCCCCAGCAGACTATATATTGGGGTGGGATCAGTGATGGGACAGTGAGAGAGAGAAAGTTGGAAGAAGTTCATGACAGAAGCCAAGGAAAAGCAGTACCTGATGGAAGAGTCCGTGAGCAGTGTGTAGGAATAGAAGAAGGGGTTATAGGGGATGTCACTGCTGCGAAGGTTGAAGAGCCCTGGGAAGAGAATCAGTGGGGACCATATTGGGCTAATCTGCCTGGAAGAAAGCATTTCTGAGCCCTTTGCCCTGTTGTTTGCATTGGCCCCAAGTGATTTCCAGCAGCACATTTGTAGCATCTGCCTCTGGGTGCCTCTCAATCTTTGGGAGATGGTATTTGAGATGTTGAGAAGCACTGTAAAATCCTCCCTCTAGAAAAATGTGGATCCCTACAGTGAGCCCATAATTTTGGTGGGTCCCCAGGATGGCTGAAGCCCAGCCACAGGGACTGGGCAAGAAGCTCTGTGCCATGTTGGGACCAAGTAGCGTTATCCTGGTGGTTGAAATCAGGGTTGTGAATGTTTTGGCCTGGCTGGTGGGAGGCGTTGCTGGTCCTCTTTAAGAAAACACATACTCTGCTGCTGTAGCCAGCCCATTCCCCTGGTGGCCTTGTGGGTTGGCTCCAGCTTGCTAGGGGCAGGGGAGCTGGTTTCCTTATTCTGTAGGTATGAGCTGCTGCTCCCTTACCCCTTTTGGTTCCCCCAGGCCATGGTTACTGTGGCTCACAACAATTGCTGGGTACGTGGTTGTCTGTGGGAAGAACTCTGTGCTTCGGGGCCCAGGAGACTTGGGGAGGGTGCGACATCCACCCACGTGCACAAATCCACACTCACAGGCCGTCTCATCAAGCGCAGTCAGAAGGACAGCAGTCGGGGCCTTTTTATGCTCTTGCATCTGGCTTCGGATGTCGGATACTTTCTCCTGCCAAGTGCTCCCTAGAAGCAAAGGAGCCCAATGAAACCGTAAGTGACGTACCTTATCTTTGGCACTTGGATTCCTTAAGGTTAATGGCTTTCTGTTTTTAAAAAAGCAATAGAAATCTGTCTTCAAACAAACTCTTACCTGTGTGGACATTAATGATGTGAGTTCTGGACCCAGACTGGGCTTGAATCCTAGCTTTGCCATTACTGGCTGGCTGATCTTGGACAAATTACTTACCCCCACTCTGTTTCATTTTGTGTAGCTGTAAAATGAGGATGGGATGTAATAATAGTCTGTAACCTCGATAGGGTGGATATGAGGCTTGATTGAAGATTTATAAAGCACATAAAAAGGTATTTTGGTATATAGTAAGTCTTGTATAGCCTTCTTACTCTTAAATAAGCATGCAGAAAGAGAATAAGCTCAGGAGAGTGGCCCTAGTTGAAGAGCAAAGGGAGAGGGCTGGGGCCAAGTTTAACTCTTCTTTGCATTAACTCCAGTTCTTAAGCCACAGACAGGTATTAGGCGAACTAAACACTTCATATGCATTATTTTAAGTCTTGCTTGGCCTCATTTTAGAGATAAGGAAACTGAGCCTTTAGAAAGATAAAATGACTTGTTTAGAGTTTCACAGCTGCAAGGGATGGAGCTGGGATTTGAACCCAGGTACGTCAGGCTACATGGCTCAAACTACAAATCTGTGCAGACACTGTACTGCCTTGGTAACACTGTCAATCTCCAAACCTGTCTTTCATCTCATTGTCCCAGTGAAGTCCTCTGTAGGATGCTTGTATCTAGGGTTCCAGTTTGTATCATCTGTCCCTGACCCCTATAAGACATACAGTCTACTGTCTATTCCCAGTAGCTGGGAGGCTGAGGCAAGAGCATCACATGTTTGAGTCCCACTTGGCTAATTTAGTGAGACCATGTTTCAAAATAAAAAGCAAAAGGACTGAGTATGTAGTTCAGGGTGAAGGCCCTGGTTCAATTCCCAGTGCTAAAAAAGGTCTTCCTTCAGACAATACTAGGAAGTGTTTTGAGGACAAAAGATCATAAGCATTAAGAATCCTACTTGGGCCCAGATATGAGCATAAATTATAATTTAATGCCATTAAAAACTGTATGGAAATAGATAAAATTATTCAACAAGAACTAAAGATTTGGGTATGATAAACTCTTTTTAAGGTTTATTGTTGTAAAATAGGCATCACATAAAATTTAGCACTTTAAAGTGCACAGTTCATTTAGCTTTAGGTATGGTTCACAAAGTGGTGCAATTATCACCACTATCTGTAGGACATTTGCATCATCCCCGAAGGAAACCTTGTCCCTGTTAAGGAGTCACTTCCCATTACCCTTTTCTTCTAGGCCCAGGAAACCACTAATCCATTTTCTGTCCTTGTGGATTTGGCAGTGCTGGATGGTTAATATAAATGGAGTCACAGAATATGTGGCTGTCTCTGGCTTCTTAGAATTACATTTTTAAGATTCATGATCATGACACATTTTTGAGAAAACAAAAGAAACCAAATTGAAATGGTCTGATGCATACAGCTATGAGTAGTTAATTTTTCATGTTCTGTCCTTTATCCCTGCCCCTCTACCCTTTGTTTAAAACCTGCAGCCTGAGTTTTCTTGTCAAAGTTTCTTAAAGCTGAACTCTGTGCTCTGGCCCCCTAGGCCCAGTTCTGGCTCTGGACAGCTTTTCACTGAAGACCTGTAGCCCGTGATGCCTTGCCATCCCCTCACTTGTGGGAAGTGACAAAATCCATATGACTCTGTCCCATCTGCTAGGTTTTTTTCTTTTTATCCCTGCTGCTTCCTGCCATATTTGTGACCTTGCTTATCTCAGTGCAATGAGTTTATTTATGATCACTCTTGGACAGCAAGTTTCTTTAAAAACTGTCAAGATGCAGAAGAATGATTCTGTCAGTTAGGTAGGAACACATAGAGAATTGGACACAATTTTCACTATTTTCATCATAGCTACAGTTTTGAAATTCCCTTCCTACTTTTTTGGCCTCCTTTCTGAACCCGAGACATAGATGGACCCACATGTGGACAGGGGCCTCTCAGATTGCTCAGTGCGACTAGGAATCCAAGCCTATTGGCTTTCTCAGAATTCCCAGAGAAGTAGGAGTGGTCGGTAGCTACACTGATTCATAATCAGCAACCTAGCTGTAGTCAGAATTTTATTTATTACTTACAAGAATCATACTGCATAGTAATCTTTTATGGTATAAGATTTAGATGGTGTTAGTGAGATCAAGGTTACAGTTTTCTAGGTCTGTTAATTTTCCTTTGTGGTTCAACAAAAACCTGAACCCTCATCTGTGCCACAGACTGACCCTGCACTTGTTATACTTCCTCTGTCCACCCCAGCCATCTCACAAATCTAAGTATCTCATCATAGGAGGGTCAGAAGGAAAGGGATGAATGATTCAACATGAACCAGGCTCCACTACCAGACAAGCAATGCACATCATGTGTTTTCTCTTTTCAGAAGGTCCTGTACCCGGTTTCTCTGACTCTCCTGTTTCCTCCCTCCCCACTGCCTTTTAAATCTGACACTATTCTGGAAATTTAATGTGGTCTGGGGACCTTTGGCCTAAGACTCCCCGTGGAGAGAGTGTTCAAAAATGTGCCCTTTAACCAAGCATCTCAGGCCACTTGGGTCCTTGCTAAGCTTTGCAAACCATTGCTTTGGGACCTTCAATGGTGCCTTTTCAAAAGAGCAGCCACAGGGGCCCATGTTAGTGGGGACTTGTGTCAGTACAAGTTGGAAAGCAGAATGGGCTTCCTGAGTCACCTGTGAATGCATTTTCCAGGGCAAAAATGGGTTCACTTGGCACCGGGGGCCTCTCTGAGCCCCACACCAGGTCTACAAGGTTGGATGTGATGGACACCAGCTGTATGTTGGAGCCCTGGAGGTTCGCGTCATAACTGTTCCAGGAGTCTGTGGAGACAGGAAGGAGTCATTTGCCTCTTGCTCATTTACACCCCAGGAGAACCAGTGACTCAAATAAAGTTAGTCTTGCTCCCAGTTGCCCCAGTTTCACTTGTGTCACTCCAGCTGTCCCAAGCCTGTCCCAGCAATCTAGACCTTCTGTAATGTGTGCCCCACCATAGGGCTGTGCTCTCCTCTTTCTGCTTTTCAAGCTGAGATACACTGAGTCTGCCTCAATAGTGTGCGTTAACAGTTGGCTAATCTTGTCTTTTTAAGTGCCAATTGATGGGGTAGTTCCTATTTTGAGTACTACTTTCACCAAGATTCCAAGCTATGGTTCAAAGGAATAGTGACATTCAGACCACAGGACAGGCTAGCAAAGAAGTCAGTTCAGAAGTAGGAGAATGTCTGCGTATTCATGAGGATTCTACCTTTAAGGTCATGGGTGGGCTGGACATATGGGGCCTGGAGCTCAGCAAACTATATTCCCTCCCAACTCTTTTGACCTTTCTAAGCTACTTTCCAGAAGAGGTCTTCCAAGTCATTCTGAATACCAACCCTGAGTAGTTTCAGGACACAGGGAATGGCTCAAGTTCAAGGACATCCAGGTCTATTCATGTGCTAGATATTAATGATCCCTTGCTTCCACATTGGTTTTCTGCACTTATGACTTTTAAAAATGTGTATCCATTCCTTTAACATTTCTAAATTATACAATCCATGCATATATCTTTGCTCCAAAATATTCTGCAACCATGTCTTCAAAATACTCTAGCTTTATGGTCATATTGCCCAGAAGGCAGTATGAAAGAAAGTGCTACTTCACCTCCTAGAGCACCTGAGTGACCCATTTTGGTGAGGACAAATCCAAGAAACTGAAGGAAGAACATACCAAAAGAGACAAGGAAGGGGTCGAAGCCCACATGTCCTCCAGTAGGAATCTCAGTTAGGAGCCAGGAGACAATAAGTGTGATACCAACTGAAAGACAGAAAGGAATTCAGAGGTCACCTACAGAGCCAGCCTCAGGCCCTCTAGCCAGGCTTCTGTCTGTGACAGTCCTACCACATATGTCCTTGTTGGGAACAATCCCATGTGGCTTTCTACCTTCTTTGTGGAGATCCCAGTTGCAGTCCATCTCCCGTTCCGCTTGAGTCCAGTAGCGACTGTCAGTCCAGACAGCTGCTTTCCCCATAGTCACTACTGCAATACCTGGGGCATAACAGGGGTACTTGCAGGTGAGGTGAGGGTGAAGGTCAGGTGCATGGCTGTAGATGGTGGATATGTGATGCAGTGTGGACTCTGAGAATGCCACATAGTACTGCTAGAAAGAGTTTGTCTGCTCCTCTGGAAGGCACTGAGGCAGGAAGTGTTAACCAGAGCCTTGGGAGAATCTGGCAGAGTGTCCTGAAGCAGGCATCTCTGCTTCGATTGAGGGCCTCTCGAGGAAGTCATCGGAACTTTTGGCAGAAGACAAGGTCTGTTTTGGCCAGCCACGAGAAACTCATGTTGCATGTATGTGCTCTCAGGAAAGATGAGATTCAGTGTTAGGACTTGGTGGCTGATAAGGACACTAAGCCAAAGGCTTAGCTGAGGATTGGTAGGGAAGACAAATCCAGCAACACTGGCAAAGAAATAAGCCTTATGATAGGCAAAGCAGGACAGCTTGAGGCTTAGGAAAGCATGCTAGAGGATCAACAAAGGGCAGCGTAGATTGTGTTTAATGGGCTATGATCAGGTGTCCCTTTGGAAACCAGGACATCATTATGGGTTTGTGTCTCTTTCCACTATGTAAAGTGATCTTGTCTGTGAAAACACCTGCAAGTAAAACTTTATCCCTAAATGAGCCATCATGTGAAGGCAAGAATGGGTCCATAAGTAGAAACTATCTTAGAAAGGGAGCCCAGGGAGTACTAGGCTGGGCCTGGCTGTAGGAGGGGCAGTGAGCATGGCAAGCAATCCAGGAGGACCATCTGCCTCCTTTCTCTACAGAAAGGTGGCCACTGTGCTTTCAGAGATGTGTCTTGGGGAACCTGTTGTCAGGATGGCAGAGGAGTAGGGGGCAGGGAGAAAAGAAGGGGATTCTGGATCCTAGGTCCTGGGGTCCTGGCTGCTAAGGACTTAGCTATGCCAAGTCCACTCCAGCCACCTCTGGTATACCAAAAGAGGCAACAAGGGGAGGTAGTGGCTGTCACCTGCACTTCCCGTGAAGCCTGTCATCCATGCACGCCTCTCATCATGTTTGCCGATGTATTCACTCTAGGAAATTAACAACGCCATAATTATTAACAGTTTTAATAAAGTCAGACGCCACATAGAAGGCCACTAACCGCATCCTAGTTTTTTTTTTCTTTCTTTCTGGTCATCTGCAACCATTTCCAAATGGCTAAGCATCCTGGACATCTCTTCCAGGAAGCCTGTAACTTCTCCAGCCCTCTCTCTTCCCTTCCTTTCAACAGCTGTAACTATTAGGGCCTCAACCTCACTGTCCAACACTGGACACAGGGTTTCACTGGATTATTCTATGAAGGAGTTTTGTCGTCCTGACCAGCATGCAAATCCTGTGTAGGCTAGGATCATGGCATCTCATTCTGCCCTTCAGAGAACCTCTCTTCCTCCCTGTTCTCCCTCAGTACACTGGGTACATCATAAATCACGTCTGTATATTGTCCAGTCAGACTTCTGTATCCATGGATTCCACATCTGCAGCTTCACCCCTCACAAAAAACATATTTTTAAAAAATTGTGTTTATATTGAATATGTATAGGCTTTTCCCCTTATCATTATTCCTTAAATAACACAGCACGGCATCCACTTGCCTTGTATTAGGTTTATACATAATCTTTAGATGATGTAAAGTGTAAGGAAGAGTGTGCATAGAGTATGTGCAAACGTCACAGCATTTTATATAAGGGACTGGAGTATCCACTCATTTGGGTGTCTACAGGGGTCCCGAAGCCAATCCCTTATGGATAATCCTGGATGGCTGTATATTGCTTTTTATAATCTCCAGAGACAGAACTACTTATATGCATCTTGCAAAGAGAAAACTAAGGATCAGAGAACTTCAGATATTTATCCAAGCTTCTTAGCCTTCCCCAGCAGATGAGAAAAATAATTCAAGCAAGCTGATGGACACTGAAAATGCCTTCTCTTCCAAGTGGGCTGGTGCTGGGAAATGGGATGAGTGGGCAGGGGTGTTGCTTTGGGTAAAGGAGCTCTTCTTCAGATCATCTTGTTTCCTGTTTGCTCTCCCTCACATTAGCATAACCCAGCATGCTGGGTCATCTGCTGGCTCCATGCAGCAGGCTTTGGGAAGGCCTGGGCTGGGAGGGAGCTTAGGGTCCTTCCAGTCTAATTCCGAGACCTCTTGGGACAGGGATTCCCTAAACATTCCTTCTTGATCTTCCACCTGGGAACTGATCAGAATTGATTCGGAAGTTGTTTTATAGTTTAATTTCTTGAGGCCAAGGAGTTTTGGCTATTTCTCCCTCCTGTGTAAAGTAAAGGAATATGTTCTTTCAGTTTTCCTAAAACTACTGTGTGCAAGCTCTCCACTTGTCTCTTTGCTTGCCAGATCCTTTCTTCACCTTCATCTTCTGAGTCTTAACAGTGTTCTGTTTGTGCCTGTGCTCATAGGCCAATGTCATGGTAGTAGCGAGGTCAAAGGGGAGAGGGGCAATCCGTTACCTGATGGGCATCCGTGTCTGGGATGATGTAGGCAGAGAGATTCCAGGTCTCCATCTGCTGGCGGAGGGCTGAGAGCCGCGCTGTAGTATTGACCACAGTAACTGGAAGGTGCTAACCGATGAAAAGAAGACACCCAAACACATACATTGCTTAAAGAAAATGACACCTCCCCCCCTCTCTCACCATCACCACTACAGTCTTCAGAGGAACTGCCATCCTCTCTTGAGGCAGGGTTGGGGTGGTGAGTCCTGGGTGGGATAGAGGGGGGTAGCTGATGTTCCCTGTGAGCCTAGATTCAGATGTCTGTGCTGAGCTGAGATAGAAGTGCACAGCTTGGAGAAGGACTCCTTGTGACAACAATGACACTGTAGTCTGGGAAGGGGGTGTGAGTCTGAGCTCTGACACTGGCCCAGACCATGGGGACAGCCCCCAATTTGGGTGCCTTTGGGGAAGAGTTGCCAGGTTCAGCAAATAAAGATGCAGGACATCCACTCAGTTATAGTTGAGTTTCAAATAAACAATGAATAATGTTTTAATGTATGTATGTTCCCTGTACTACTTAGAGAAAATTAGACTGAGATATTGTTTGTCATGTGAAATTCAAATGTAACTCAGTGTCCTGTATTTTATCTGGCAACCTTACCTTTGGGGCTTTTTCTAGTCGTAACCCACTGGTCCCAAATGGCAGAGGACAGTGAATGAGCACCTCTATCAGTCTGAGACATGGCTGGGAAAGATCCCCTCTAAGCCTGATACTTCTTCAAATGCCATCTCTCAAATGAAAACCATGTTTGTTTGTTTTTTTTGTTTTTCTACTCAAGGATCTATCCAGGGTTGTTTTAATACAAAAGCAATGTGCTGCCCACCCATCTGCCTAAATGGTAGTATGATGAAGTTGACTCCCGTGTAGATGTGTGGTGCTTAGCCTGAGGCTCAGAGTACTCACATGTCTGCTCACCTCCTCATACTTCAGGGCCTCCCCTGCCTATAAAAGATCTTTAAACCCTACTCTAGTTCAGGATCACTCTTGGTCTCCAGCTGGGAAGTTGACCACCTGATCCCGTTGGCTCCAACCTGCTGGGCCTTCTCATCTTTACAGCCTAGAGGTCTCGCTCTGTTGTGTTTCCCTTGGCTTTTCTGGCCCACTGACTTCTTTCCTCCTCCCTTTTGCGCTTCTCTTTTGGCTTTCCCCTCTTTCTCTCTCCTCTCAGCCTCTGCCTAGCTTCCGCTGAGCCTCACCCAATACCAGCAGAGGGCTGCCTCTCCCTCTTTCTCATTTCTCCCCCGCTCCTCCTCCTCCCTCGGGGAAGGGTGTTTCCCAGGCCCTAAGGAAGAGTAGAGCTGAAGTAGAGAGCCGGGACTCGACAAGGATCCTGGTCTTTTAGGAGTTTCACAGCTGCCAGACCGGATCGATGCATGTTAATAAGAAACAGAGGCCCCAGAGTCCGGAAATCAGGAGAAAGCCAATAGGCGGAGAGGCTAGCAACTGAGCCAATGGGGGATGGAGAGGACTGGTGAGGGGGGCGAGGCCTCATAGGAGGGCGGATCCACGCACTGTGAACCCCAGGCCTCACCGGAGGATTGGCAGAACAGTCTCTCACATCTTCTCTTGCAAGTTCCCCTGGCGTTGGGTGGCTCCAGGCACAAGCTAGGGAAAAAATTCCAGGTTTATTTGGAAACCAGAGAGATCTCAAAGAGCAGGGATATACTCCTTCCGTCCCCTACCCCCACCCCCGTACTCCATCCTTTGAAACATACCAACTCTAATTAAGGTGAAAAACAATCGCATTTTATGGGAAATTAGGCTGAACTGGATGGCACCTTGGGTCATAATCAAAGCCACTAGTTTCATCGACAAGTGATTGCCAATTTTGGATAGATTTAGTGCTCATTACATCAAGTCTTTTCAGGGTCTAGTGAAGTGGAAATGTTGTGTGTAAACTAAATTTTTGTAATCAAATTTTCTTTGAAATGCTTTAGAGGATCACCTTCTTTTTGGCCTCCTAAAATCTAATTTTATATATTGGGTTTACTTAAATTCAAGGCCCACTCGTACCATTTTTGTAATCCACATCTCTGCTTATTGTTGCAGGCACATTCTAAATATATAACACAGCAGTCCTAGTCCAATATCATGACCTGATAGGGAAAGCTGATTAGCATTTAAAGAGCTCCTCCTGGGTGCCAGATATCCCAGCAAGCAATGGGTATGTTTACAGCATCATCACATGCTACAGAATAATGGTGAATGAAAGGCTGTATATGTCACAGTGGACCTAAAAGATTATATCATGTAATGATCTCATAGACATCTTAGTTTGTGTAAGTCACTTCATGATGTTTGTACAATGACAAAATTTCCTAAGGGCACACTTTGCAGAACATGTCCCCTCCATTAAGCAATGCGCAGTTGTATCTCCTTTGATACTTGGAACAACCCTGTGTTGGTATTCCTGCCCTCTTTGTACAGACAGAGGAGGAAGATAAGGCCCAGATAGATTTGGTAACTTGCCCAAATTTTTGTCACAGTGAGTCAGTATTCAAATGGAGATTTGAACTCAGGTCATTGGAATGCAAAACAAGAGCCTGACTGGGGGTGTGGCTCAGTGGTAGAGTTCTTGATTGTGTAGCCTGCTTGAAGCCCTGGGTTCAGTTCTCAGCACTGCCAACCAAACAAAAACTCCCGGCTAACCTTGCCATTCTTTTATTCTGTCAACCGTGGAAGGTAGACCTGGAAGGGTCTGGGATACCTTAGAAAGGATAGAGGACAGGGAGTCCTAGTTTTAAATTTGGACTAGACCACAATTTGGTGTGACCCTAGTAGAGTGACCCAATATTTGCTAAACAAATGTTTCCTAAGTATCTACTCTGTCAGGCACTGGGCTTTGTCCTCTAGCTCTGGGCCACTGTAAAAGAGAGGGCTGCCTTACAATGCATGCTTGCCCTGAAGGTCTCTTAATCTCTGATAGTCTTTCTTGCCACCCTATACATTTTGGGGGGGATTCCCTAGAGGGATGTGGAGGCCTGAGTATTGAGACACTGTATTTTTACCTCTGAGGTAAGACAGAAAGTGGCTGAGACTAACACTGTGAATGCCCTGCCTGGCTGTTAGTCTCATAAACTCAAGAGGGAGACGAAACTCACACTATTGACTTAAGAAAATAAACACCCATTTATATAGGAACAGATCTCTAGCAAGATGATGGCACTAAAATGCCAACCTAAGAATCAGGACCCAGCTGTGTTCTTCTGGACATAAGGATTTGCTGTTCTCTGAGGCTGGGTTTAGGCTCCCAGGAGCAAGCTCTATAGCCCAATTACTCTGTGGTGCCTAGCATAGGGCCCAGCACTGGAGAAGTACTCGAATTGGATGTTGAATTAATGAACAGGGTCCTGCAGGCAGACAGCAAAGGGAAGACAGACCTCTCTAAAGCCAGGGATGAGAGAGGGGAGCTGAACTGCACATCTAGTTGAGGACAAACAGGGCACTGTGTGGGCGACAAAGATGCTCCTTGACAGAACTTCAGATAGGCTCCTCTGAGATCTTTTCTTGACAAGGCCTCAGACTTGGCTTTTTGTGTCTATAATATCCTTGCCAGGCCTAGATTGCCCTGTCTTGGCAAGAATTCAATCAATTCAGTTCATAGATAACCGTTGGTATCTGATCAACCCCAATATCTGATTAGATTTCTTATGGCCACCCTTGAACACCCTGGGCTGCCTTCAGCAAGAATCCTGTGAAATCAGATCAGCAAGAATCCCCACTACCCCTGGTGACTCCTCTGGATGGTTCCTAGTAACTTTCTGTGCACTGATCCGCATCTCTGCTCATTGGCTATAAATCACCAGTGGTCTTTGGGGTCTCTCCTGCTGCATGGTGCCCACTGCAATAGTCTTCATTAAAGTCTTACCTTCTAACCAGTGACAATAATTCTGCCACTAACGGGGGGGATGGGAAGGTGGGAACTAGGTTTGACCCAAGCCACAAGGACCCTGAAGACTGGACCTGATGGAGCCTCTTCCTCAAGACAGACAGAGTAACCAAGAAACAGACAACTGGGCCCCAGCCCTCAGTCCAACCCTTCTCAGCCCAGAGGGGACAGGCCAGAGCTGCTCTCCAAGAGAGGCCAGGATGCACCTACCATAAAAGAAGACAAGCCAGGGGTAGCAACCCCAGTGAGCCCGGGCCATGGGGCCTCCAGATGCCAGTGCTGAGCGAATGGAGGGACAGGGAGAGAGAGCAAGTTTGTTTCTCTTGTCTCTTCTTCCAGGCCTTTTCTGGGCAGCAACAGGCAGAGGTGGGTCTGGCAGTGGGGAAGACGGGTCCAGCTGTTGGGTGGAGAGTCTCCCTCTGGTCTTTTGTTTCAGAAGTTTCAGGGAGTCACAGTGGGCAGAGGAACCCAGGGCTGTCTCGGGCAACCTACATGGGCTCCTTATAGTTGGCGTATGCCTTGAGCCCGCCCCTGGCTGAGTCCAAAGATCTCTGAGATTGAAGAGCAACAGCTGTTCTCAATTAGCCTGCTTCTCCCAGCCCCCCTCTTCATAAGCTCTGCCCCTGTCATTCCTGAATTCTGTCCCTCTCCCTCCCTCCTGCAAGTTGTTTCCCATTAGCTCCCTCTTACGGGGTTCTGGGTACAGTCCTGTCTTTGCTTTGAAAGGGATATTGGTCCCTCCTTCTACTCCTCTGAGCTGGCCATTCCCAGAAAAAGTGTCCTCTATCTTTGTGACAGGGAAGCCTCACTTTAGCCCTTGGAGAGAGTGGTTGCAGCTGGAGAGTTCCTTGCTTGAGCTGGTGTGAGTTCTTCCAGGAGCACCCACTCCATGAAGCTGCCTGCCGCCCTCCTTGAGGATCCTGGGAGCCCCATTCAGCTGTGTGTTCTGCGCTTTGCAAAGTCCACGTTGCTTAGAGACATTCATACCTGGGAGGGAACAGAAACCCAAAGGCATCTCAATTTGGAGGGATCAGGAGATGATACCACTGAAGAGAGAAGAAGACACAGAAAGCAGAGTTTGGGGGCTCTGAGAAGACAGATTTGGTTAACTGGAAATGCCCTTTCTCCCATAGCTTTGCACAGGGACCGGTTACCCTGCAGGTCAGGTCATTCCTAAGTGGCATGCCTTCCTATGAGGGAAGCTGAGACCCTGAGGCCTTGTTCTCATACTTAGCTACATCAGAGAGCAGTAGACAGCACCAGCGGCAAGTCAGATCCCAGTTCACCCCTCTAGAACCTCTGGGCTTGGGCAAGAGGGCCAGAGAGGGATGATTCTGATAGACAGACCTACACTTACTGTGGCTGGTGTTCATGCTACAGGCCAGAGGCATACTGCCTATTCCTTCTGATTTTTTTTTAATGTCTTAATTCTCTGCTTACATCTACAACCAGTTTAAGGCTGCTCTCAGTAATAGTTCATTCAAAGACTATATAGAGTGCCATTTTGTGGAAGGAAAGGGACTTTTCATGTATCCTGTGGTAGGCCAGACAGAGAGAGCGAGGAGGCTCTGTGAATGCCACCTTCAGGAATAAAAGCAAGCCAGGTGTGGTGGCTCATGCCTGTAATCCCAGCACTCATGTGGCTGAAAGAGGAGTCTGCAAGTTTGAGACCAGCCTGGGCTACAAGGTGAGCTCAAGGGCTGCCTGAGCTGCATAGCAAGACTCTGTCTCAAACAAGACAAAAAAAAAAAAAAGAACAAAAGCAGAGGCCAGAAATCCTTCCCTTCAGAGAACAGACCAGGAAGCTCTTGTTTTGTCTCTGTCCCGTCTCTTCTACCCCTCCCAGGACTGGTGATGAATTTATTTCAAGATGCCAGAGACCAGGGAGATGCTCCTTCCAAGTCCCTTGCCTCCTTTGTGCATTGAATTAGCCATATTAAGGGCAAGTAGGTAGAGTTTATAGGGTGATGCAAAGGAGGGCCCCCAAGGCAGCCTTAAAGGACAAACACAGCCCTGCCTCTTTACGAGCAAGGCCAGAAACACCAACTTGGAAGCCAGACTACCTGAGTTTTAATGACAACTCTTGCACCATCTTGCTGCATGGGCTTGGGAGTGACTTTAGCTCTTTTGAGTCCTCAGTTTCTTCACCTGTGAAATGGGGTTGCAGTAACCTGTGGGTCATAGATGAGCTTAAACTAGTTTAACTTGAGGTTACGCCAGAGACTCCGTGTTCTATTCTGCCATATGATTGTTTGTTCTGGAGGGAGTCTTACAAATGCATTGCATGAAAGGAGGTGAATGCAGGACTTTAAGTCTCAGTGGAATGCTTTTGGGGCAGCACAAAATGCATTGCTAAGAAATGGCTGAAGGAACGGTAAACATGAAGGCCAGATATAGCCAAATAGGATCACTGGAATAGTTAAACAATTAAGTTTTCACCTCTCTGTACTTTGCCCTTCCCACATCCCACTTCTGCTCTTTGTAAAGAAAAGACTAATAAAAAGTCAGAGAAAATTGTAATGGAGGATTCAGTCCTAGACATTTCAGTCCCCTTCCTCCTGGGTCCCATATCTTTGCTTCTCTCTTGTTTTATTTTCATCTACCACATCTCATTTACAGTATCTGTCTCCTCATGGAAACCAATATTTTGGCACCTAAACAAGGACCTGACCATTCAGACAACCCTTTACCTTCCAAGCACTGCCCAAGGTGCCAAAAAGACAACACTGGGCCAATCAGTGCTGATTGAAACATGAGGATGGCACTCTTTGAACCCCACAGGGAAACTTCAAATCAAGCCCAGTGCAGGTAATCATCAAGCCTTTCCTGTCAGCGATGGTTATGACCATGCTTTAGCACAGTCGGTCATCTCCTTGTTGCCCCCAGCAGCAGTGCAGCCTTAGCTATTCCCTCTAAAGAAAATACTGCGTTATTTCTAGCTTTAGGAGTCCAAAAAATTCAAACAGGAATTTCTGGACCTTTGCCCCCAGGAACTGTAGGTCTGTTAATGGAAAGAAGCAGCTTAACTTCTAAAGGAGCCATGGTTCAAGTCGGCATAATTGATTCTGATTATCAGGATGAAATTCAGGTAATGATGCAGACATTGCAACTGTATTAGGTAGAAGCTGGAAATCACATAGCTCAGCTATTGCTCCTTCCTTACATTGAGGGCCATGCTACTCCAGTGGAAAGGGCAGGAGGTTTTGCAAGTACAGGGGAAAACATTTTTTGACAGACATATATAGGAGATAAAAGACCTAAACTACAATTTAAGATGGTAGAAAAAACACTTATTGGATTGGTATATACGGGAGCCAATGTAACAATAATATCCTGGCAATATTGGCCTAAACATTGGCCTACAACATAAGTACCTATGGTTTTCTCAGGGGTAGGGACAGTGAAAGATGTTCATCCCAGCACGCAGATTCTCCAAATTACTAGCCCTAAAGAACAAACATTTGTATGGCTTAGTAGAGCACAATGTCCCTGGGGTAACCTCAGGTTAAACTAGTTTAACTTCATCCACGACCCACAGTGACCCTAAATTCTTAGGTGTGTGTTGAGGATTAAATATTTGTGAAAGTTAATGCTTGTGAAGCTCCTAGAACATGCCTGACACGACAGTAAAGAGTAAGTGCTGTATACATGTTTACAAATGCAAATATGTAACTCGAACCAAAGCGAATCTCATCTGTACCTTGTTCTTTTTGTCTTTGGCATCTCACACCGCTGAAATGGCAGTTACTGTTCTAGCAAACATTAGCAGGGCCTTGGGCCTCAAGAGCCAGCAAACCACAGCCTGCCCTCAGTGTCTGGACTCTGCCCAGGGATGGTCTCCACACAGCACACAGCCTCCACTTCCGCCCCGCCAGGTCCTCACCTTGGCCCTGTCATTGAAGATGGCCTGCCAACCTCACCCTCAGCTCCTCCCTTGTCTCCTTATCTTGAAAGCACTATCTTTATACCCATCAGTGTGGACTTGAACCCAAGTTGGCAATAGGCCCAAAGTGGAAAGAAATGATTCAGGATGGAGAGGGCGAACAGACAAGGGTCCTTGTATCCAGGTTGTTTGGAAAACCTGTGACTCACTACAGTTCCACAGTGGCCTGCACAGGCAACTGGCCTGTACTTGTTGCACTTTTTGGTCCAAGGCAAGCTTTAAGGCCAAATTCTGAAATTGGAGGAGTTGTTTTGCAAGGTCTCTTCCTCTCTTCTTCACCCTGATCCCACCTGAGACTAGTTGCTCTGACTTCTGAATTGGGCCTGCCCTCTCCGGGTGCCAGTGACAGCCTAAATGAGAAGGGCCAGCTGTCTGGGATGTGTTGGTGGCAGCAATACAAAAAGCAGCATAAGGGAGCACAGGTGGGCAGCCCCATGGCCTGTGATAGTGGGAAAGTCAGAGTCCTGGGGGGATTCTAAGGACTGCCAAACAGCCATGGGAGTGTCTCAAGACCCTGAGAGGAGCATAAAGTCATAGAAAACCGGAAGTCTTGCAGTTTACATGAGCTAGTGGCATTCTGGCCTAACTGCTGATGTGACCTCAGAGGCTGACAGATGGGAGACTGTTGACCTTGTGGGCACAGCATGTGACTGCTTCTTCCAAACTTGCTCACACCCTCTCATTAGGCTTTGTAACATGCTGGTAGACAAGTAGGGTCCTTGGTGTTAGAAGGGGAAACAGGGTTGGAGAAGAACAGTGGCTTTGCATGAGTCCAAGCTGACACCTTGGCAGAGCTGGGACTCAAATCTGGATCTGGGGGCAGATTTTAAAGCCTGTGCTCTTTCCATTGGGCCCTGATATCTTCCCCAACCTAAAGTTCTCCCATGGCCCCCACAGCCCTTAGTACTGAACTCAATCTCTGCAGTCCAATGACCAAAAAGCCTTCTTCCCTGATGTGCCTCATTGCCTATTACTTCTTTTTCACATTCTCACCATCTATCAAAGTCTACCTCAAAAGTCACTTCATCCATTAGGTCCTGACTGCTTCAAATTCATCTCTCCACCTGTAGCATATTTCTTGAGCATCTATTTTAAAAACTGTGTGCTTTCTTGACTTTTTGCTGAGGTTTAGATAAGGGATGTCCCCCACAAGTCTTCAAGTGTGTGGAAGATAATTGAATCAAGCTACACTCATGAGTAGATTAATCCACTGAAGGATTTAGAGATGAACATGCTGTTGGGAGGTGAGGTCTGGCTGGAGGAAGCAGGTCACTTGGGTGTGGCCTGGCCAGCTCTTCCCTTTGCTCACTGCTTCCCGGACACCACTGATATGAGCAGTCAGAGTTTTCCTCTGAGATAGGTTCTTTCACCATGCTGTTTTTGTGTTTTAGCCTGTTTACCATGGACTGAAACTTGGGAAACTGTAAGCCAAAATAAACTCCTCATCCTTTAAGTTGTGGGTGTCTCATGCTATGTCTCCACAATGAGGATAGTGACTAAGCTACTTGAACCTTCTAGGTCACCCATTCTTGAGGGTAAGAGCTTGCTTTGGTAAATCCTTAGATCCAACAAAGCATATAGGACAGAGTCCAGCATAAAGGAAGGTCAATACAAATTCGTCAAGTTAACACTAAACCCCAGCAGTGTGCAGTTCTGCCTTTCATCCCTTGCCTGAAAGGCATGTGCTAAATGGGGAGTAATTTTGCAGCCCCAGAAAGCATGTATTGTGGTGTGTCCATTCCATCACACCTGCTGTGCTTTGATGAAAAGCAACCCTGTCACTCCCCAGCTTGCTTACACACATGCTCGTGTGTGAATGTGTGTGTTTGTGTGTGTGTGTGTGTGTGTGTAGTAGGTGGTCAGAAGGAAAGGGATAAGAATTTGTTTCATGGAGCTGATTCTGGGGTTATGTGGCCCATGATCTGCCTACCCAGATAGCTGGCCAGCAAGGAAGAGGCCTGTCCTAAGGATGTTGGTCATCTCTGGGCTGTGGTTGATGGATCCAGTGGCAAGCTCCTTTCTGGTAGCTCCCAGCTGCCCACAGCTCTTTTCCTCCCTCTTCTCCTTTCCATGTCCTCCTTGTGGAATAAGTCAGGCCTGACTGGAGCTCCACATAGGCCAGCTATCTTGCTTTGCTTCTGTGATCACAGGCTGTGATCACAGGCTGTGATCACAGGGTTCCGAGCCCTGGCTGAGTCATGTGCTCAGCGCGTGTGTCATGAACCTGGGCTTCCACCTCAGAATGCAGGGTTCGTCCAGGTTCCAGGTGCATCCACTCCTTCTTCATGTGGCGGTCTTTGGGTACTCTTCTAGCCATCTGTCCTCTTCTTTTCTCAGTCATCCCATGCCCTTCTCTCTGCCATCTCCTCTTCAATGACCCTACCCTTCTTTCTGTCCCATTTCTCATGTCCTCTTTAGCATAGGACCTTTGTTGGTTCTTTTCCTTCCACCTGGAATGTCACCCTTTTGCTCTCCTTCCTGCCACTTGGTCTGGAAGCTTTTCATGACCTCCTGTGACTCCTTTTCTGACTTTGTCACAGTTCTCACCAATCTGCCTCCCAACACTTCCCTAGTAATGGGGAAGATCACGGCAAGAGACTCATGGCTGCTGCTCCCAACATCTCCACAGTCATACTGAGTGACATCATGTTTCCTGTCAATGACCTCTCTAATGTGTAGTTCTTTGAGTCCTAAGTCCTCAGTTCAGAGTCCCTTATCTTCTCCTCCTCCCCAGCCCGGTGGTAGTGGTGGGGCAGAAGGGGCAGTCTGTCCCAGGCAGCACATTTCGGGGCAGTTTTTAAATAGGTTCATATATTCAGACATGTTGGAGGGCAGCAAATTGAACTGTTCCCAGTGGCACGAACTCTAGCTATGCCACTGCCCCAGCTTCCCACACCCAAAGCAGCATCTTGTGCCTGGGGTTGCTGTCCTCTATCATGCTGAATTCCAAATTCCTATTCTCTGACCACAGCTTCTGGCCCTTCTGACAGTAGACATTGTTCCCTCCCACTTACTGCACCTGACTTAGAGCTTCACTGAATCCTTCTCTCCCTTATGTTATGTGCCTCTCTCCATTTACGAGCATCCCCTGGTCTCATTTCTCTTATTTGGTCCAAACTACATGCCCGTTGCCCTAACCTCCCTTTTACTAAACATATTTAGCATTCTTTGTCCCTTGGCCACATCCATTCTGTGTGTCTCTACCCCAAAGTAAAGCATGCTCCCACCCCAGGGCCTTTGTACACATCATTCCTACTAATAGGAATGTTCTTTGACCAGAAATCAACATGACTCATTTTTTCATTTCATGCAGACTTCTGTTTAAACATCATTTCTGGCTGGGGACATAGCTCAGTGTAACATCTGCTTGGCAAGTGCAAGGTGCCGAGTTCAATTTCCAGTACAAAAAAATATCATTTCTGCAGAGAAGCTTTCCCTTACCTCATTGTTTAAACATTGTTTCTGTCACTTTTATCCTCTATACTGTTCCATTTATTCCTCAGAGCATCTACCTGACATTATATGATGCATCTATTCATTTGTTTGTATTCACAGCCACACCCCAGGGCCAGTTTCTAGCACTGCATTGTTCTTAATTATTTATTGAAGGAGTGAATGAACCCCAGGACATTTGAATTGTTTGTTTTCTCTGTGAAAGAATACCGCCTAACTTTGGAGTTGGGTTATTCTGAATTCATGGTGCCCAATCTTGCACTAAGCCTGACTCTTAGTCCTCTTTCTGTATTCTTTTTCTTCTAAATGTTGATGCTCCAGCCTCAGCACTCTTTTCTGGTGAGTTATATAATTCCTAGAAAAATCTCACCTACTTCCTAGTTGACAGCAGCCCAGGCCTCTTTCCTGAACTTTGGAACCTTGAAACTTCTTGATCAGCTTGCCTGGATGTCTCACTCCTTGCACATCTAAAATGAATCAATTCATTTCCCTCATACCCCAGCATGTCCCTACTTACACAGTTGCCCAAGCCAAGAACCAGAAAGCCACTCCAGAACCCCTGTCCTCTGCCTCCGCATTCAGTCAGTTGGTCACTGTGTCTTGTCAAGTCCACCTCCTAAATGCATCTAAAGAGCATCCCTGCTTTCTTGCCGTGGACTATTGCCACAGACTGTAACTAGCTTGTCTGCCTTCACTCTCTCACCCTCTCCACCACCTTCCACACCAAGGCCAGTGGTGAAGAACACAGGCATTGGAACTAGCTAGATCTGTTTTTGTGCCCCATCTCTACCTTTCGCTGGCCCCATTTATCTCTCAGAGTCTCAGTTTCTTCACCTATAAAATGAGGATACTTTTACCTACTTGCAAAGTTGGTGCCAGGATTCAATACAATAATGCAGTGCAGCATTTACATAGTGCTAAGCATGCATCAAATGCACAATAAATGATTATGGAATGTTTGAAAACGGGGGCTTGGATAAGAATATGGATAGCTCTGATAGCACACCTTCCTTGAAGACAGCAGCTTCAAACTCATGGACCACGCCAGCTGTGGCTTGGTTATGGCCGGTCTAAATAGGATAGGTTATATTTGTGAAGATTAGAGAGAGCCTGGATATTGACAGTACATCCACCATATATTACTGAGATCTAAGTGGCAACCAGCTGGGGATTTAGCTCAGCGGCATAAGAGCCTGCCTTCCAAGCGTGTGGTCCTGAGTTCGATCCCCAGTACCAAAAAAAAAAAAAAATGCTAAGTGGCAAGTGGCAACCAGGGCTTGGGAACACTGATGGGTCCTTGGAAATTGCCTTTCCTGGCCCAACTGGAGCCAGCTTATCTAGATCCTGACAGCAGAGGGCAGCAGAGGTTGATGCGGTTGCAGTTCTCTAGGTTGGAGTGGGGAGTGGGAAAGAGAAACCTGAACGAAGACCAGGAAGGTTCTAATTCCAAACTGGGAGTTGGCTAGAAGAGCTGTCTAGAGGATAGCAGTGTCTTGGGCTCACTCTCCTTTAGCACCGTGGATGAAGATGGTGAAGGAAGTAGAGTGTCTTGGGAGTAGGAGAGGGAGATAGAATTCAGAAGTGAAAGGGGAGGGAGGTTTACAAAGTATAGTAAGAAAGATGCATCGACGCTAGTCTTGTGCCTTTTTTCTTTTCTAGGAGTCTTGGTGACCCTTCTAAGGCAGAGCTATCAGCTGAGTACCCTAGACAATGGAGATGATCTCTTTTTTTGGTACTGGGGATCGAACTCACGACCTTGCACTTATCAGGCAGGCGCTTATACCTCTGAGCCAAATTCCCAGCCCCCAATGGAGATGATTTTATGTGTGAAAGATGATGAGTTCATAATACAGGTAAAGATCACATCCCTAAGGTACAGATTAAAGAATCCTTAGGCTTATGAGGAAACCAAGTCCCCAAGAGGAAAAGTGGCTTGTTTAAAGTCATATAATTCAGAATGAGAGTAAAAGCTAAAGCTGAATGTGGTAGCACACACTTGTAATCTCAATTGCTTGGTAGGCTGAGGCAGGAGGATTGCCAGTTTTTGACCAGCCTGGACAACATAAGACTGTCTGCAAAGGTAATCAAACCAACCAATCAACAAACAAAAAGAGTGAAAGCTAACACATACTAAGATCATATATACAGTTGTTGCTGAATGCATAATGTGTGTTACCTTGCTTAATCTTCATGTTAACTTCATGAAGCAAAATCAGATTTTGTTAACAGGTTTTACAGATGAGGAAACTAAACTCAAAAAATGCTAAGATCAAGGCTGCATAGCTAGTTGATGTTGCATCCAGAGGTAACTGGAGTAGCCCAACTCTAGGGCTTAACCTGTTAATCACCCCAATCCATTCTTTGCTTAGGCCAGGTGTTAGGAGTGTAGACTCTCAGCTCAAAGTTTTTACCATCACTCTTCATTGTCTTGGAAGGGAATCCAATTTTACTAAGTCAAATCCTGGTTTCAAGTGTGCTACTTTAAGTGGATCCTCCGCTAGCCCTTTTCTGAGGTAGGCATCACCATCTCTTGTATCCTGTCTGTCATTTACCCATTTTGCATTGTTCATACATGGTGTGTGCTGTCCAGGGAACGCATGGTTGGTATGCTTACTATTACTTCCAGTATGTGTTCTGCTATAGGTGCCTTCATTCCCAGTCAGCTCCGGCTCTCTTTTCTGAGCTGCTCTTCTCATACCAGCTTGTCAGTGTTGGTACAGGGGCAGTGACAGAAAGTCAGTTATAGTGATAAGATTCTTTTGGACAATTCTCTATTTTATTTGTTGATTACTCTTATTCAGTGTCTGCATAGAGGCAATCATTCATTCACTCCTTCATTCTGAAACACTTGTGGAGTGCCCAGCATGTGCCAAACATTATGCTAAGTGCTGGGGAGGTTATAGTGATGAACCAAGTATGTATGGTCCCTGCCTTCATGGAATTTCACATCTAGAGGGAATATGCCAAATGAGTCATGTTCAAGTGCCCCTAACTAGAAGTGGGAATTGTGCATCTTCTCCATCCGTACGGCCTTAGTTTGAGCTCTCCCTGCCTGTCTCTTCCTTGGATTCTTGCAGCTGCTCTGCCAGTCTCTACTTCCTCCTCTCAGCTACCACCCTAGCCTGCACAGAGCAGACAGACTCCACCTTTGAAAACATCCCTTTCAACAACATGTCATATCCTTCCCATGCTTGAAATCCTTCAATGACTCCCATTTCCTGTCAAATGAGGTTCAAATTCCTTCAACATCTGGCCAGATTTTAAAAAGACTCCAAGAGTAGATCCTGCCTGCTTTCTCCTCTGCACATCTATCTCCTGCTGTCCTTCTGCTCCAGTAGGAGAGGTCTGACACTTCCTGTCCTCATACACTACCAATATTTTCCTCACCCAAGTTCCATCTCCTAGAAAGTATCTCCTGGAACCCATTTGGAGTAGTGCCTCTTGTAAGACTATTCCCTCCACCTGCTCTCCTTTTTCCATGATTTTTGACCCAGGGCCTAGCTGACCTGAGGATCAAATGAGACCCCTTCATGGGCAAATGCATCATGGGAGACTGTCTTCATATCTGTCCCCATATCTACCACTTGTAGAGCAACTTGGTGGCTTACAGACATCATCTCACTGAATCCCCATAACACATTATGGAATATATATGCACTGGACCCATTGAAACATAATATATGAAACAAGCTCAAAGAAGTGGGGTCCAGCATTGCACAGAAAGGTCAATCTGAAGAGCTTGTGATTTTTTTGGAGTTAGTTCATTGCACTGGGATGGAAGGAACCCCAGTTCTGCCTTTTTTAAACCACCTGTAGTGTCACTCTAAATGGCCTTTAAGTTCTTTAACATTTTTTAAAAAATGATTGTTATTTTCCCTGGTGCTGATTCTCTATTTCTATTTGTTATTGTTTTATTAGTTTGTTGTAAGCCACCTCAAAGTCGTTGGGAAACAAGGGAAGGGTAATTAAATGTACGCAAATAAAAATATTCTCCTGTGTCCACTCACAGTGCCCAGCAGAGAAATTGACATCAGTTCTGGGTTAGCACTCTCTACCTTGGGCCCTGTAGGGCCTTAAGGAAGATGCATAAAAGACCTTGAGACTATAATGTGAAGTGAAGTAAATCAGACACACAAGCTTAAATATTGCATAGTTTCTCTTCTATGACAAACTCAAAGTATAAAAAGAGCAAAACAAAAATAGAGGATAGGAAGTAGGGAGATATCTGTTTCTGAAGTGGGAAAGGGATCAAGAGACACAGGGAAGGGGAGGGAGTGGACAAGAAATAAAAAGAATGCAGATGTATTATGAACACGCACCAACTCTCCAAAGGAATGAAACATGTACTACAAACCTATACTAGTAAAAACTAAGAAATAAAAAAAAAAAACAAGAAAAAAAAATCACCCAAACAACTAAATCAGAAGCCAAAGGTGAGTTTCTTCTGCAAAATAAAAGGGCACAGAGCCCATATCAGGTCCTCCATTAAAATGCCAAACCATGGCATGAACTGTATTTCCTTCCTTTTATTTTTATTTTTGTTTTTATTTTTATTTTTTTTTATTTTTAAGGAGCCAGCAGGTGGTAAGAGATGATTCATGCTTTACTTACTCTTCTTGTTTATTTCCTTTCCTCGACCTTCAGATTTTCTTCCTCTTAATGTTTGTTCCGGGTTTTGACAAAACACTGAGGGACCTGACTTACGTTGGTAGCTTGTTTTTCCTAATGTCTTCTCAGGAAAAAAAAGGAAAGGAAGTGACAGTATTGCAAAACCATCTTTTATTCTATCAGTAGAAAGATGCACCTGCCACTTCTAAGACCACTCTGCAACTGTTTCCTTTTACAGTAAAACTTCATTAGAAGTCACTCCTTGAGTTTTAGATGGGCTTGGCTTGGCCTCTACCAGGCCTTACTTTGCCTACCATGAGCAAATGAATTGAGAGAATAAATGGACTGTGCACTGGGTTTCCAAACTTCAAGGCTACAAACTTTGTCATTCTTTTGGCAGAACTATTTGCATATAAGTGATTGATGCTAGGGATTCTTTTCATTTCATTAAGGCAAGTCTTCTAAAACCTCGATTAGGCTGCAATGTTAGCCTACTTGGAGTTAGTGTGAATTACCAAAAGCAATAAAACTTCATTTCCTTATAAGTAACCTACAATGCAGATGGTTCACTAATTTGAAAGGCTACCTCCAATTAGTTTGAGTAAGTGTGGTTGGACTGCATTCAATTGTAATTTATTGATTTCTTTCATCACACAAATCCCTCTTCTTAAGCAAGAATTCTTTTTAATAGCCCTTGTACTCTGGGAAGCCTGGAACAGTGGTATTTCTCTCAGAGACAAAGATATGATGTCCATCCACCTGTGTCTTAGTTGGAACCTTAGTAAGAGGGATCCTTTTGTAATGATGCATCTGCATGCTTGCAGTCTTTGTCTTTTGTGCCTAAAACATGGGCTAAAGTTCAGGATCAGCATATGAGCAGGATGGAAGACTGGATTGTTGGATGTTTTTCAAGTTACTTTACCTCTCTATGTTCAAGTTTCCTCATTCAGCAGCTATACACAGCCTGTGAATGAGACGAAGGGCAGCCAGTTCTGAGGGTTCCCTCTGAACAGGATTAAGGAACATCCTAGATGTAGGGCTTACTTAGCGGCTAGGATTAGAGTTTGAGGATGAAGAACTAGTTGAAGGAAACTTCTTCTAATTCATCCTGCTTACAGGTAGTCCTGTACTCTAGTTGGCTTAAGTAGCAACTAGAGGAGAATGGAATTATAGAACACAGACATTTAGGAAGATAGGGTACGATATGTATCTTTTATATTCCTGACCCTGCACTTAAATACTGTGAAGAAGGCAAGAGGGAGAGGTTTAATCCCCCAGTCACTGGCATGGCAAGAAATTGTTAGATTCCACATATATATTTAAAATGCATATCTTTCCTTGCTGTGAATTTCTTTCTCAGGGAATTGGGCCTTGGTGCGCTTGGGGTATATTTCAGGCACGTTGTCTATTCTCTGTCTCTCCTAAGGGTGAGGAAGATAGGAGATGGGCTGGGTCACTTTGGTCATACTTAAGTTATGAAATGACAATGGAATTCCTGCCTCAAATGCTAGGGAAATGGGTTTCTCTGATCTCCTGGGAGGAATTGTAATTACCAAGTTTTGAAAAGCCTAGGGAATGTGTAACTGAGGGCTACTTTACTTTTGGGACAGGAAGAGACAGACATGGAGGGTGAGACTGATAAGTGAAAGGGCATTAAGCACCATTTCCCTCTGCAGGATGCTGGAGTTGGGCTGGAGAAGATGCAGCAGGAGGAGGTGGTGGTGATGGGGGAATCCACCCTTCTTGACCTAATTTCTCACAACTACCCTATGAGCTCACTACCATTACCAGCTGCACTTTACAGATCAGAGGCACAGAGAGACACAGAGCTCACTGCTAGTGAGTTGCTGAGCTATAATTTGGACTCAAGAGCTTCTAAGAGTTATGGATATGGGGAAGATCAGGTTCATCTGGAAGAGCAGAGAGACAAGGAGAAGAGGTGGAGAGGGTTATGGTAACAAAACACTTCAAGTGCCTGGAGGTGGCCTCAATGCCAAGAGGTAGCACAGTGTGACAGTTAAGATAACACACTGAGAATCCCACACTTTAAGCCAGTCTAAGCTGCAGTCTGCTTTGAACTCCTAGATCTATCACTTCCTGGTTGTGTAATCTTGGGCAAGTTACTTGATCTCTCTATGCCTTAGCTCCTTTATCTGTGAAATGGAATGCAGGGATAATAATAGTTCTTACTTCATGGAGTTGCTGTGAGGATTGAACAAATAAACACAAGCATTTATGTCCAATGCAGCAGTGCAATGTACAGGAGCAGGGGCTAAGGCTGGCTGGGAGCACCATGAGCCTCACTTTCTCCTTACAACCTCCTTTAGTGTTGACTTGAGACCCAAATGGAGCAGTCCACAAACAGAAGAGCACACAGTCAATACTAGATTGTAGATTCCTAGCAACTGTTTTGCATTATCCCATCAGCCCCGTACAACTAACCCCAAGGTAAAGCCCACATTCTCCCATTGGTCTAGGATCTGTAAGTTCAAACATTGCATTAACTGAGTGAGTTAGTGATAAGGGATGAAGAAACCTGTTTATCTGTAACACTGATGCATTTAACCCAAGTGACCTTTGGGTTTCAGGATAGACAATGGAAAGGGAAAGTGCTATGTCCTCACCACACATCCCAGATCTGGAGCCTCGGGAGTCCACACCCTGCAAGGTGGCAAAGGCTGTGGGTAAGAACTCATCCTCCAGAGCCAGATTACCTTGGTTCAAATCTCAGATTTATCATAAATTGTGTGACTTTGGGTAAGTCACTTCACTTCTTTCTGCCTCAGTTTTCCCATCTAGAAAATGGGGATGATATTTGCACCTTTGTCACAAGAATGTTGTAAGAATTGGCCACATGTAGAGAGCTAAGAGCAGTGCCAGGCACGTCGTTGATTTCTTTCCAGAGAAACCAGGGAGATGAATGAAAAATGAAGGAAGGCTGTAGTGATCCTCTCCACCCTCTCCCTTCCTCAATGGCTGGAAGATGCTCCTGTCCAAATGGGAAATTGAAGCTAAAATAGCACAATAAAGGAAAGGAAGCAGTCCCAGAGCAGATGGGCTTCCACTTGCAGTCCTGAGGAATGTGCTGACTATTCAGGAATGGGACTTTGGCAGTCACTTAACACAATCATGAATCAAAGGGAAATGATCAAGTCTGTTACCAGGGTCAGTGCCAATTTGTTTAAGAAAGTGGTGAGGAGGATGTAGCAAATGGGGGCCAAGAACATTCCTGGGACCCATTTGCAAAACTTCTTGGGCAGCAATCCCAGGTGAACATGGCTGGAGACCTGCCCTCTCCAAATGCCCTACCAAAGTAGCCTTAACGATGTTGGTAGTTCACAAGGTCTCCATCACATCAGGGCTTGCATGCTTCTTTTATTTTATTCCACAAACTTGTACTGATTGCCCACTCTGCATGACACATTGGACCTCGAGCCATGGAGGATGCTGAGAAGAATACAACAGGTAAGGTCCTTGCCTTGAAAGAACTCACAGAAGATGGAGACTATGCTCCCTACAAATGGGGAAAACATCTGAGAAACACTGAGGAGTAAGGGAATCAACAACTACCCAAATCTCAGGGAGTTTATCTGGAAAAAGATGTCTGGAAAGGATAAAGTTTGACATGCAATAACCTCTGATGGTAGAATTAGCGGGGGTGCTACTTCCTGCGGAAGCATAACAGATGGTAAACTCATTATAGGAATCATCATAGGAAACACTTCTGCTTCTGTCAATCCCTTGGCCAGTAGCTTTCCATCTAATGAGGCCTAAGGGCAGGGCAGTTAGAAGTAGATCCTACCAGCTATGACTGAGTTCTTACCAAGTGCCATGCATGATGCCAGGTGCTCTCCCATGCTGCATTATCATAGAAAATCTATCAGGCATGGATTCCATGTAAATATTGACTGGGCATGAATACAGAAAGGCCTATATTATAATGTAATCTACTGCTTCTCATAGTGTGGATCCTGGACCAGCAGCACAAGCATCAACTGGGAAAATGTTAGAAGTGCAGGCTCTTGAGCTCCACACCAGACACATTGACTCAGAGACCCAAGAAGTGGACCCAGTAATCTGTGGTTTAACGCCTCTTCCAGGTGATGCTGGTGTACAAGAACCATTGGTCTAGCCCAGTATTCATTAAAATAGGCTCTGGGCTGCCATGTAGGATCTGGGGGAACCCTCAGGAAGGGATATGAGAGCAACTTTTATTTTTGTTTGCTAAATATGATGAGCTGCCACATTGGATTTTTTTAAAAAACATTTTCCAAATAGAAAAAGCTTGAGAACCATGACTCTGCTCTAACCAAGCACCTTCTCTACGCATCCCGCCTCATCATTTGTATGTGCAGAGAACTGAGGCCCAGAGAGGGCAAGGCTCAGGGCGGCAAGGTGGAACTAGGACCCAGGCCTCCTGTCTTCCAGCTCAGCCCTTTGAGGCATTTCATGCTTTCCCATCCTGAGAGAGGAAACAGGAAAACAAGCCTCTGAACCATCTTTTGTTAAGACCCTAGGTCTGTCTGCTTTTCTTTCTGACCTTCTTATAGGAAGCCTTTCCTGTCTCTCTCTCCTCCTGTGGCCCATTATTTGTAGTCTCAGATCAACATCCCAGTCGGCTGCCTCTTTCCCCCAGTGCTCATCTCAAGCTGAAACCTCATGGAGTGTCTGCCCAAACTTCCTGCCTCTCCCTCCACTCCTCAGGCCACCCGATGTCTGAGATTCTGCCTATCTGCCTTTCCCAGGCCTCCATTCTGTGCCTAGCCGTAGTCCAGGCAGTGCTCTGTCACTTTCCTCCCACTACAAGCCGGGGTCACTCTGAGTTTCTCCTGCTGGGTCACTACATCCTGTATCATGTCTCTCTCTTGCTGACTTCCAGGCCTGTTGAGCCAACAGGTAATGCCTAGGATCTGGTAAGTAAGCAGGGGAGTTGTCAGGGTTGCAGTATCTGCTAGATCTGTCATGGTTCAAGACACAACTTGAAAGAAGCACCCTCTCCTCTCCCCTGCTGATGCCTGTGTTCAGTCAGACGCCAGGCATGGCTTTTTACTTCAAATTTGAGCCTTGGCTGCCATGATGGTTGTCTTCCCCAGGGTAATAGCACCTATGCCAGCTGTGTGCCTGGTGAGGAGAGCATGTAGTGGCTCCACTGGGTGCCAACTGAGGACACTGCCAAGGCCGAAGTAAGAGTCTCGAGCCACTGAGCCTACGTGAACAAAGTCAAGGCAACTGCAGTGTGGTGTGTGAGTCAGCGGCTTGGCTCTTCCCTCTGCGTGTGTGGGGGTGGGGGTAGGGTGCCAGAGAGGTGGATACTGGAGGAGTAGGAGACTAAAAAAATTGGAAATGCGACCACTGAAAGACAAACATTTTTAGGCCACACTGTTCATGTCATTCTCTCCAGTTACAAAAAAGCATTTGAAATCCTAGCCAGGGCAAATCCTATCCCACTTCTTAGTCTTTGTGGACTGGTTTAGGGCAGAAATTTCACAGCCTATGTGAGTGGCAGTGTGGAGCAATAATAAAATAACACTGGGGCCAACATTCAAATATGGGCAAGGGGTTCACCTCCATAAGTCTCAATTTCCTTGGTTCTACAAGGAGAATGGTAATACTAGGCTTAACCCTATGAAAGTGCTATTTTCTGGGTCAACAAAAGATTGAATACTACAAATTTCATATGGTTCAACCCAATAGCACTTTCCTTTCAGCATTATTGTGCAAATTTGCAGAAGATCATCTGCACAGCTCTCCTTGAATATAGAGTGATTGCCTCTACTTTGGCTAAACCTGGCCCTCTCTCTATGCACTGATATACACAGAGCTGGCTTAGCTATTTCCTTTTCTTTTAACTGGCTCTAAGCAATGTAAATAGAGCTAGCTGAGGTACTGATGTGTAATCTTTGAAGCCAGCTGACAGTTGACTGTTTCCTCACCTCAGTGTCTCCCTCTAAATGGGTGAGCCCAGTGGGACGACAGAGCCAAAGCTCTAGGACTTTCAACTAGGCTTGAGCCTCAAGATAAGAGGATATGTCTTTCCTGGGCACAAAAGTTTACACATCAAAATGGAAGCAACAGCCTCCTAAACATTAAATGCTACCTCACTTGTGTTATGCAGATTGGTCTTTCTACATAACTTTCTCTCTACATATCACGGAGATGCTCCTAGCTAGCTCAGCTCACAGTACTCACGTCATTCCTACCATTCTCGCAGTCACTCATTCTTAGCTAGTCCCTTCTTCATGAATTAATGTTCCATGAGCCCTCATTTGCACAGGACTCAGGACCCCTTGGCTACTCTTAACTTTAAATATGTCTTAGTGTCTCTTTTCGCCATGGGTTGCACTGGAGGTAGTAGACTGGAATTATTTCACAAAGATTCCAAAAACATTTCCAGGGGATTACAAATATAAACTTCCCAGATAGTGATGAGAGTGGGAAAAGGGCCTTTATACAAATTAAGTGAGTTAATATGCAAAAGTATATATACCAGTACCTGACATATAACAACTGCCCAATGAAAAGTAGGGAGCTGCTGCTGATGCCAATGGGTATACAACATCTAACTGGCTGCAGATGACCTCTGACCCAGGTTGGCTCACAAATACAAGTCCTGGATAGGCTGAAATACATCTGTGGCATAATCTGGAGTTTGAATGGACCCATGGCCAAATAGTCATCCTTTCTGGCATGTCCAAGAAAGAAAGTTTTTGCTTATAGGTTATTCTTTGTGGTAAAATCATTGTCCATTGAATGTTACCATTAAAAACCCCAAAGGGAGAACATTCATCCATTTATTCTGAAGCTTCTCTCAAGAGCCTTAGATATTGCCATATCAAAGGCACTGTGCTAGATGTAAGGATGAAGGTATGGTCTCTGTCCTGGAGGATTTTGCTTTTTGATGTTGGAGAAAACCCCCAGAAAGGTACCATCAGTTCACTTTTGACAAGTAGCATTGCTATAAAAAGTGTCTCAGACTTGTGAGTTCCCCAGGAAGAAATCGTCCTTCCTCCAACCATCCCAATTGTGTTTGGTGGTCAGGCAAGGTTACATGGAAAAGTGACGTTTCAGATGACTTTGATTAATGTGTAGGAATTCTTGCATGGAGACAGTGCACGTTCAAGCAAGGGAAACCTAATATGTAGAGGTGCTGCACTGCAAAGAGGTGTAGGCATTTTTAGAAATTGATTCACAGTTCAGTGTGGGAAATGGGTGAGGAAGGGTGCATCAGTTGCTGAAGCCGAAGCAGATCACGGCTGGGCTAGATGTGCATCATAGATGTGATTCTATAAACAATTCAGAACAAGCAAATTAAGATTTTCCAGAGTGTCCAGATTTGAAGTCCATCTGACTTTTTGTGGAGTGGAGCTGGGAATTGTTCTGTACTTTATTGAGGTATAATTTATATGCAATAAAACACTCATTATAAGTGTATCAAAGAATGAATTTTGATAAATGTGTATGCTTGTCTTCCATGATTTGACTATGGTTTAAGTGTCCCCCTATAAAGATTCATATGTTGGAAGCCTGGTCCTCAGTGTGCCTGTGGTGGGAGGTAGGGCCTAGTGGCAGGTCTTTTTAAGGACATGCTGTCAGAGGCAATTAAGGTAATGCGCATGTGCCCCCTTGGGATTTTTCCAGAGAGGATTGTAGTAAAAGTCTGAGCCCGGCCCTCATTGGAGCTGAGCTAATGCCAATCCCATCCTCTTGAACTTGCCAAACCATGACTTTAATAAATTTCTTTTTCTTCACAAGTATCCCACTTCAGTTATTTCATTGTAATAATAAAAACTGACCAACACACCAGGTAACAAATACCACCTGCATTTCAGTGTCCCATCTCCATGTACTTTGCAGCACTTTCTGTGAAACTTTCAGATTTTCCCTTCAGTGTTTGGGCCTGGGCAGGGACAGCAGTATCATCAGGGTGAGCTATCCTTAGCTCAGAATGCATCCCAATAACACACAGGATCCAGTCCATGTTACCCCTATTCACGGCTCAAGACTTTGAGCCTCTAGGCCTGCGATCCCATCAGATGTACACAGAACTCTAGGGTTCTCACTTACAGGATCATCTATAGTACTGTGGTTGGGCCTGGTCCTAAGAGGTCAATGTAGATTGCTCGACTCACCAGAGCAATATTTCTTTGACAGAAGTGCATGAAATTGGGCCACCAGAATGTTATTGACACACTGATTTTGTATGATTTAGTGTATATAGACAGCAGATACACCAGGCACATTCCCTAGGTTTTGAGCACCCAGTGACTGACCCTGTATGCAAAACCATTACTGCACTGGGCATAGTGGTGCATGCCTATAGTCCCTCAGGAGGCTGAGGCAGGAGGATCGCTGTAAGTTTGAGGCCAACCTGTCCTATGTAGTGAGATCCTGTCTCAAACAAAACAAAAACAAACAAACAAACTCCAAAACTAAAACCATCACTATGATCAAGATTTACCCCATTTTCAACATGGCAAAAAGTTTCCTTGAAAAACTTTGTAATCAGTTTCGTTCCCATTTTTCACTCTTCCTGCCATCATTTTGCTTTGGGCTATTATAGGTTAATTTTCTTAGTCTAGAATTTCAAATAAAAGAAGCTACACAGTGTCCAATCTTTGTATCTGGTTTCTTTCAATTAGTGTAATGCTTTCGATATTTACTGCATTGTAGCACACAGTGTATTTTGTTCCTTTTATTGATGAATATGTATCATATTAATACTATAATAAATGTTGTCTATGGATAATTAATTATGATGTATATTGTATATCATTCCATGACTATAGCACAATTCGATTATCCATTCACTCATTGCTGGACACCTGGGCTCTTTCTAGCTTTGGGATTTTACAAATAAAGTTACTATGAACAGTCTTCTGTAAGTCTTATTGTGGTAATTTGTCTTTATTTCTCTTGGAAAATTACCTCAGATTGGAGTGACTGGAACAAAGCATTGACCCATGTTTAATTTTATAAGACATTTACCAGATTTATTTCATAGTGGTCTTACCATTTATACTCCAGCTAGCAATGTGAGAGTTGCCAATGCTTCATATCCACTCGGTTTTGATATCTTTCAGCCATTCCAGCCATTACAAGTATCTCACAGTTGTTATAATTTGCATTTCACTAATGACTGCTAATGTGCTGAAAATTTTCATGAAGTGTCGTTCTGAATCTTCTGTCCATTTTGAGTACAATTTACATACAATAGAATGCACCCATAGTAATATAACCATGTAACCAGTATTGGCTAGCTGGAAGTAGTCTTTTCACGGCACCAGATTTTGGTTTCATTGCTTTTCTGTAATATTTTATTAGTTCATTAATTTCTGCCTTTATCTTTATTATTTCCTTTTCCTATTTACTTTGGGTTTAATTTGCTCTTGCTTTTTCCAGCTGAGTAAGTTTGAAGCTGAGGTCATTGATGTGAGAACTTTTTCTGTATTCTAATATAAGTGTTGTTAAGAACTTCTTCCTAAATACTAATTTAGTGGCACTCCACAATTTTAAAAATATATTTTCTAAATTTTTTTTGTACAAGAGACTAAACTCAAGGGAGCTCTACTACCAAGCTAAATCCTAGTCCTTTTTATTTTGAGACAGAGTCTTTCTAATTTGCCCAGGCTGGCTTTGAACTCACAGCTTCCTGCCTCAGCTTCTAAATTTTCCTTTTGAATTTGTTGTTTGGCCCATAGATTATTTGAATGTGTTATTTTATTTTCCAAATATTTAAGGATTTTCCAAATATCTTTTTGTTATTGATTTCTAATTGTGTTGAGGTCATAAGACATATTATGCAAGATTTTAGCCCTTTTAGATTTTTTAAAGACTTGTTTTATGGCCCAGCATATGATCTTTCTTAGAGAATATTCCATCTGTGCTTTAGAAGAATACATATTCTGCAGATGTTGGTTGTAGTGTTCTATTCGTGTCAAGTGAGTCAAGTTGACTGATAAAGTTGAAGTCTTCTAGAACCTCGCCAATTTTCTGTTTACTTGTTTCATCAGTTATTGAGAGAGAAATGTCAAACTCTCCTACTATAATGAGTTTGTCTATTTCTTTAGTTTTTGAGGTACTAGAGATTGAACCCAAAGCCTTCACATTGAGCTATATATCTGACACTTGGGTGTTTTATTTTGAGACAGGGTTTTGTCAAGTTACCAATGTGGGACTTGAACTTGCTATCTTCCTACCTCAAATTCCAAATTTCTAGGATTACAGGAGTGCACCACAGTACCTCTGAGTTTAGCTATTGTTATTTTGATTCTTTCTACTTTGGCTTTATGTATTTTGAAGCCTGTTGTTAGGTGAGTATACATCTAAGACTACTATATTTTCCTGATGGAGTGACCTTTTTATTATTATAAGTGTGCTTATTCCTAGTAATATTCCATGTCTTGAAGCTTACCTTGAAATTAATATAGCCACAGCTGGTATATTTTTATCCATCATTTTAGTTTTAAACTACCTGTGTCTTTATGTAAGTACCTAAAGTTAGGTCCTACAGAAAGCAGAACAAAATTAGTCTAATTTTGTTTTTTAATAAAGCAGGGTAATCTATCTTTGCCTTGTCCTGCTTAGAGTCTATGTATATTTAATGTAGCTATTGATACAGTAGGATTTAGGTCATCCATTTGCTCTGCTTGTTTTCTGTTCTTCCCATCTGTTCTTTGTCAAATATTTCCTTGTTTTTCTGTCCTCTTTTGGATCGAGTGTCCTTATGCTTTGAATATGGTTTAAGTGTGTCCTCCCAAAGGTTCGTGTGTTGGAAAGTTGGTACCCGGCATAGTGATGTTAAGAGGTTGTTGTGCCTTTAAGAGGTGGTGTGTAGAGGGAGATGATCAAGTCTTGCTGGGAGCTCCACTCTCAAAAGAGGTTAGGGTAGTTTTTATGGGATCTTGAGTGGCTTCTCATGAAAGATCTATGAAAGATCAAGCCTGGCCACTCCCCAGGCACTTTTTTGACTTCCTGCCTGGCAATGTGATTTTTCTGTGTGCACTTCCCTCACGGAGGTGCTCTACAGCATGAGGCTTTCCTCAGAGCTGAGGTGATCCGCTTGAGTTTCCAGAAATGTGTGCTCAACCTCTTTTCTTTTTAAGTACCCAGCCTAAGATATTTCATTATAGTAATGAAAAATGACTAATACAAGTATATTCTTAAACATACTTTTAATTTTGAAATAATTTCAGGTTAACAATTTGCAATGGTGGCACAGAGAATTCCCATAGACCTTTTACTCAACCTTCTTTAATATTAGCATCTTATACAAACATGGTATATCAAACAAAACCAAGACCGTTAACATTGACATCATACTACTAACTAGACTAAAGATTCCATTTGAATTGCCTCAGTTTTCCCACTGTTCATTTCCATTTCAGGATCTCATCCTGGATAATACAGTTTTATTAGTCTTTATCTTTTTAGGTTCCTCCTCACTGAGACAGTTTCCCAGATTTTTCTGTTTTTGATGACCTGAGCAATTTTGTGGTGTACTAGTCAGGTACTTTGTAGAATATTTCTCACTTTGGGTTAATCTTTTGCTTTTTCCTGATTAGTTTTGTGGCTATGGACTTTTGGGAAAATATTGTGGAGGTGATGCAACCTTTTCACATCACCATCACATCATACCGTACGCTATCAACATGACTTACTATGATTTTAAGCTTGATCATTTAGTTAAGGTCATAGCTGCCAGCATTCTCCATTGTAAAGATACTGTTTTTCCTTTTCAAATTTTATTAATTATATGCAAGCCACTAGATTCAGCTCACATTCAGTGCAAGAGGAATTAAGCTCTATCTCCTGGCAGGACAAGTATCAAGGAATAAATGAAATCTTTTAATATTTTACTTTTGGCTTATTAGCTATAAGTATATATTTTCAGTTGCTTTGGGTTTAAAAGGAACATTTTTATCTTTTCACAAATTATATTTAGATGTTATTATGTGACTTCATGTACAAGTAAGAAATTAAAATAGCATGTTTTGACTTCCCCTTTCCCATTCTTTCTGGTCTTGTTGTAATCCATTTTGTTTCTCCATGTATGATAAACTTTCAAATGGATTACTATTATTTTTTAATTAATAGCTATCTTTTTTGAAATAATTTATTGTGATGAAATTTGCATGACAAAATTAGCCATTTAAAATGAACAATTCAGTGGCATTTAGTAGTCAATTATTTTTTAAATACATTTTTATTTTACACCTTGTTATTACATGTACTTATGGGACATAGTGAGACATTTCAATAAATTAGTTAGATTTTTTATTGTTTAAAAAACTTAATTTTTAGTGGCAGCACAGAGATGTTTACTGAAAGTTTTTCCTTTTTCATAAAGGTCAAGGTTCTCAAAAGATTTTCTTTTGGTGGGTGAAAATATTGTGATACTTTCATACATTCACATATTATGCATTGATTATGTTCATCCACCATCCTGTTAATTATCTTTTGAAGAATGTTTGGAATGGAAGAAAACACACCTCCTTATATTTACTCATCTGTTTATCATTCCTAGCATACATCATTCTTTTTTGTAAATCTCTGTTTTTATCTGGTATCATTTCCCTTCAGCTTGAAGAGCTTCTTTTAACATTTCTTGTAGAGTAGGCCTTTGAATACTTTAAAGATGTCACTCCATTGTTTTTGACTTTGCAACATTCTGGGTGAGAAGTTTGTGGTCACCATTGGCTTAGTTCTGTATAGAATGTCTTTTATCTGGGGCTATTTTTTTTAACACTTTCTCATCAGTAATTTTCAGCAGTTTGCTCATGAGATGACTTAGTTTGATCTTCTTCATTATTATCTTTTTTGAAGTTTGTTGAACTTCTTGGATATGTAATTAATAATTTTCATCAGATTTGCCAAATTCAGCTATTAATTATTCAAATGTTTTTCTGCATTCAGCTCCTCCTAGAACTCTAACTACATGTATGTTAGACTGTAATATTGAACCACAGATCACTGTTAATTTTTTAAATAACAATTTTATTGAGATATAATCCACATAGCACATATTTACCTACTTGAAGTGCATAATTGAATGCTTTTAGCATTTTCATAAGTATGTACAACCAGCATTATAGCCAATTTTAGAACATCTTCATCAGCTCAAAAGAAATCCTTTAGTTATTCCTCCACTCCTTAGTCCCACAGTCCCTGGAAGCCACTGATCTGTTTATGTCACTATAATTTTTCTTATTCAGGACATGTCACATGTAAGATAAATCATAAATTGTGGTCTTTAAACAGGCTTCTTTTACTTAGCATGTTTTCAAGATTCATCCATGTAGTTGCATCCATCCTTTCATAGATAAATAATATTCCATCATATGAATGTATCACACACCATTTCCCCTTTCATTGTGTTAACTTGTTGTCTGTTTATTTGAGGTAGGTCTTGCTATGTAGTTCATGCTGGCCTTGAACTCATGGTGATCCCCCCTGCCTCAGCCTCCTGAGCACTGGGATTATGGGCATATGCCATCACATCCAGCTTCATTCTGTTAAATTTTTTATCACTCTTTTTACTCTGTGCTTCACTGCAATTTTTTTTGTACTGGAAATCGAACTCAGGACCTTATGCTTGCCAGGTAGGTGCCTGTGCCACTGAGCTATATCCCTGGTGATTGTGGATAATTTTTATTGTTAGTTCTCACTACAATTTTCTTCTTCACTGTGTAATCTACTGTTATTCTTATATAGTGAATTTTTAATTTCAAATATATTTTTCACCTACAAAATCTACTTGGTTATTTTTGATTTTGAAATTGTCTTTCTTGCTGCTTCCATAATTTTCTTTAAATCTTTGAGCATATTTATAGTATCTGTTTTTTTAAAAAAAAAAAACAAGGTAGAAACAGTACAGAATTAAAAAAAATAAACAGTAAGAAATCACTAGTTGATAAATTTCATATTGTCTTCTCAGATATAGTTGTTCAAGTTATAAAATTAAAGTATAAAAAGTGGACATTCAAACAGTGAGGCTGCAACAGTTCTGTTCGACAAACAAAAAACTCAGCAACATGGTTATCAATCCTACACACTGAAACATACATTCACTTATATCCTTTAGAGCACTTTCTTTTCCTCCTTTTGCTTTTTTTAAACATTATTTTTATTATTTTAAAGGTAGTAGAAATACAACAGAACAAAGCTAATTGAGACAGTGCAGTGAAGTTGGTCAGAACTTCACAGCAGGTTACCAGGATAACAGTAATAGGTACTGTTCTTCACAATAGTTGTCCTTTCAATCAGGTATAGCAAAATCAAACCAAAAATCAATCAAAAGAGAATATTGAATAGAGTAAAGCAATTAATCATAATGAAAAAAAGTGAAAACAACACTTACTTTCAAAGAGAAGATAGAGCAGACTCCCTATATTTACTATATTTCATACAGTCATCCTGCAAGAGATGCTCAGACCTCTGTCCCCAGTTGCTAACGGGAGACAGTTGCTAACAGGGCGGGAGAGTTTGGGATGTTTGATTCCAAGCCCACGCACCGGTAGGTTTGCAGGAGACACTTACAGTAGCTGTTTTAAAAATCCTTGTTTGTTAATTATTTTATCTCTGCCATTCTTGGTTTTGTTTCTATTAACTGATATTTCTCCCTGGGCTATGGAAGCAGCACATTTAACCTGCTTTCTTATATGTTTAATGCTTTTTTATTGTAAATGTACATTGTTGAGTCTTTGGATTTTGTGTATTCTTTTAAAGAGTCTTGTGCTTTGCTCTGGATGGTTGTTAGGGTATTTGCAACCAGCCTGAGCTTTTCAAGGCTTGTTTCTAAGGTTCATTAGAGCAGGGTTAGAGTAGCATCTGTTCTAGGGCTTGGTTATCCTTACTGCTTAGGTATGACTCTTCTTGCATTCTTTACTGAATATCCTGGATTTTCACAAGATTTCTTTACTCTGGCTGATGGTAAATTGCATGCCTTCCATTTCTTTGAGGGCTCTGGGAATTTTGGCTTATGGTATCTTTATGGGTTTTCAGCAGGCTTTATGGGGTTCCACTCCATAATATATATATAGCTTAGTACCAGCAATTCAACCAGGAGGACACCTAGGAAGATACCTGCAACTATTTTTCTGTTTTCCCTGCCTTCCCAGAACTCTACCCTGCCAATTCCAGCCAACTAGGTCTCCACAACTGCAGTACCTTTTTCATGAACTCGGAGAGATATCCATGCTACTCTGGAGTTTCTCTTTCCTCTAGCATGGCCCAGAAACCATGTCCAAGAAGAAATTGAGGGACAGCAGAAACTTAACCTCATTTGTTTTCCTTCTCTCAGGGATTACAGCCCTGTTCTGCCAGTTGTGCAGTTTTAAAAACTTCTGCATCCAGGTGGAGAAGTCAGTTGGATATGTAGGTCTGGGTTTCACAGGAGAGGTGGGAGTTGGAAAAATAGATGTAGAATTTATAACACATAAATGGCAAAGGAGGCCATGGATGCCAGTGAGGCTGTCCAAGGACAGAGTGTTTGAAGAGAGGGGAAAGCAGCCCAGGACAGAGTAAATGTTCTCATTTATCAGCAAGAAGTGGATGCCGGGAGAATGGGCCACAGTATAGGGCTAAGTGGCAGCCTCTCTGGTCCTGTGCTTGGAGAAAGGCTTTGGAAGGCACAGGCCCCAAGGATGGGATTGGTAGATGAGAAGCTGAGGGCCAGAACTAGGGTACATGCTCCTGGTTCCACTGTTCTTTTGGCTCATGCCCTGTTTTCTCTCTCACTGTCACCTCCAGGCACAACCACCAACAGTATTAAAAATAAAAGCAAAAATAGGGCAAAACAAAGACATAATAGAACTGCAAAGTTTCTAAACCTCCAAGTAGGAGAAAACCTCAACTGGTATTTTGGAGGCTATGGCAGCAGTTGCCACTCTGTCTCCAGTGGCTGGCATTGTCAACTTGGCCCCGTGCCCTGCAGCTGGCCCAGAGGGCTGGCCACACTCCAACGAGCCCACACATCTTAACCCCACCTCAGGCTCCAGGAACTGTGCCAGGACCTCCCCAGGCAGCTAACCATATGGCCAGGCTCAGGGAACAGTGCAGGGGACCCTGGAGCAACTAGAACAGTCAAGGAAAGGCAGAAAAGATATAGCTCTCTGTGTTTGTGGTAGACAGGCCTGGAACTCAGTCCCAGATACTCACCCTGAGTGGTCTCCCTGAAAATTCGTGCCCAAACAGTCTCTTGTTTCTCCGAACTACTGAGTTAGCAACGGTGTCACCACCCAGATCTTAGTCTTCATTTATCCTTCATGGCCTATTGTTGTCTGAGTGGATCTTGGCTATCTCTTCAGTGGGCCGGAGGCCCCAAAGCCAGGGTCTTGCTGCAATTGCTGTTTGCTTAACTTCCCCGCAGTATACCCACACTCATCAGTTTTACTATCAAATTTTCTGTCAACTCAGAGATGTGGCATACTGGCTGACTTGAATACACTGCAGAGTTCCCTTTCAATGCAACCTGACGGGATGCGAACGATGGGATCGATTTCCTCCCAATTCAGTTTACATCAAACTTCTCAAGGACATGGATCTTGGATAAAGTGGGGTTATGCCTGGATTTCTTTATCTGATTAAAATGAATAAATAGTTGTATATGTGGGATTGAATTTTCCAAGATTTTTGCTTGAGGGAAATGGAGACTCCTGAGCTGAGGAGGTAGTTGGTGCAGGTTCTCCTTAGGAGGGTGGCAGCTGTATGAAGGCTCCTGCTCAGTCTCTTCTGTGGAACTGGGAAAACCATGCTGTGTTGCCAGTGGGTAGCAGCGCTTCAGGGCTGCAGGGGCTGTATGCATCCTTTATGCTGTTCATCCTGACCAGTGGGGTCTTTGCCTTCTAGCTCAGCGCCAGTCCTTTGTGAAGTGGACATCCAAGTGGGATTAAATGTACAGGAGGTCTCTTTGAGGGAGAAAGTATGAAGCAGACAGAAGAGGAAGCAGGAGTAGACAGACAGAGTCTTCAGACCTCTATGCAGGGCTGCCACTTGTTAAAAAGAGAGGAACAAGGGAGAAGGTGTGGGGAGGAAGAGTCTCAAGCCATAGCACAATTATGAGAAAGTGTTGGAAAGATTGATGGCACATGCCTGAGTGATGTTTGTCTGTTGGAGGAGTTCTACGCTGGGCACGAATGAGCTGAGCCTAGCCTCTCTGCCAGGTCAGGTGGTGAGTGCAGGTGGTAGACACATTAACAATAGCTTCCAAAGGAAGGGTGCTGCTGCTTCCCCTGATACTCTACTCCCTCTGCTCTGAGGCTGACCTGGAAGTCACTTCTGCTTCCCTTTGGCCTTCAAGGAAACACCAGTGTGTTTCCTTGTGGATGTATGGATAATGACTCTGTGCATTCTCAGCCAACCTGTACTGCACGTGGTGGGGAAAAGGGGGAGAGATGGGGGGGTAGTAAGCAGGTGACCTGGGCCAATATAGCTGCCTTCAGCAAGGATCCTGAGAGAAAACAATTCTCCTGAATAGATGATAAGAGCACTGACCTGGCTGATGCTTCTTTCTGGCCAAGTGCAAGCTCTTCTTGGGTCTTCTTCCTCAAGGACCTATTCTGAATCCTGGTGCACAGTAGGTACTTGATTCCTAATAGTTGAATAAGTGATTTCTCTTGGTTTCCCCTCCTTGGACTCTCTTTTGCCATCCATTAAAAGGTTCATGAGGGCTGGAACTTTGTTTCTTCACCTCAGCATCCAACACTTATCAGAGTATGGTAGATAGCAGGCACTCGAAAAAAGTTTGTTAGATGAGTGAGAGTTCATTGTCCATTCTGAGCAAGAAGATTTTATGGAAACACAAGATGGAAAGTGTAGACTCTGCCTTAAGACCTCTCTGATGATGAGAGACAGTTTCTTTGGCAGCAGAGGGAAAGCTGGGATTGATTCTCTGAAGTAACTACACATAAGGATTCAGTTAAAAGAAAGTTGAGGACAAGGACATAGCTGGCTGCAGCTGCTCAAAGACAGCCTTAGTGTTGTTGGGGACATTGGAATAATGAAGGTGACCAGAGCTGGCAGCACATTTCCTTTCTAGGTTTTCTGCTTATGGAGTGCACGTATTCTGAACCAGTACTCTGGACACAAGAGACTACATGTGAGAGAATGGGGCTGGCCTGAAAAATCTGACAGGACACTGCCTGGCCTCAGGCTGGAATTGCTCATGGTAACAAAGACTCCAGATGGAGACCAGTCTGTCTTCTGGAATGTGAGCCAATTTCCAGTGCAGAAGGTTTTACCAGTGGTTCAATCTTTTGCTGGATGTTGGCATTATACAAGTGCATTGAGGAAGGCGAAAGACTTGCTGCTCCATGATATATTGGACCTAGGAGGGAGCCAGAGCTAAATCCTTGCACCTTCTCAGGCTGGGCAACCTTTCCAGGATCATCTGCACTATAGCATCAGGCTTCTCTTGTTCCTATAAAAGAAAACATCTAAGCTGTGGTCACTACCAAATGGAGATACCACGTGCCCAGAGGGCAGGCTGCAAGGGTCTGTCATTCCTAAAGAAGACTACTCTGTAAAACTTGAGCTGCAGAGAGTGCTCACAACTGAGAGAGAGGGAAACAATAAACCCATGTTATCCTCACAAGGTGTTTTCCCTGCAGTGGAGGTGAGTTTGGTTTTCATCTTTCCCATTTCTTTTGAAGCAGATAGAAGTGGGTTGGGGGACTCAGGCTGAGGTCCATGACAGGCTCACTGGGGTTTAGGCCATGGCCATGGCTAAAATGAAGGAAAGTAGTCCACACTGAAATGGAATCCACTGCGTTGGCCCTCCACTTGGCCACAACAACTCAGGTTAATGAACTCAGACATTTAGACATGCTATTCACAAATAATATATTAAGATTTCTTCTAGAAATCTTTAAAAAAACCTCAAAGTTCATAATTTTCATTTTAACTAAAGTTTTGATTGTCCCCATTCATACAGAGTTATGGATACAGTAAGAGTCAGTCAACCATAATTGGCCATTAATGTGGCCACTCTTTCAACAATTGAAGCTCAGCAGAGAGCAGGGTTGGCAGGGCCAGCTATTTTTAGCTAGCTAGCTGGCCCGTTCCACCGAAGGCAGCTCTGAAAAGAGGGAACATGAAAGGACACACAGCATGGGCTCCACAGCACAGTCCTCGGTTTCTTCCTCCTGGCTGGTGTTGTATGGTAAGAACTATGCTTGTTGCTTCACAGACGTTATCCTAGTTTGTCTTCAGTACATCCAATGAGGAAGATCTAATATCTCATCTTTGGATGAGGAAACTGAGACTGAAGAATGTTAGATAATGAATCTAAGGGTTCAGAACACAGCCATGAGTCAGATTCAGGTCTGTCTTGCTCCAGAGATCTTATCACTCTGACTCTAGTTTTTCCCAGCATCTAGATCTGCTGTGGGGACTCCAGAGGGGACAGGTGAGTACCAGAGATTTTTTAGTACCCCTGATAACAAACTGTCCCAAGCAGGACTTAGCCAGAACTTCCTCCCTGTCCAGAGCCTAAAATTCTGCTTTCCCTGGAACTTCCAGGTCCTGCTGGGGCCTCTTGGCATCTTTCTAGGCCCACATAGGCAGGCGCCTGCTGCCTAGTCCATGAGCTGTCTTTAAGACTCACCCCTAAATGACTGGGTCAATGTCTCCCACCCCAACCCCCTACTACATCCCACCCTTCTGCCTGTCTTAGCTGGGCTGCTTTCCACAGCCTTCCCGCCTCCTGATAACTGTGGGGGAGAATTTGGCAGCGCACACATGAAGTTAGCTGGCCCCTATCCAGGCTGAATTTCACATGGTTATTTCCTCACCATACATCTCGCCTTCCAGGCCCCCTAGGGACTCAATCGCAATCTTAGCTGATTCTGAACAATCTGGTTTTAGCTCATCTGTGGATTTCATTAGTGAGCTATTTACTGGCATCTTACAAAGTTTTAAATGAAGCTGTTCCTGAGGCCTGAGCCTGGAGTTGATCACACATGTTGGTCAGAGCTTGGCATCCATGAAGCTGACTGAGCCTACACTGGCTCCAGTGACCTGGGATGGAGCAGTCACACACTAGGCTGAGTTAAGACTGTTTCAGACCAAGCCTGAGTCTTATATACAGGGTGACCCTTGGGCCTAAATTCTGGAAAATCAGTGTACGTGGAACATGATACTAATAAACAAGCCAAGCAATATACTTGCAAAGATACTGGCTTAAAAGTTTATCCCAGGTGTCTTCTACTTAGTTCATCTGCCTATCAATCCTCATCACAAGCTTTAACTCAAACCTTCATCTTCCTGTGTTGGACAGATGGTGCTATGGCTTTAATGTGTTTCTTCCAAAGTTCATATGTTGGAAACTTTATCCCCAAATTCATATGTTAATTATATTTGGAGTGGAAGGTAATTAGGATTGGATGAGGTCATGAGAGTTAGACCCTCATGGTGGCTTCAAATGAAGAGGAAGAGAGATGCAAGGTAGCAGCCTTGCTGTGTCTACTGTGTGAGCCTTTTACAGTGTAGTCTGAGGCCCTTACTAGATGCTAAGTAGATGCCAGAACCATATTCTTGGACTTTCCAGCTTCCAGGACTATGAGTTAAATAAACCTCTATTCTTTATATATTTACCAATCTGTGGTATTCAGTTATAGCAACAGAAAATATACTAAGACATATGGGATGATGGTGCCAAAGGTCTTTGGTCTAGTCCCCTTTCCCTATTCTGTCAGTGTCCTCTGGCTCTGGCTACAGGGTTATGTTGTCATATTGGGGCTGTCTTTGCCACCCTCTGATGGGGTTATCTCCTATGCTCCTCCTCCATATCCCAGTTGAACTGAATCCTGAAAGAATAGAGATGACCAGCCTATGGTGTTTATGTCTCCTCTGCTTGGGAGGGGTCACTTTCACCCAATTCTAAGACAGTGTGGAAGAGTGGGACTGAACCCAAACACTACGTTGCCTTCTGTGCCCAAGATATTACACCTGTGCTCTCTACTCCAGTGGTAGGAATGGCTGCACTGGCCCAAGAGCTGTCACATGTTCTCTCTAGGGTCCTATGTGCTGACTGACAAGCCCTGTAGGGCTGAAGCTGTGGCTTGAAAACTGTGGAAGGCACATTGGCTAGTTAAGGGCAGGATCTGCTTTCTTGGCCTCATTAACCCAGAGTTCTCCGTAAGCCAATCAAAAGGCCCCTGCATTCTGAGTATGTGTGGCAGCCTATGCACATGTGTAGACTCTGCCTTCTATCATTTTCCTCCATCTCCTTTCTCTGCCCATAGTAGGGACAGAGTATAAGGGAGGCAGACAGTATCAGACAAGGGTGATTCCAACAAGGGCAGGTCAACCCTGTTCTCCTGCTCATCTGGCTGCGAGGCTGCTGCATTGCATGATTCTGGGATGGGTGGCAAAGGGGACATCTGTGTGCAGCATGATGGTGTCCCTGTCCTAGTGGATCTTTGCAGCTATCAAATTGTGCTTGATCCCACTTCCTTAAATAGGACTGTCTAGAGTTTGGCTTGTCAACTAGAATCTGAGGTGAGGTTGGCAACCCAGTACTAGTTTCTACTTAATCAACTTTTCTTGAATGTGCCATTTTGCAAAACATCTCCAAACAACCTATTTATTACAGCAGGTAATCCCATCAAGCTTCCAAGCTCACTTTCTGCCAATGCAATTATAAAGCACATGGGATGGAGAGCTGATGGAGCTGAAGATCTCTTCTCAACTTGATTCTATTCTTCGTGGGTCAGCAAAAATTTACTGGAGGAGTCACTGCTCTGGGCAGGATCTTGAGCCAACACTAGGTACAAAGATATTGTCATGGTTCCTGTCCTCAGGGGCTTATAGTTGAGTGTGAGAGCTAGGTAGGAGGTACAGAGCACAGCAAGGGCACTGATGGCAGCCCCATGACAGGAGCACAGTGAAGGAAGGAACTGTGGTGAGAGAGAGGTTAGAGGGAGCTTGGGAGGCTGCTATGGTCTCAATGTTGATGTTCCTCCAAAATCCATGTGTTCACATCGTAATCCCAAAGCTGATGGCATTAGGAGGTGAAGCCTCTGGGAGGTAATTAATCCATTAGGTGGAGGCCTTGTGATGGGATCAAACGCCTTATAAACACAGCCAGCAGAGTGTCCGCCCTATTCCATGTGGAGACACACAAAGATAGCTATCTGCAGACTAGCGAGAAGGCTGTCACGGGGCCCTGGCTTTGGACTTCCAGTCTCCAGAACATTGAGAAAAAATATTCATTGAAGTCACACAGTCTATGGTATTGTGTTGGAGCAACCCAGAGATTAAGACAGAAATGTTCACATACAGGGTGATTCCTGGATAGAAGTAGGAAGGGTCAATGGTTTTCCCAGATGGACGAGATGGGGGTGATGTGGTCAGCAGGCTGCCAAAGCTGGAGTGGCCAGGTGGATCTGGGGAGTTACAAGGGTGTCCACAGAGCTGCTAGGTGTTTGTCTCCTGGTGTCCGGCACAGTGCCTGCTAAACAGCTGGCGCTTGTGCTGCCTGTGTGTTGCAAGCTCCATAAGGGCGGGCCTGCGAGAGAAGAGTAAACATATGAGATGACACACAGGGTCAGGCAAAAGGACCAAAGTAGAAACCAGATCTTCTGACTCCCAACTGGTGCTTTTTTTTCGCTTTACCTCTCTTTTCTTCTTAGTCCACCCTAATCTCTCCCCACCCTGAGCTCCTTCTGTGCTTAGAGTCAGAGCTATACATTCTCATGCTTATTCTACAGCTCACTTGTGTTTGTCTACAGCTTGTTTCCAGTGTGTTCTGCTTGTTTCTCCACCTGGACTGTCAGCTCCTTCAAGGTAGAGACTGGGACCTCTTTTCTGCATTCTCTAGAGTGAACAATAAATCTGACAAAGAGAAAAGCAGCATAAAGGATGGAAGAAGTTAAGAAAAGCTTTCTTGCCCTCTTTCCCCAAGAGCTTTGTGGACTCATTTATCAGTGGCATGTTTCCTCAGATTTAGGGGATCCTCTTTGTGCACATGACTTATGGCTTTTTTTTAAAGAGGAAAAAAAACAGGAAAAAGGTAGAAATATTACAGAATTTCAAGAAAAGAAGATAAACAGTAAGAAATCACTAGTTGATAAATTACATATTGTTCTTTTAGAAATAGTTATTCAAGTTACAGAATTAAAGCACACAAAGTGGACACTCAAACAGTGAGAGTGCAAACGGATCTGTTCAACAATCCAACAAGAACCTAGAAATATGGTCATCAATCCCACACACCTAAACATACAGGCAGCTATATCTTTTATAGCGCTTCTTTAAGGCTTTTTTGAATATATGGGGCAGGGCAATCAGTGTGGCAGAGAACCTACACTATTCCTTGTCTTGCAAGATAAGACCTGAAAAAAGAGGAAAAATAACTCCCAGTCTAGCAGAGGGATAAATTAGGTCTCTCTGACTTTGAATAAGTGTGTTCCTGAAATGTGTATGGGAGAGGAGTCCTATTTTTGATGAGCTGGGAAAATTACTAGTTGAGAAATCCTATGGTAACACTTTTGAAAGTAATTATATGATATCATTTAATCTACTTCATTTCTCAATGCATCTTTTGCCTTTTAGAGTTGGGACCTTTTTATTTACTAATTATTTAAGAAAAATCTATTCATCCCAGTGAAGCCACCCTTCCAGTTAATACCAACACTGAGTAAATACACACCGACTTATAAAAGGGAATCATGTATGTATTCTGTTTGCAGCAAATTATTTTTTAAAGTAAAGAATTATTTTCTAAGGAATCCACAGCATTATAATAGGAAGAGAAGGTGTGTATGAATAAAAGGTGTTTTTCTCACTGTCCACATTTACTGGAAGTGACATTTAGAGTTGTATTTAAATCTCCATAGGACTCACTACCTCCTTTCTCTTATGAAATCCAGAATCTGCTCTCAAATGCTTTGGCCAGAGAGCTTGGCTTTGGAGGTTTCAGCAGACTAGGTCCAGCCTCTTGCCATGACAATCCAGTCAACGGAGATGAGTAGTGGGAAGGCAGGAAAGGGATTTGCTTCAGCAGGACCATACTGGAAGGAATAGGAGAACTGGCATCCTAGGCTCTGTTTTAGGATTATTGACAAAATCTCTGGGACTATATAGTGGGCAAACTAGAGTATGGGGCAAGAAGTGTGCATAGGTGAGCAGTCTTGGTCAAACTGTGGTATGGATGATGATTATCTTAAGTCTAGCTTTTTGAGGTCCTGCTGGAGCCAGGAAACTCATTGTTTGAGGGGGGCAATTGAGTTCCTATCATGAGATGATTCTCTGTAGAGCTGGCTGCTCCTGGAACTTGAGATAAGCTGGGGAGGAAAAGAGAAAAGTAACTTAAAGAACAGGCCAGGGGAGCAAAATGAAATGTCAGAATTTTAATCCCCAAAACACTTACCTGGTTTTGGGGATTAAACTCAAGAACACTACCACTGAGCTACATCCCTAGCTCTTATTAGCTCTTATTAAAAATTTTTTATTTTTACTTTGAGACAGGATCTTTAAAAGTTGTTAAGCTGCTTAGGCTCAACTTAATGTGGGACCTGCCTGCTTCAGCCTCTCAGAATTCTAGGATCACAGGTATATGCTACCATGCCATGCTGACTGAATTCTTCTTTAAATCTTCAGGTTTAAAGAAGCTCTTACTACAATTCTAGTGACTCAGATAGACTGTACTTAAATTCCAGCTCTGCCACTTACAGAGTGGTCTTGGGTGGTGAGTGACTTAACTTTTCTGGACCTCAGTTTCCTAGGCTATAAAATGGGACAATCATAGTCACTAGCTCATAGGATTGTTATGTGGATGAAAGGTGACACTGAATGTCAGGAGTGTGGATAGACTGAACTAGGTGAAGGTAGGCACTTTGAGAGAGTGAAGTATCCTCTTCCTAAGGTGACCTTGAAGCACAAGTCATATTGCTCTGGGGGGCAAGTTCCCTCTTACATGCAATCCCAGTGTAAATAGCTAGGCAGGCCAGAGAGTCAGGAGCCAAAGCAGTCCATTGACAGATTCTTCTATGTCACTCCTGATGGGCAAGGTGTCTACTGTGGCTGGTTGATAGCCATAATCATAACTGTAAGCAAGAGCTCTTTTGGGTAACTCATGCACTCAAAATAGAATCTGTATGACATGCAAATCCTGGCAGCTTTATGCAGTAGATGAGGATGATCTACCTCCCTATCCCACTGCCTCAGCCAAGCTGCAGGAGAAGGCTATTTCCAGCATGCTGACAGCCTGCTTCCAACCTCTATCTAGCTCCCACCTCCAGGACCTGCAACCTTTCCCTGGATGGGGGCTTCCTGCACCTGCTGCCACACATAGAATACCCAGGGGATTTGAACAAAGAGAGGTGGGAATCTAAGGATAAGTTCTGTAGCCCTCCAGTGAGACAATTCCAAGGAATGTTCCCACGGTTTCTCAGCAGGCCTCCAGCAGGATGGAACTCTAGTTGCCCCAGCAGCAACCTACTTTTATTTATTTACTTTTGATACCAGGGGTTGAACTCATGACCCCGAGCTTGCAAGGCAGGCACTTATGCCACTGAGCTAAATACCTGGCAGCAACTTATTTTTAATGAGCTTGCCAGTAATTTCTCTCCCTTTCCCTATTTCTGTATGTGTGCTCCACATGATCACCTTTCCAGTAAACTACCAAAGACCCAAGTCCTTGTCTCTGAGTCTGCTTTTGGAGAAGATATCGAAAGAAAAAACCACTTCACTTGTCTTCTACAGTTCACACAAGATCCAGGTGTAGGGAAACAAGAGAATGAGAAAAGCTCATTACAAAAGAAATCTAATAAAGCTTTGGACATCTATTTCCAAAGCTCTTTTTTTTTCTTCCCCTCTTGTTATTCAAAGTATGACAAGCAGCAAGGTCATTGCCTGGGAGCTCCTAAGAAATGCAGACCCACCCTGACTGGCTGCCTCAAAATCTGCACTGAACATGTTGACCAGGTGCTGCATTGAATGCACTCCCCAGGTGCTCCGTGTGCATGCTGCAGTTTGAGAATCTGCCTTCCATTGTCTTCTCGGCCTTCCCCAAGGTCCTGTGAGAAAGCAATGCTACTTGTAGTAGGTTGACCAGTGTCCCCCTCAAATTCAGGTCCGCCCAGAACTTTGGAATGCATCCTCATTTGGGCATCAGGTTTTTTCAGGTGTAATCAGCTATGATGAGGTCATGCTGAAGTTGGCCCTAGATTCATTGGCCAGTATTCTTATAAGAGGATACACAGAAGCAGCCATATGAAAGATTACAGTTTTGCTGCCCTAAACCAAGAAACGCCAGGAGTCCCTGGGAGCTGCAGGAGCCAAAGAAGTGATCATCTGCCTCCAGAGCCTTTGAAGGAAGTGGGATCTTGGTCATACCTTGACTGGGGACTCGTAGCTTCCAGAGCTGAGGCAATATATTTTGGTTGTTTTAAGCCACTCTGTCTGTGGTACTTCAGCATGGTAGCCCCAGGGGGTAATAGACTATTTTCTCTGACTTCACAGCCACATGATTGGTTGAGCCAGGATTTGGCTTAGGCACAGTTAATATTGCTGATTTTTCACCCCGGGATTGAGGCAAGATCTTCTGGGTCTCCAGCAGAATTTTCAGAGTCCTGTCCTTAGCCCCATCCTGATTGACATTGCTATCTGGACACCAGTGCAGGGATGCATATCTCAGGTGTGTAAATGATTTGTGGCTAAAAGGGTTGGTTAGTGTAAATCAGGTCTGTGTAAACCAGGATGAGCAGAAATCAAAATAATGGCTCCCTAACAATGTACACATGTGAATTCTCAGTACCTGTGAGTATGCTATACGTGGCAAGGGGGAATCAATAATGCTAAGAAGCTGACTTTAAAATAGGGTAATTAGGGAGAAGTTAAAGATGGCCAATCAGTGAGCAACAAAATACAGAGCCTCCCAGGGAGAAACAACTCATATGTCAGAATAAAACATCCTGGAGAGATACAGACAGAGGAAGATGGACCCTCTTGACACAGGAAGAAATTAAAATGAAAAAAGCTCATCAAACATGCAGTCTTGGGGCTACAATTGGAACAGCTAAAACTAGCAGACATGGATCTTTCCACTGCGAGCAGCCGAGTCACCCAAACTGGTGCCCACTGCAACTCACAGGAGCCACAGCTACACTGAAGTTGGGGGTTGGTGAGCCCAATGGAGAATAGAGCCGGCAAAGGGACTGCCATTAATCCATGGTCAGTGCTGGGAATAAGACCCCCCATGGGAAGGGTGTGACCAAATGTACAACATGTTGGAATCGGGCAGGAGAAGCATGAACTAGGAACAACAGTGACTTCAGTTGGTTGCTCCCTCCCCAGAGCAGATTCGTGGGATTTTCTTGGACCGGGTCACACTCCTGGCCGGGACCCAATAAGCCATCCCAAACTGATTCCTTATGCCTAACACACACTAACCTGGTGAAGGCCCCTGAAGTTTGACTGACCCAGTGGCGAAGGGCCAGCATATGCAGCCTCTGCTTACACCTCAGTGACAAGAGCAAACAGGAGAGGGCAGAAATCCCTCGCCAGCATGCTTCAGAAGAACCATAACCAACAAGAAAAGAGACTGAGACCTCCACTATACACCTGTATGGAAGAAACCAAAAACATGACTAGAGAGAGATACAAGAAGAAGCCCCCAGCCCAAAACCCTGAGAACATTGATCCAGGAGAGGGAAAAACAAAAGAGACTGAAGGCAGCAAACATGAAACATTAGACATGGCTTCAATGGACATTAAGAGATATCTTCGGGACCTTGTAGACAAGCTCAAAACTGAAATAATAAATCAGGTAAAGCAAGATATAGTAGATTAATAAAAGAAATGCTAAACACCTCTCAAGAAGACACAGACAGAAGAAGGGAGGAACACAAAAAAAGGAGAGAAACATTCAATAAAGAATATAAAGGAAATCTAGAATACATGAAGCAGATTCAAAGAGATTACCAGGAAATTAAAAACTCCATTGAAAGCTGGCAAAACTGCTTAAAAGAAACAAAGGATAGATGATAGACTATCAAAATTTGAAAACAAGTTTGCAATGTGTGATCACGAAAGGAAAGATCTCTTAAAAATAACAGGGAAACATGCAGTAACAGTACAAAGGCTAGAAGAGGACAAGAGAATCTATAATTTAAGAATAAGAAATGTGAACGAAGAAGCAGGAATACAAACAGGTGAATACAAAGGCTATTCAGGGAATAATTAAGGAAAACTTCCCAAGCATGGGAAAAGAAAATGATATTCAGTTATGTGAGGCATACAGAACTCCAGCCACTTACAACCAAAACAGAGCTATACCCAGACATATAATAATCAAGATACCAGAAATTCAATATAAAACAGAATATTAAAAGCCATCAGAGAAAAGAAACATTACCTATAAAGGAAAGCCCAACAAGATCATGGCAGACTTCTCAACACAGACCATCAGATCAAGAAGAGTTTGGAGCGAAGTATTCCAAGCCCTGAAAGAAAATAACCTCCAGCCCAGAGTGATGTATCCTGCAAAGCTGTCACTAGAAATTAGAGAAACAAGATGCTTCCATGACAAAGAGGACCTGGGGGAATTTGTGACCACCAATCCAACCCTACAGAGAATGCTGAAGTACATTCTAGAGAGAGAGAAAAAAATACCAGGATTTCAGGAACAGTGGCAGAAAGGCCTCAATGAACAAGGCAGGCAGTAGAATGAAGCAGAAAAGTAGACAAACAAAGGCAGAAAAATAGCATAGCAGAAATGAGGCAGAGAAGGTTGGCTATAATCTCTAACATAGATGGACTTGATACACTAAAAAAAATTAAATACAGGCAGAGTCAGGAGATCGGGTCCATTGAGTTGCTCTGAAAAGGAAATATAATCAACCTGAGAGAGGGTTTATGGACCAAAAATCAAATATGAGAAAAATAATGGTCTATATGACAGGGAGCCAGAGAGGAATAGGAGCAACTCAACCACCAGATAGGTTGGAAAGACAGGATACTTATGTGCAGTAGAGAACTACTCAGCTATAATGAAGGAAAACCTTGAGGCTTTTGTAGGTAAAGGAATACAGCTTGAGATCAAGTCCAGGAGTGAGAGGGTTCAGAACCACCTAGGTAAAAAGCAGGTTCCTCCCCCCCAATCTAAAAACTGAGGGTGTTGGTGAGACCCAAAATGCGCAGCACCCTGTGGGAGTGAAAGGGAATAGTCTAAAAAAAAGAAGGCAGAGGATATTGTTAATAGTGTATCAGGATTTAAAACCCACATTACTCACACCACTCTGTTTAGATGGATTATATTCTGTTCCAGTTTGTCTGCTTGTACTAGATTTGAGGGTACAGGCAGTTATCCCGAAAATAGCAGGATATAGTATGGTAATCATCTTTAATTTCCTATTAACTTAATCTGAAGCTCTGTATAACTTACGCTTTTTTACCATCACTGATCTTAATTAAATCTGGTTTGTTAGATTGCTGTTTTGTATTGATAGATTTTATTCAAAGCTGTTATGATTGATAGTATCAAGTCTGAGCGTATAGGCAACTGCACTGAAGATGACAAGAGTCACTAGAATATCCACTCTGGTTTGATTATTACCTGCCTTTGAAGTTTTATACTGTCTACAATGTTTTATTTTTACTAATATTATCATGTACTGCTATATTCAATTATACTGCTATATTCAATTATGCCTGATGATATAGACAATTCTATTGAAGATAATAAGAGACAACACAGTAACCATTGTAGATCACCTTGTACTGTGGTTTTATATAACTTTTTGGTTTCATGTTTTTAAAGGAATTTTTTTTTGTCTTGCTATGTTTTGTTTTTCCCTCTAATACAGAAAGGATAGAAATGCATGTAGACACTCATGCATGCGTAGCTGTTTACAGTCTCACTGTTTGAATATCTACTTTGTATGCTTTAATTTTGTAACTTGAACAACTATTTCTAAGAGGACAATATGTAATTTATCAACTAGTGATTTCTTACAGTTTATCTTTTTTTTTTGAAATTCTGTATTATTTCTACAATTTTCATGCTTTTTTTCTCTTTAAATAAATCTCCTTTAAAAAAATAAATAAAATAGGGTAAATTAGAGAGCACTCCTGAATTATCCAGATAGGCCTAATTTAATCATCGCGGGGTTTATTTTTAAATTTATTATTATTTTTTAAAATTTAAAATGAGAAAAGAATAAAAATGATGATGCAGAATTTCAAAACATAATAATGGGTGATTAACAATCGTTAATACATTGGGAATTGTTATCTTCAAAGTACTCAGATGACAAGATGTAGGCATGAAAAAAAATGATCAAACATTGAAAGCACAAACCATTCTTTTTGATGAGCTAACATAGATTAATAGTATAATATTGTATCTATCTATCTGTCTATCTATCTAATCTTTTCCCTTCTTTCTTTTTTCCTTTCCCCCATCCCAGATGTCTTTCCTGTTGAGCAGTTTCTTCCTCTTTCACTTTCACAGTATCTTTGTACATTTTGGATCCTATTCACTCTTTCAGTTTTTTACACTAGGGAGACAATATGATGTTTACACATGCAGGTCTGATTCATTTCACTTACGAGTATGGTCTCAAGTTGCATCCATTTACCTATAAAAGCCTCAAGTTTCTCATTCTTTATAGCTGAGTAGTATTCCAATGTATAAAAATACCATTCTGCAGTTGATGGGCATTTGGGTTGTTTCCAAGATTTAGCTAGTACAAACTGTGCTGCTATGAACATAGATACACATATATTGCTATAGTTTGATGTTTTCAATTCTTTTGGGAAAATACCCAGAAGGGGAATATCTGGATCGAAAGACACCTCCAATTCTAGTTTTTCAAGAAATCTCCACACTGATTTCCACAGTGGTTGTACCAGTCTACACTTCCACCAACAGTGGAGAAGAGTTCGTTTTTCTCCACACCCAGATCAGCATTTGCTATTGGTTGATTTATTGAAGATAGCCATTCTTTCTGGCATGAGATGAAACCTCAGTGTTGCTTTAATTTGCCTGTCTTGAATGACCAGTGATGTTGAATAATTTTCATATATTTATTTGCCATTTTTATTTCCTCATCTGGGAAGCATATATTCATCTCAGATGCCTATTTTGGGGTTGGGTCTTTGAATATGGGGGCCTGAATTTTTCAATTATATATATGTTCTAGATAGAAGTCCTTTGAGAAACAGTTGGATAAAAAAGTTTTCCCATTCTGGGGGTTGTCTTTTCTTTCTATTGGTGATTTCTTTTGCTGTGCAAAAACTTTTTAATAAGATGAGAGTCCAGTCTTTGACTCTTTGAAGTACTTCCCATGCAGTTTGGATTTTGTTCATAAACTCTCTGCCTACACCTATGTCTTTGAGATTTCTACCTACTTTGTCTTCCAGTAGATTTAGTGTTTCTATTTTAATATTTAGAACTTTAATCCATTTTGCACAAGGTTTTTTAATAAATAGAAAGAGGCAGTAGAATCAGATTTGAAATGACGGTTAGTATGATGGATGGGAGTGTAGGTTAACATGTCAGATGGCTGTGTAGGGACTCTGGAAGATTTGGACAGGTCAGATCAATGTCTCAACCAAATAATGCAATCCCACAGGGAAGAGAATGAAGCTCAATAGTTAAGTTACAAAAAGCAACGGGATGAGGGAAAGCTAGTTTGATGGGGGTCCTGGTGGAGAAAAAGTTGTGGCAGTTGGATAAGGTGGATTGAAGTGATCTCTAGCTCCATAGGAATTGAGGGTGTGGTGCAGTTGGTGATTAAAGAACATAGCTTTAAGCTGCATTAATAATACAGCGTGTCCCCAGTTGGCAAGAACAGCATGGTCAGCTTCTACTTTGTGCTGATCACACTGCCTCTGGAGGATTGGGCCAAGGCAGGAATTAACACACTTTTGGAGAAGACACTGCAAATTAGAGAGTGCTTGAGGAGTGAGCAGGATGGTGAGGATTCTAAAATAAAACAATGATAATAGCTACTGCTTATTGAAGGCTTCCTATGTGTCAAACACTGCACCAAGGGAGGCAAGACAAACACTGTTTCTGCCCTAGGGAAACTTACAAGTCTGCTGGGCAAAGTCAAATGATAAACTGTACTGTGGATAGACACACATATTTAGTTAAAAGTCTATACAAGTGCTGCAGAGGGGTGGAGGGTGCTATTACCTAGAGATGGGGGTTCAGGGAAGGTTTCCTGGAAGAGGCACCATTTTTTATCTTTGAGCTAATTTGTGATCATCAACTAGACATAACACAGGGGACTATGCTACATTTTGAACAGAGACTCTGGGTTCACATCTGAAGGATAGGGAGAAGAGCTGCATTAAAGTGTGTAGTGTGGTTAGGTTAAGGTCTTGGAAATAGGCTGTGTTGTGAGAGACGGATTGCAGAGGTGCAAGCATGGGTTAAGGGAGATGAGCCAGACGGGGCTTGCAGCCATCCTGTGTTAGTTTCCGCTTGCTGTTGTAACAAACTGCCACAAATTTAGTAGCTTAAAACAACACAACTATTTTCTTCCAGTTTTGAAGGGCATGAATTCCAGATGGATCACACTAGATTAAAACCAGTTTGTTGGGAGGGCTGTGTTCCTCCTGGGGACTCTAGAGGAGAATCCCCTTCTTTGTCTTTTCCAGCTTCTAAAGATGACTTGCATTCTTTGGCTCTGCATGTCTTTCCATGATTGAAGCCGGCAAAGGCCAGTGGAGTCTTTCTCACGTTACATCACTCCAGATCTGTCTCTCCTGCTTTCCTCTTTCATCTCTAAAGATTTTAGTGATTGTGTTGGGTCTGTCAGGATTACCTAGGAGCACTTTCAGTCTCCCTAATTTTAAAGACAGCTTTTTAGAAGCCTTAATTCCTTCTTGCCACATAGAGGATATTCAAAGGTTCTGCGGTTTGGGATATGCACATCCTGGTTTACATACAGTATCTCATTTAATTCCCACACTCTTTCTGCATGGTAGTGACATGGAAGTTCACTGAGATGACCTGTGTAAGGTCATGCACAGTTGGGAATTGACAGAGTCCAGAATCAGACTTCAGGTCCCCTGAGTCCAGGTCCCACTACCCAATCTTGCAACTCCATATCCTACAGGGACAATAGGAAGAACAGAGGAGCTGACCACTGTTGTATGGTGGTTCAACTATCACCATCATACTAGGCTAAGTTCTGTGTGGCTTCAGGAGACAGATCTAGGTCGAAAGTTACAAGGAAGTAATTTCTAAGACTGAGAGACTCAGCGTGTTAAAGCCAAATGGGATGTCTGAAGACATCTTTTCTTCTAAGGACCCTGAGGCCTAGAGAGAGGAAGTAATACATGCAAGGCTGCGTCACTAGGGACAGTGGGCATTTCCTGGGGTTCTTGTGTGGGCACAGGTATATAACTAGCCAGTGGGAAATGTGTTGTGTGCAACTTTTTTTTATCAAGGCACAGAAGCTTGTGAGCGATTTCCTTGATTGGATAACTTAAGAGTAGTTCTTCCTACGACACTATCTCTGTCCCACAATTGTGCTCTGCGATGAGGTTGTTTTTTTTTTTCAGTCAGGTTTTTAAAGACATAATTCACTTATGCTAAAATTGACAATTTTACATGTACAAGTTCAATGAGGCTTATAGAATGCGTAGTCATGTAAGCAGCAGCACACTGAAGCAATGAGACATTTCCATCCTTTTCAAAAGCTCAGAAAGTCCTCTGCGCTCTCCTTTTATCAACTTTTTACTTTCAGACCACTATAGACTCACAAGAAGTAGCAAACAATATGAAGAGGTGCCATGTGTCTCCTTCACAGTGTTCCCCAACAGTGACATCTTACATAACTGTAGTAAACTGTCAAAAGCAGAAGTGATCGCGGTGCAGTTCTACTAAGTGGACTACAGACCTCAGGAAGATTTTGTGAGCGACCCACAGTCTTCTCTGTGAGTGCCGCTTGTACTCACACTTCTGTGCAGCTTTGTCACCAGTACTGCCCGGAAACTCCCCCAGACTCACCCTTCACACCACGCCCCACAGCTGTCCCTAACCCTAGGCGACCACTAATCTTTTCTGTGCTGCCTTTCATATGCTTTGCTGTCAAAGTGCATTTTTTTTGTCTTTTTGACACAGGGTCTCGCTGTGTATTTCAGGCTGGCCTTGAGCTCATTTTGTAGCCCAGGCTGGCGTGGAACTCACAACGAACCTCCTGCATCAGCCTCTCAAGTGCTGGGATTACAGGCGCGAGCCACCACACCCAGCCTCCAGGCCCTTTATTGAAGGTGACCATAGTTACGGGTTTAAGAAACCTAATTTTTCCCCTATGGCATTGCATATGTACATATATTACCTGTATGTGTATGCACTTGCTTACATACATATATTGCATGTGTGGTAACTATAGAAATATATAGTTGTGTATATTTTTAACATTTATATCATTAACATATTATGTATGTCTTTAATATAATATTGTACCACAGACAATTTTTTCTTTACTTAACAATGTTTTCCACCACAAAAAGGCAAGCAGTTGGGATGATAGATATGTTAGTTAGCTTGAATTAGTCTTTGTACAATGTGTATGCAGATATAAAAATGTCATATTGTGTCAGACATGATGGTGCACGCATGTAATTCTAGGTGCTTGGGAGGCCAAGGCAGGTACTTCGAGGCCAGCCTGAATGCTTCACCAATGCAGCAAGACCCTGTCTCAAACTAAAAAATTTTAAAAAAGGGCTGAGGGTATAGTTCAGTGTAGTGGGCTGGGGTTAAGTTCCCAGTGCCACAAAAACTAAACAAGACAAGTAAACAAACAAAAAAACACATCACATTCTACTCCATAAATATGCAATTATTATTTATCAATTAAAAATAAAATTAGGGACTGGAGAAATAACTTAGTGGATAAGTATGAGACCCTGAGTTAGATTCCCAACAGTACAAAAAAAAATTAGAAACAAGTATGTCTTGGATGACTCTATAGCTACACAATTCTGCCTAACACATTTTATCAAAAAATATCCACACAGCATGTTTTGTCTGTCCCATGTCTTCTTTAGCCAAGCTCCTATTGAGTGTTAGGTTGTTTTCATTTTTCCCTGTTAACAAACAATGAATGTTGCCTCTGCATGCACTCACAGGAGGAGAGAGACAATGCACTTTCTGTACTGCAAGGAAGGGATGGAGTCCCAGCTTCCAGGCAGAGTAGTGTCCCAACCCCTGTCAGATGGTAGGTCCTCATGTGAATGTCACTGTGGGACACATGCTGGAGGCTGAAGGACAATGTGTTTGAGGGCTTTGACAGTGCCTTTGAGCTCCAAATATTTGTGATTCTCTGTGACTTAGCCAAGGTTGCTTCACATGACCAGATTAGACTCTCTGATTTGTTAATTCCTGGCCCAACATTCTGCCCCAGTCACTCTTTGGTCCCATGAGTTGAAGGTGCCTAAGGGAGCTCCCTGTATTTGGGGAAATCATGTATTGTTTTGATAATGGTTTCTATGAGTTAATGCTTCCCAGCCCTGGAGAAACCACATACCACCTGGGCACAATAGAGACGATGGAGTCAAGAAATAACAGGCTTCTCTCCAGCAGCAGGGGTAGTGATGAGTCCATTTTATTCAAAGGTAACTGAGAGCCAAAGAAGGGAAGTAATTCACCCAAGGCAGCATAGCTAATTAATAATCTAATAAGGAACTTCTACCTGGAGTTGTTGGAGCAAGGCAGGGTGGAATTGTTAGTTTTATGTCTAACCCTTTGCTCAACTTCAGTGCCTGCCTATGGTGGGTCCTTCTGCAACTGAGGTATGGTTGCACTGCCAAGACCTGCCTGTCTCCTACCCTAGGTGTACATACAGGTAAGGCAGTGGGCCAACACCAGCTCTATAACTATATCAACCGTCCCCCTGCCCTGGAGCCTACACCCCGGAGAGGAAGAAAGTGGTAACTGAAGGAAGAAATAAATACAATCATTTTAGCATTTGAATGCCATACTCTGCTCTCAGAAAGTTCTTCCTGTCTTTCTTCTTATCCACTTATCCCAGAGACAGGATGGGCAAGGTCTAGGTTCTATACTGCACAAGTAGGGAAACTGAGGCCCACTGAGAGATAAAGGGATTTGCCTCAGATGATGCATGCACCAAGTAGCAAGAGAGCATGTGCAGAGACTCTGACTTCCTGATTCCAAGCCAAAGGCCCTTGCCAGTACCTTTTACTGCCACCCCTTGCCTCTCTTCCAGGGTCTTGTGCTCAGAGCCCCCTCTGTTTAGGTGCCCACCTGGGAAAGGACATTGCACTATGAACATAGTTCTGCTCTTTATGGCCAGAATGTAGATGTGAGGTTCTGTGACCCTGGAAGAATGAGAATGACATTTAAGCCAACTTAAGCTTCACCTGGCCAGATAATAGGGCCCAGAAGTGGAAACCTTCCCTTGGTTCAGGCTGGCCCTGGCCAAGCGTGGAGCAGCTTTCTGTCCTACTAAATAAGCAGGTGTCTACATACAGTGTGCATGTGTGCATGTGTGTGTTTGGGTGGGGGTACTGGAGATTGAACCCTGGGCCTTTCTACTGAGCCACATCCCTAGCCCTTTTATTATTATTATTTTTATTTTTTTAATTTCAAGAGAGACTTGCCAAGTCCCTAAGTTGCCCAGGTTTGGCTCAAACTTGTCCTTTGGCCTCAATCTCCCATATGCTTTGAATGAGGCAAAACTTGTTTCTAGTGCTTATGGAAACCTTTAGGAAATCTTTAAGAAAGAGGTAGGTCTCTATTTGGGACCTGAAGGCACTTGAAAAGACAGCTGAGCAGCAAATTACTAAAACAAGAGAACAGGAAGAAGGCCTGTCCAGAGTCATGAGTCAGTGGCCCGAGAAGGAAGACTGGTGCGGTGGAATGGGCATGCAAGCTCTCTTGCCCCACATGTGTCCATTATTATACAACCTTGATGCCTCTCACTCCATGTAGGAACTATGTTCCACCTCCCTGTAACTGGAGAGGTGAGGCTATGACTATGACAGAAGTAAAGATAGTTTCTGAGTGAGGTCACGAAAAGGCACATAGTTTCACCCTTAGTTGACCTGCAGAGTGGTCTTGAGCCATTCTGATTAGTTTGATGGCCATCATGCTATTAGGAAGCCCAAAGTAACTCACATGGTAAGATCACATGACAGGTTTGGGAGCCACTCTCTGCCTACCACCTTATGAGGGACACTGAACTTGAACTGCCCAGCTGAAGCCTTCCCAATTTTCTGAACTACAGAAACCATGATTGGAGTGTCTTAAGCCTCTAAAATTTGGAGTGGTTTGGACACAGCAAATGACAAATGAGGTTGGTGAAACCTAAGTACTGTTGCGGAAAAAGCACTTATTGGGGAGTTCTTGGGTCCAGACATGCCAATAACTTGTGGTGTGGACAAGACAGGGTTCCTCTCAGCTTTAATTTCTTATTTGTAAAATTAGGAGGTTTGAAAGCCCTTTTCAGTTTGAAAAATTCCTTTGCAGTGAAAAGCCTCAAAGGAGAGGGAACTTTGTCCTTAGGCACCGGGAATCTACCAGTGAGCAGAAAGGGACTTGCTGAGAGCTGGCTCTGGAGGCAGCAGGTGGGGAAGATGGACTAGGAGCTCTTACTTTCTCTTTTTCAACTGAGAAGGTGAGCACCAAGGCAATGAGCAACCTCAAGGAGACCCCTGTGAGGAGGGGAGATGTGGGAGGTTGGTGCAGCCAGCAGCAGATGCTCCTGAGCAGATTCAGAGCCAAAGGTCCCCGGATGCTGAAGAGGTTTCCCCCGTTTGAAGAAAGGACCTCTCTGATTGTTTCCCACCTCAGACCCAACCATGTCCTTCACCTGTAGGACTATCTACTTAAGCAACCTCTCTCTTGTGTCTTTCCGGTGGGATGCCCTATGCTTTCTCATTTCTGGAACAAATCATGGGCCCCCACTTTGTTCACATGAAGCTGGGCTTAGTCTTCTGCCCATTGCTCAGATATCAGGACCTCAGAGCTGGCATCACCACAGGTTTCCTGGATCATAAGGAAGACACAGGTAACATTCAGTGCCCTCCTGGAATCCTTTTATGGGTTTTCCCAAACACCTGACCCTGGGCTCTGTTCAAGAACCTTTTGCTGTGGAAGCTTTGGTTGCATGACACTCCCACTGCTGTGGAGTCTCCAGAATGTCATTCCTGAAAGGGAGAGGTAGCTGCAGCTCTTGGCTTTCCATGGCCTCTGCAGAAAACAATGGGCAGGCTGGTGTCGGTGGGGATGGGGATAGATTTTCTTCTTAGCAACAAAGGGAGCATTTGAATGGAAGAGAAGTCTGCCAGTCCTCTGGGACTGTCTCAGTTGCTTATTTCTCTCTGCTCCTAGATCACTTCAGGCAGCTTGGAGATCTGGATTCCCTTGCCTGTGGCCTGTGGCTAACACCTCCCCCAGAGTGAAGGGAGGCTGAGTTTGTGCAGCCCTTAACAGGAGGAACTGGCCTTCTCCACACTAGTCCTGGCAAAAGCTCACAAACTATTCAGGGAGCTGTAAAATCCAGGAGGCCAAGAGCAGGGGGAGTAGGAAAGAGGGTGTTCTGAGAGAAGGGCTGTTGGAAACAGGCTTTGTTGTCTGGCAAGGCTAAATTTTATTTTTTCTGGAGGGAGGTCAAGAGCATATCTGAAGCCTGTTTTCAGCCCCTTCCTCCTTCACTGCGATAACAGCTCCTGACATATGTTAAGCCCTTAGTTATGAGCCGGACACTGCTGCCAGCCTCTGTCATGAAGCATCTCATCTAATCCTTCACAGCAGCTCTATGAGGTGGGACTGTTAATACCCTTGTATTGGTAATTGATAATAACTGTAACCCCTCCCCCATAGATGTTAAGTAAGATAGTAAGTGGCTGAACCAGGATTGTGTACCCAGACTGGCTTCAGAGAGTGACACCTAACAGGTAGGCTTTACTGCCTCTCACATGGATCCAGGCAGCATTATCCCACCTTCTGGGGCTGCCCTCCAAAGGGTCTTTCCTGAGATTGCTTTCTTGGGGTCTGTTATGGTTTGTATTAGTGTTTTACTAGAGAAAACAGATATAACACAAGTTGTACAAATGTATAAGAAATCATGAGACTGGCACACCATAGTCAGCCATGGAGTCAAATGAGGAAATGTTCAGAGAGTCTCTGCACACCAGAGGCCCAACGATTCAACCCAAGGTCTAGAGTTCAAGTCTGAAACACCAAGGCTCTATCTAGATCTTCGATTGGAGGCTGAAAAATCTATGCCGGAATTCTAAAGAACTCAAGGCAGAAGCCAAAGAGTCTGGGCTGGAAGCCAGGAGATGATGTTCAAGCCAAAGGCAAAAACTGGTGCTCCTCTAAAGAATGGAACCTCACCCATCTTTCCTCCTTCCCTTTTAAACTATCCAGGTGATGAGCCACCCTAAGGAGCTAAGCCAATTTAGTTAAGCTTCTAAATGTCTCAATTTGACACAATCAATCAACCACTACATGGTTTATGCCTAGATGTGCCTCCAAAGCCTCATGCAGTTTAAGATGGGGCTTTTTTGGAAATAGCTGAATCTAGAGTGTGTGATTGATTTTGCAGTACAATGCTGAGATTAAAAGTGTCTAGGGCAGGTAGCCTGTATACACTATAAGGGAGAGAAAGAGGTTTATCTTGTGCTCTAGCTTGCTTGCATTTTCCGTCTTCCAACACCATGAACTGTTGCCTTTCTGCCATGTGCCATCCTACTTTAGAGCTAACCAATTATGGATTGAAACCTCTACAAACTGTGAGGTAAATAAACCTTTCCTCCTTTAACCTTGGGTGTCAGGTATTTTGTCTCAGCAGTGACACAAATGTAACTAAGACAGTCTGACATATTATATTTGAATGTTATGACAACTACCAATTTACTGAGCACTTATGCACCAGAGATTGTACTAAGTACTTTATTTGGTTTCTTTAGGATAATGTTTACACTAACCCTACAGTATAGATATTGTCATTGTCTCCATCTTACAGATGATCCAACCGAGGCTCAAAGGTCTAATAATTTGTTCAAGGTCAAACAACTAAGCAGCAGAGCCAGGATTTGAATTTGAACCAAGGTTTTCCCGATTGGGAACTCCAATCCATCATATTTCATCCATCCACTCAACCCAACAAACTAATCCTCCCCCACTGTGTGTGTATGTATATGTGTTGAGAAGGGAATACAGGGCCTTATGTATGTTAAGTACATGCTGTACCACTAAGCTAGACATCTAGTCCCCAACTGAAGTTTAATAGAACATTTGCTATAAGGCAGGCACTGTGCTTGGCACAGGTGCATATACAGAGAAATAATATTTCTGATTCTGTATCTCCAGACTAGACTTCTCTTTAGAACTGCAGACTCATGAAGTGAACTCCCTATTTGATATTATTATATCTACTGAAGTGCATATCACAAACTAACAAGTTCAAAACAACTGAATATTTCTTCTATATTCTCTCTTCCAGGGCTTCTGTTAGTTTTGTAAATGGTGTCACCATCTGCTGAGATCTGTATGTATCCTCCCCAAACTCATATTTGAAACTTAATCCCCACTGCATTAGTATTAGAGGATTGGGCCTATGAAGATGACTATGTCATGAAGGCTCTGCCCTCATCAATGGGATTAGTGCCCTTATACAAGAGGCCTCAAGGAACTTGTTTGACCTTTGTGAGGTGGCAATGAGAAAACACCATTTACGAAGCATCAGGTGAGCCCTCACCAGACATGAAATCTCCTGGCAACTTAACCTTGGACTTTTCAGCCTCTAGACTAATAAATAAATTTCTGTTATTTATAACTTGCCAATCAAGTATTTTGTGGGAGTAGCCCAAATGGACTAAGACACCATCCAGGCAGCTGCTCAGGGAGCCATGTGGTGGCCATCTTTGGTTCCTCTCTTTCTCTCACCCCTACATCTAACACAGTAGCCTACCAGGCTGACTTCCTCTACAAATATATCCTAAATCTTCTCACTTTTCTTCACCCTTCCTTCCCAACCAATCCATTCTCCATAAGGACATCAACATGATCTTAAGACATCCATCAGACAATTTCCTTTCCTTGCTTGAAACACTCCAGTGAATTCCCATATGCTCATGACGTACAAGGTTCTGCCAGGTCTGGTCCTGTGTCTCCACCCCAATCTCCTGTCACTTTGTATCACTTCTTATGCTTCTCCTACACTATTCTGCCTTCTCTTCCTCTAACAAGCCACATTTGGGTCCACCTTTCAACCTCTGCTCATGCCCCCCCCCCTCTGCCTAAAATGTTCTCCCTCTGGGACTGTTTCTTTTCATTATCCAGATCTCAAATATTACCCCTCAGAGAGGCCTTCCTTACCCACCTTATATAAAGTAGCCATGCGGTTTCCTTTGCAGGGATCTTATTACTAATGTTTGTTCTATGTTTTATTTTCCTACTTACCTGTATCCCCATCCACTAGAATAAAAGCTCTAGAAGACTAGGGAGCTGACTTCTTTTATTCATCATTTTACTCTCAGCATCTAACACAGTACCTGAAACATAGCAGGTATTCCAAAGGAGCTCACAGTTCAGCAGCAGTATGGTGGCTACAGCAAGAGTGGTAGACAGAGAGTAGAGTATGGTCCTTGGAAAACAGCAAAGGATCATTAGCCTGGAAGCAGCAGAAGCAAGTAAACAAATATGCTCATCCTCCTCCATGCCTGGCACTAGGGGGTAAGGTGTCTGCCCTCCATGGAGGCCTCTAGTCAAGTTGTAGCTCTGCCACTTCCCAGCCAAGTCATTAAACGTTCCTGAGTTGTATTTCCCTTATTACAACATGAGATTAATGGTACTATCACCTGACAGTGTTACTGAGGGACTCTGCTCAGTTCCCCCAATAGCTTTCCGTCTTGCTCCGGCCAAGGTCACTGCAGTGGCCTCTTGGTCCTGCGTGATCCAGCATCGTTCCTCCCACTTCTCTGCCCTCATTTCCGACCAGTCTTCCTCCCACTTGCTCTTTCCCAGCCCTGGGGCCCCCTCCACATTCCTCAAACACAAACAAAACAAGCACACTCTGATCTCGGGGTCTTTACCTAGCTATTTGCTCTATTTAGAATGTGCTTCCTCTAAATATCTGCAAAGGTTCAATGCCTCGCTTCCTTCAGATCTAGTCTCAAGTGTCCACCTCCTCAGTGACCCCTTCCTTAGTTCATTTGACATTGACACTTTACCCCTTTTCTCCCTTTTCTGCTTTTTCTTTAAGCACTTATCACAGTCAAGCACACTACATGCTTTTCTGTCTATTTTGTACACCATCTGTCTTACTAGAGTACAAGCTTTATAAAAACTGGGAGTTTATCTGTCTTATTAACTGCTGTGCCCACAGCTCCTAGAACAGGGCCTGGTATTTAGTAGTCAGTCAGTATATCTTTGAAGAGCCAGCAAGGAGCCAGGCATGTAAAAAGCACTTGATAAGAGGGTATTGTTATTATTATTGATAGCAATTTCTCTATGATCCCCCTTTCCAAGTCCAGAGCTCATCACAGATCCATATATTTATGAGATGCTCAGTTGACATGAGCTGGAAGAAAAACACCACTTGAGGTGGAAAATACTATTTACAGTGAGAGATACCCAAACAAAGTTGGCTCTAAGAAGGCAGATGAAGAAAGGCAGGACCTCAAGTGATTTCCAAAAATCAAATCTCCAATCCACCATTTCATTTTGGAAAAGAGGCCTCCAGTGAAGAGACTTGAAACAAAGAGTGCTATGTTCTAGATGTCCGCTTCCTTTTGTGTTTATCAGTTTTCTGTCACTACAATGAAATACCTAAAAGTTTTCCATTACAAAGAAAAAATATTCACTGTAGCTCACAGTTTTGGAGGTTACAGTTCATGACTGGTTGGTTCTGTTGTTTTGGGGACTGTGGTAAGGCAGCCCATCATGCTGGGAACATGTGGAGAGCAAAGCCATCACATCACAAATCAGGAAGCAAAGAGAGAGAGGAAGAGACACAGTCCCATGATCTCTTTCAAGGGCAAGCTTCTACCGACCTAAGGATCTCCCACTAGGTCCCACCTCCTAAATTTTCTACTAGACCAAGTCTTTTTAAGTGGACCTTTGAGAGACATTCAACATTGAAACCATGGCAATGCCCTAAATTCACATGTTGAAATACTGAGCCTTAAGGTGATAGTATTAGAAGGTGGGGGCTTTGGGAGGTAATTAAGTCATGAGGGTGGAACCTCATGAGGGTGAAATCCTCATTAATGGGATTAGTTTCCAGATGAAACAGAATCCAGAAAGATCTCTTGCCCCTTTTGTCATCTGAGGACACAGCCAGAAGATATATTGGAATCTGTCACCACCTTGATCTTGAACTTCTCCAACTCCAGAACTGTGAGAAATAAATTTCTGGTGTTTATAATCCACCCAGACTATGTTATTTTGTTATGAACTGCAGCCTAAATAGATGAAGATAAAGGGCAATTCCTACAAAGGAAAACCAGAAAGTCTATGTAGACCCTTAACTGGGGGCCCCTATTCCCCTAAGGGCTCATAAACTTGGATGGAGAGAAATGGGTCTTTATTTCTGCTATCTTTTAACTACATTTTAGCATTTCTTTTGATCGTAAATGCAAACAACAAATCACTATAGTACTAGAGGGACTGTGACTTGGTCTCCAACAGAAATGACTCATACATTCATATCACATTAGAGAGAAATAGATTTCTTACAATAGCAATATGTTCATCACTATTTTGAAATTATGATAGCTACAAGACTCACTGCCAGATCCTTTTATTTAATGCACTAATAGTTGGTAAAGATGTTACCAACTTTACCAAAATATTGATAATTGCATTTCAGTATAATTGGTTTTTGTTATAATCCTTTGCATTTTATTTTATGCATTTACTGTATTACTCTAAGAAGGGAACCATAGGATTTAACAGATCCCTCAAGGTTTGCTGCACACACACACACACACACACACAATGTAAGAATGCCATGTCTATTTTCAAAATAAAATGGTAACTTCTGCACCCATATTACTGTCCTTGGTACCCAGAACACCTAGCTTTAAATTTTACTCTGTGGCCCAGAAACCCTTCCTCTGAACATTCGCTGAAGAGATCAGCCTTGATTCTTTTTATTCATGAACTGTTGGAAGCATGACAGTCATTGCCAAACCTTGATATTGAAGTGACAAATCATAGACTCTAGGCTGGATAACAAGGGAGTGAAGATAGTAGAGGGCTGATGAAGTGGAGAAAAGTGGAATCAGTGGGCTAGACATGCCAATGATATTGAAGAACAGTTCTCCTGGGAATAAGCGAGCAAACTGGGAAGATAAAGATGTAGCAGAAGGGGAGGCTTTGCAAGAGTGAATTTCAAAGTGGCATAGTCGAGAGTAATGTCAAAACCCAAGGTGTAACTATGCTGAGGATTGCTTGAGGGGTAGTGAAGACAATGATAAAGACGAAAAAATCAAGAAATAGAGACTCACCACATTAGAATGGACGTCCATTGGGATACTGGGTGGGCCTTATGGAAGAGTAGGAAACCATGAGCTGTTTTACCAAAGATGTTTAATGAATGAGATGGAAAGATAAAATTATTAGAAGTATGGGAAGCTAGTACAGCTCGAATAGTATGAACCTTGGCAGAGCCTGATATTCAATGTTAAGAGTTGCTCAAGGCCTACCTTCATTCTTCCTTTGCCATTCCAGTCTTTACTCAGGTGGGCCATTCCCTCCTTGGCTTTCAACACTTACCCTGATGGCTCCCAAATTTATAATTCTAGTTCACATTACACCTCTGAGTTTAGAACAGTTTGTCTAACTGCATATATGACAGCTCTGTTCAGACCAAACATAGGGCCTTTTATCCAAGTGTTGTCCACTTCCAGTTTTCTCTGCTTCTGTGGCATCACTATCCATTTAGTGGCCTTGAGAAGAGATCCCAAACAAATCTCCTCTCTCACCTTTTTGCATGTTCAATGCATTATCAATTCCTGTTGACTGGGCTGGGGATATATCTCAGTGGCATAGTACCTACCGGGTAAACATGAAGTCCTGAGTTAGATTCCTGGTACAAAAGAGAAGAAAGAAAAAAGAAAGAAAGAAAGAAAGAAAGAAAGAAAGAAAGAAAGAAAGAAAGAAAGAAAGAGAGAGAGAGAGAAAGAGAGAAAGAGAGAAAGAGAGAAAGAGAGAAAGAGAGAAAGAGAGAAAGAGAGAAAGAGAGAAAGAGAGAAAGAGAGAAAGAGAGAAAGAGAGAAAGAGAGAAAGAGAGAAAGAGAGAAAGAGAGAAAGAGAGAAAGAGAAAGAAAGAAAGAAAGAAAGAAAGAAAGAAAGAAAGAAAGAAAGAAAGAATTCCTGTTAGTTTCACCTCCTAGGTAGCTCTTGAAATCATCCATCCCTCTCTACCACCACCTTGGTCGATCACCACCACTGTCCCTCACATGGTCTAATGCCACAGCTTCCCCATACATGCACTTGGCCTCCCTCCAATCTGTTCACTCTGTAGCCAAAGTGATTTTTAAAAATTGCAAATCGTATCATGTCACCTGTCTGTTTAAACATATCACGTCTGTCTCACTTGCTACTGGCTCTGTAGTAGCTAGCACAGTGCCGAGTATAATATAATGGTTCAATAAATATTTGATGGCTGAATGAAGGTGAAATAAGGTGGAGTGTTTGAAACCACGTGGACCAAATGTGTTCTTTGATCACAAACTGAATTCTTAATCCTGGTTATAAACTAAACCTACGGGTAGCCCCAGTATGAACTCAGTCTCCTGGGCAACAGCCTAACTCTCTTTTGCAGCTGCTTATATCAGTGGCTCTCAATTCTGGCTTCTCTGAAAAGTTTAATATTTAAAGAGCACTCTCCCACCCATCAAAGTAGAATGTAGTGGTGGACCTGGCCTAGATTTGGAAGTTCTTTAGGTTTTAATGAGAATTGAAGCTGACACCAACGTTCTATCCATTGCTCTGTAAAGCGCATGTGCGGCAGTCGCTGCATGGCCTGGAAGCTCATTAGAAATGCAGGCCTCACTGGGGTTCTAAATCAGAATGTGCATTTAACAAGGATCCCCAGCGATAGTGTTTGAGAAGTGCTGCCAAGTAGCAGGACAGGAGGATGTAGACTTTCCTCCCAGCTTCCAGGGAAGTATGTGACTGTGTGGTTTGGGAGCAAATCTGCACTACCCTCCTCGAGTCCCAGCTTAACCACAGGTTCCAGTTTCGCTAGGCTGGTGACCCGGAATGCCAAGATAGACAGTGTGAATTAGGTGTTCACGTGGACGAAACTCCCGTCGTGACTAGCTACAGCAAAGCAAAGGCTTCATTCCACCAGGAAAGCAGGGACTGGCAGAACATGCTCACTATGAGCCCTTTTTGATGAGTGGAAACAATAGAATAAAGAACCAGCCCTCGCGGTCCCGTCACGACCCTGCACCCGACTACTCAGCAGCCTAGCCTAGTCATGCTTGCTAGGGCGGCACGCAAGGCAGCTTGCGCCAGGAACAAGCTCTCAAAGCCGCAGCTCCCTCCAGTTCTCTCCACCAGCTTCCCACCCCCACTGGAAATCTCTTCTCTAAAAATAAAAAGTATCAAATGCGTTGCAATTTTATTGCTGGTTTGGCTTCTAAATGTCGGCCCTGTTTAAGGCAGGAGCCCTGATTCCTGGGGCTGGGTGGGAATAGGTGGGGCCTGGAGTTGCAACGTTCTGGGGCTCTGCTAGCGCAGGAAGCTGCGTCCTGGCTGGGGTGGGGTCCCCAGGGCTGCTGCAGAGCTGGCCTAAGGGCGCAATGCCCACGCTACCCCCTCCTCCACCAGGGCAGCAGCGCCCAGGGACTGTTCTCCCAACCGTTCGCGAAAGGCGCGCGGGAAGGCGCTGTGCTGGTCCCCTCAGGGCGGGCGACGCGCCTCCGCGGAGCGAGCTCCTGCTCTTCCTGGGCCCTGCTGGCACAGCTCTGCACCACGGCCAATCTGTTCTGGTACCCCTCCAGGAAATGGCTTCGTACTGGAAAGTCACTGTCTGCTGCAGCTGGTGGCAAAGTCTGAAAGCAATTTGCACAAGCCCTCGCGACAGAAAATGTTGTGTTCTTTTTGGAGACCGATCCCTCAGAAGGAGAGTTTTTTAAAAGGTTACGTCAGGCCCCTGGTGCAGTTGAGCAGCCTCCACTCTGGAGTAGGACACGAGGATGGAGGAAAAACACTTGGGCTTTAAACTCTCTGGAGCCACCAGCTTGCAGAGCCCAGGACGCAGCCTCTCAGGAGCCAGCTGTTTGCTGTGTAACTGAGACCCGTGTTCTCTGAGGACATTCAGGCCGTTGATTAAACACTCTCCTTGTTTCTCAGGCAGCTGGGTGTGCATGGCGGCTGTCGCTGGCAGGAGACCTAAGGGCACCCAGCTGTTGCCTGGCCAGTGAGCCAATCTGCCTCCTAAACCCGAGGCGTTGGGTTCTTTGTTGAAGGACACATAGCTTCCAAGAAAAGCACCAGGTGGCCTCTCCAGGAGATACTCACACATCTGTATTGTCGAGCCTGGATGCTCAGAATTTCTCTGGGGTCGGCACACACCTTCCTCTTTGGCAGTACTTCGCCAGGCAAGGTCATAGTCTGCACTGGAATATTGGCTCCTCCATCTTTCCTTAGCTTTTTGTATTCTTCTCTTGCCCTTAGTTTTCTTCCTCTTCTCTCCCCATTTATGGTCTGCCTTCCTTCCTCCCTCCTTCTTTTCCTCTTTTTTCTCTTTCATTCATTCATTCTTTTTTCCCCATTTCTGAGGTTTGAACCCAGGGCCTTCCCACCAAACTATATCCTCATGCCTTTAAGTTTTTATTTTGAGAAAGGCTTTTGCTAAATTTCCCAGGCTACCCTGAAACTTGTGGTCTTCTTGTTTCAGCCTCCAGAGTAACTGGGATTACAGACATGTGCATTATAAAACGTTTATCATCATATCTAGCTTCTATTGATAGGGTGCCAATAACAACCCCAGTTAACAACCAATAATAACTTCAGATAAACAAAATCATTCATTGGCTGAGAACCACTGATTATGGGGACATAGACATATAAAAGACCAAACAAGGTAGAATTCACAATGTCTACTATCCTTTCTGAAATTATCTAGCATGGCCAAAGAAGGGAACTAACCAGCAAAAAGATAAGTCAAATAAAAAAATCATATCAGAAGTGATACAGATGTTAGAATTAGCAAACAAGAACATTAAAAACAGTTATTATAACTGTATTCTGTATGTTAAAAAAGGTAAGTAGAGACATGGGAGATTCTTTTAAAAGACTCACATTAACCTTATTGAGATGAACTACATGTGAGGTAAAAACCACATTGAGGATTAAGAGGTTAAGAAAAGGTTAGTAAATCTGAACACAAAGCAGTAGAAATACTCAAAATCAAGCACACAAAGAAAACAGAATATAAAAATGAACACAGAATCAGAGAACTGTAGACATAATTCAAGTGGCCCCATATACATGTAATTGGAGTTGCTAAAAGAGAAAAAGAGAGGAGAGGGAAAAGAAAAATATATTTGAAAAACTAATGGCCAAAGGTTTTCCAAACCTGATGAAAACTCACAGATCCAAGGATTTTAACAAATTCCAAGTGTAACAAACAGGAAGAAAACTACACCAAGGTAAATTATAATCAAGTTGCTCAAAAACAGTGGTAGAAATAGAACATTTTGCAAGCAACCAGAGGTGGGGAGGGTGGAGACACATTACATATAGAGGGAAAGGTAAGACTTATCCCTATAAACAGTGCAGATGAGAAGACAGTGGCATAAAATCTTTACCACAGGGAGGACAAAACAAAACTGTCACCCAGGAGTCTATATCAGACACCAATGTTGTCATAGTTGGAAAGCTTCCCCTAAACCACATTTTTTAATGTAATTGCTACTTTAACAGTGCTGAGAGGTGTTTAGATCATGAGGGTTCCACCTTCTAATTGGATTGATGCCAGTGGTAAAAGAGCTTGAATCTGTGAGTTCAAGTTGGATTTTCTGCTCTCTTTCACTCTTTTTGTCTACCTGCTATGAGATGATGCAGCAAGAATGCACTTGTCAGACTCTGCTGGCTCAATCATGGGCTTTGCAGCCTCCAGCGCCATGAGTCAATACACCACTTTTTATTATAAATTGCTTAGTCTGTGGTATTCTGATAGAATAACACAAAATAAATCATCTTTCAAGAATGAATGCCAGCCAGGTGTAGTGTTGCACTCCTTTAATCCCAGCACTTGGAAGGCTGAGGCAGGAGGATCAATACAACTTTAAGGCTGGCCTGGGCTACATAGTACATTCAAGGAAAGCCTCAACTGTGTAGCGAGACTCTGTCTTCAGGAAAAAAATGAATGCCAAGTAAAGATATTTTAGTGATACAAAAGCTCACAGAATACATCACTAGCAGACTCACTCTTCAGAAATAGAAGGCAAATGATAGCAGATTAAAAATATGGATCTACACAAAGGAAAAAAGAGCACCAGAAAATTATCATTATTTGCAGATGACATAATACTCTACATAGAAGACTCCAAAAACTCTACCAAAAGACTTCTAGATCTAATAACCAAATTCATTTACATAGATGGATACAAAGTTAACACTCAAATATCAATAGCAAAAAAATTAATAGCATTCCTTTGTGGAGACATTTATAGGTAAGTGGATGCACCTAGAGACTGTACACTTAAGTGAAATAAATCAGACACACATGTGTAAACATCACATTGTTTCTGTGATGTGAGGTAGTAAAGGCCAGAATGTATAATAGGTATCAAAAAATTGGAAGAAAATGTTTAAATGGGAAGAGGCACAAGGGAAAGGTGGGGGATAAAAGGAAGGAAGGGAAAAGAAAAAAAATGGAGGCAAAGGTTTTATAAATAAGAGGAAAAGGGGCAGAAGGGAGGGAAGAGGAATGGGAAAAAAGAATTGATTGTATCACAGAATACATCACTAGCAGACTCACTCTTCAGAAATAGAAGGCAAATGATAGCTGATAAAAATATGGATCTACACAAAGGAAAAAAGATGATGATGAATGTGGTCAACATGTATATCTAAACTTTACCAATAAACTTAATTAATGATAAAGTTTCATGGATCTTTAAAAAAGCAAAAAAAAGAGCACCAGAAATATTATTTAAATATCTCTAAAAGACAGTGGACTGTTTAAGAAAAAATAATAACAGCCTGGAATTTATAACATATGTAAAATGTAAAATCTGTGACAGCAATAGCACAGAAGTTGGGAAGGGAGAAATGAGCACATAGAATTGCAAAGCCCATTAGAATACATGATGCAGTGCATATTTCTTTGAGGTAGACTGTGATAAGTTAAAGATGTTTGCAATAAATCCCACAGTAATCACTAAAATAACAAAACAGTTATAACTAATAAACTAATGTATTAGACAAAACAAAATCATAAAAACAGTTAATTAATTTCAAAGAAAACAGAAAAAAGGAAATTCAGCCATATAGAAAAATGAAATTATGTCATTTTCAGAAACATGGATGGAACTGAAGAACATCAGTTAAGTGAGATAAGCTAGACTCAGAAAGGAAAGCATCACATATTTTCTGTATTATGTGAAATCTAAACAAACTGATGTGAAAATAAAAGGGAGAGTATTTTTAGACAAGAATAATGGAATAAGGAGGACGGAAAGTTAGGGAGGGCAAAAGACAGATGGATATGATAATATTTTATCAAACTTACACTGAAACAATATTTTGCAAAATTAATATACAATAATATAAGAGATACAAAGTACAGATGCAAAAATAGAAAACAAAGTTATAGATTTAAACCTAACTGCATCAATAATTAAGTAAAAATTTTAAAAATTTAAATTCCAAATAAAGGGCCAAAGCAGATTGGATATAGAAGTAAGAACCAATTGTATGCTGTCTATAATCAAAACACTTGAGAAAGTTAAAAATTGGTTAAATGTAGAAAGGTAGAAAAAAGATATTAATTAATCAAAAGAAATCATGGAGGTCTATATTAATATGAGATAAAGTAAATTCCCAAGCAAAGTTATTATCAAGTTGGAGAAGTTCATGTTGCCCAACAGGTCAATTCATCAACATAAAAGTGCTAAACACTTATGCACCTAACGACAGAGCTTCAAAATATGAAGCAGAAGCTTATATAATGGCAAATAGAAAAATACACACAATTGAGGTCTGAGATTTTAATTTTCATCCATTAATAATTGATAGGTAGAACAAGTTAGTCAGAGAATCAGCAAGGATATAGAATATATAGTTAACACTACTAACCAACTTAACATAATGTTTGTAGAATATACTACCTAAGAGCAGAGTATAATTTTTCTAAGATCATACACAATGAATCATATTTATCAAAATAGAACTTATTCTGGGCCAAAAATTAAAATAATTCGAGTTATGCAAAATATATTATCTGACTATAATGCATTTAAATTAGAAATCATAATAGATTTCTGAAAAAATACTTAAATATCTGGAAACTAAACACTTCTAAGCAATTCATAGATCAGAGAAGAAATCAAAAGGAAAATTAGAAATTATTTTGAAATGAATGAAAAGAAAACACAAGTTAACAGAATTTGTGGGATGCCACTAACAGCTCATTTTAGAAAATAAGAAAGATCTTGAATTATGATTTATGTAGAATAGAACCAATAGGATTTATATAGATATAGAGAAAGGTCTTCATTATGAAGTACTGACTCACATGATAATGGAGGTTGAGAACTCCCATGGTCTGTTGTCTGTAAGGATGTCATAGTTAATTGTGGTTGTCAACTTGAATAAGAAATTCCTGACTGGTTGTTTTAATAAGAAATGCCTGACTGGTTGTTTTGGTTGTGAATGATGAATTTATTGAAGAAGCAAGATCCACCCTGAGTGTGGGTGACACCAATCAATAGGCATATGGCCTGGATAGAATAAAAAGAGGAAGGAAGTCTTGCTTCTGCTTCTTTGGAGGAGCTCCAGTCCTTGCCATTGCCTTTGGATGTACAATCCCAAGCTCCCAGCAAAGACTCTTCAGCATTTCAGCACAGGTCTTTCATCTTCCTGTTATGCACTCACACAGGACTCCACAGTGAGCTTCAAGCCTTCAACTTTTGACTGGTCTTCTGGCTCTTCAACAAGTAACAGATGGCCCTTTTTCAATCTTCCACACTAGATTGCAGGTAGCCATTGTAATCACTAGATATAGATATAGATGATGATATAGATATAGATATAGATTCTGTTCCTATAATGAACTCTAACTGATACAAAGGGGAAGGCCCAGGAAAGCCAGCGGTTTAGTTCTAGTCCAAACTTAAAACCTTGAGAACCAGGGAAGTTGATAATGTAAGTCCTAGTCCAAGGGACCAGGAACCAGGATTGCCAGTGTCTGAGGGCAAATGAAAAAGGATGTCCCAGCTTAGACAGATAGAGCAAATTTGTTTTTCTTCCATTTTTTGTTTTCTTCAGGAAGATGATGGCCATTCTTCTTGATGAAGATGGACCTTCTTTATTCAGTTTACAAGTCAAATTCTAATCTCTTCTAGAAAGGCCTTTACAGACACACTCCAAAATAGTGTCTTACTAGCTATCTAGGGATCCTTTAGCCCAGTCAAATGGAAACATTAATCTGCATGTGTTTTAAATCTGTTAATTCAATTTCTACCATAATGAATTAAGAAAAAAGAGAAATGAATTAAACCCAAAGTAGAAGAAAGGAAATCAAGGAGCTAGAAAAGAAACAAATACAAAAATAAATGAAACAGAAAGCTGGTTCTTAGAGATCAGTGAAACAGATAACTGCTAGCCAGACTAATCAAGACAAGAAGAAAGAAGACACAAATCACCAGTATGAATAATGAAAAGACAGAGTAACTAAAGATTCTATAGGTATTACATAGACACTAAGGGAATATTCAGAACAACTTTTCGCCAATTATTTTGCAACTCAGATGAAATAGGCACATTTCTTGAAGGTTGTAAAATATACAAATTCTGTTAAAAAAATAGGTACCATGAATAGCCCTCTAGTAAAGAAATTGAATTTTTCATTTAAAAATTTTTCTACAAAGATAACCTCAGGGCAAGATAGCTTCACTGGTAAATTCTATGAACTATGTAACACGTAATAGTAATTCTATACAGACCCTTTCAGAAGTTGAAGAGACTATTTCTTTTTCCATTACTCTGATAACAAAAGCAGAAAAACAGATAATGTGAAATAAGTGCAGATCAATATATTTCATAAAGGTTAAAAAACTTTAGCAAATAAACTCTACCAATATAGAAAAAGGAGAATATATCCACTTATTCTAGCAAGGTAAGTTTGCCTAACATTTGAAAGTCAGGCAATAAATTAGTAAACTTAAACAGAAAAATTAATAAACAGAAAATGAAACAGCCATGATTATCTCTACAGCTGCAGAGAAAAAGCATTTGATAAGAATCTAAATCAATTTCTAAGAAGAATTATCAGCAGGCTGAGAATACAAAGAAATGTTCTGAACATAAAGGAAGGTACTATAGAAAATTTATATTAACCATAACAATTACTGAATCCTTTCCTTTAAGCTGAGGAGCTACACAAGGATGCCCACTCTTACTTAGCACTTCCCTGGAAGTTCTAGCCAATGCAATCAGGCTAGAAAATGAAATAAAATTCATGTAGATAAGAAAGGAAAAATGAAGAAATGAATAAGCAAAGCTATCTTATTTGCAAGTAACATGACCAGCAATGTAGAAAATACAACAGGATCTATAAGAAATCTACTAGAACTGAAAAGTAATTTTAGCAGAGTTTCTGAATACAAGATCAACATGAAAAACTTAATTTTATTTCTATATACAAGCAATAAACAATGGAAACTGAAGTTTTAAATATATATATGAATATGTATATATATATAATTTATAATTTATCAAGGGAAATAATAGCATTTTCAACAAGTGGTGCTAGGACAAGTGGACATCCACATGCAAAATAGTGAAGTTGGTTTTTTTCGGTAAAAATTAACTCAATTGAGATCACAGACCTGTATGTAAGATGTAAAACACTAAAACTCTTAGAAGGAAATATTTGTATAAATCTTTGTGCTTTGGATTAGGTAATTATTTCTTGGATTTGACACGAAAACCATGAATGACCAAGCAAAATACAGATAAATTCAACACCATCAAAACTGAAAATTTTTGTGCATCAAGAAAGTGAAAAAATGCTGGGTGTGGTGGTGCACACCTGTAACTCTAGCACTCTGGAGGCTGAGGCAGGAGTGTCACCAAGAGTTCAAGTCCAACCTGAGTTACATAGTGAATTTAAACAAGACTTCGTCTTTTAAAATTGTGCGGCCAGGTGTGTTGGTGTATTCCTGTAATGCCAGCAGTATTACAGGCATGCACCTGTAGGCAGGCTGAGGCAGGAGGATCACCATGAATTGGAGGCTAGAATCAAAACAATTGACCCAAAAACAAACAAAAAGTTGTTAAAAGGCAACTCACACAATAGAATAAATTATTTTCAAAGACTATATCTGCTAAGGGTCTAGTACCAAATTATATAAAGAGCTCTTATTACTCAAAAATTTAAAAATCCATTAAATACTGGTCAAAGGATCTGAATAGATATTTCTCCAAAAGCAAATAGATGAATAGCCAATGAGCACATGAAACATCATTAGCCACTAGGGAAATGCAAATTGAAATTACAATGAGATACCTCTTCACATTTACTAGGATGGCCAAAATAAACACAAAAGCAGAAATAACAAGTGCTTGGGCAGGATGTGGAAAGATTGGAGTTCTCATACTTTAGTGGTGGAAATATAAAGTGGCAAGGCTACTTTGGAAAATAGTTTAGTGGCTCCCCAAAAGGTTAAACATAGCGCAATAGATATTATCTAGGTAAATATTTGAGGGTATATTCCGGAGGAAATTGAAGGCATGTATTCACACGTATTTGAAAAAAGTGTTTATAGCAGCACTATTCATGATAGCCAAAAATTGAAACAAGCCAAATGTCCATTAACTGATGAATGGGTAAATGAAATGTGATATATATCCAATGGATATTATCTGCTAATAAAAGGGAATGAATTATCGATATGTGCTGTAATATGGGTGAACCTTGAAAACACTGTACAATAAAATAAGCCAAACACAAAGGATCACATATTATATAACTATATTAATAGAAAATGTTCGTATGAGGCAAACTTATACAGATTGAATAGATAAGTGGTTATGAGGAGCTAGACAAACAGAAGAATCAGGAGTGACTGTTAATAGATATGTGGCTTCCTTTTGGGATGATGAAAATATTTTAATGCTAGATTATAGTGACGGTGAAAAACTATAAACAATAAAAACCATTGAATTATACATTTTAGTAAGTTCTATGATATGTGACTTACTTCAACAAAATCATTGAAATAATTCAATTATAAGCAAACGAACCAATAAAGAGTAACAAATGTTTGAATGTATACTTGACAAAAAATTTGGATAGCAAGTCACATGTAAACACATAGTAAGATGCCTAAACTCATTTTTCATTAGGAAGATAAGAAAACCACAATAGGATTCTACTATAGACTTATCAAAATGGCTAAAATTAAAAGACTGACCATACCAAATGTTGGTAAGGATATGGAGGAACTGGAATTCACATTAACTTCTGGTGGTAATGCAAAATTATATGATGATTTTGAAAAACAGTTTGCTAGTGTCTTAAAAAGTTAAACACACACTCACTGTATTCTTTGTCCACACAGAGGCTTGCATGTGGATGTTTATAGCAGTTTTATTAAAATCACCTCAAACTAGGAAAAACCCCACAAATATGGCTGAGTGGGCAAACAAAATCAACAGGTGAGTGAAAAAGCAAAATATGGCTGAATACCACACACTAATTAAAAGTAATAACCTACCAATATGTAGAACACTGTTAATATATACAGCAGCATGAATAAATTTCAAAGCAATTTTACTAGGTGAAAGAAACCAGCATAAACAAATAGTAAATATGTTGTTACTTCATTTATAAAAATTCTAGAAAACACAAAAGATACATCAACAGAGAGATCAGTGCTTGCCAGGAGTTAAGGGAGAAGAGAGGGTCTGCAAAGTGAGATTACAAAGGAAACTGGATGATGGCAGTGATTTCATGGGCTTATTGTAAGTCAGAACTTAGAAAATTATATACTTTGCATACACTGAATGAAAATTTTGCAGGGTACCTTTGTTGGACTATGTTTCAAAGTCTCAAAGGCCAGTGGGCCTGAGTGGGGAATTACACACCACCAAGCAAGTGGGAAGACATGCAGTTCAGAGGAACTTGGGGAAGTGACAATGCTGCTCTTTCCGATTTCTTTAAGTGTATGATTCAGAGGATTGGCTCGCCATGAACATTCCAAACCTGTGAAGCATTTCAGGACTATGAATGCATAGACATCCCAGGGGAGAAAACAATGGAAGACAAGATGGAAATGTGAAATGGCCTTTTTAGGTCTCTTGACCCAATGCAAGGAGCTAAGAGGATATGGAGGAAGAGGTGGAAGTGTTCCTACCCTGCAGGAAAGGAGATTATGACTTGATGGGGCCTGGGGAAATCAAATGTAAGAAACTAAAGACCTGGAATGTTGAGCCTCCAGGGATGCTTTTTAGATGGACTTGCTAAGAGGAAGGAGGAGGAAGGAGGGGATGCTCTCCCAGCCAGTTAACAGTGAAAGCCAAGAAGGCAAGGAAGTGGAAAAATGCAAAGCCAAGAGGCATCCTTTGAGGTCATTTGTCAGCTGGGTAGCACCTTAAGCCAGTTCCACGGGTAATGGATCGCCTCATTGGAAACACAATGGAGACAGAGATGGAGCTAGCCCAGGAAGCTCTCACCTTATCCGCAGCCTACATCAGGGTCAGAAGTTTTTAAAGGAAGACAATGAAAATTCTCACTATTTACACCTGAAGAGAAAGGTATAAATATTCTTGATCCCAGAGAGTGATAAGCTATGAACTGGAGCTTCTAGCCTGAAATATGGGAACTGAATTCTTGCAATTATAACCTACATAGCAGAGCCACAGGCACTCTTCTTAGACAGAGGAATGTGGACCTCAGTGTGCTTTCCCATCTCTGCCTCCACCTGTGCTGCTGCCCCTAAGTCCTGCCATTCCTCCAAAAGGCTGGCTACATCAGCCAGTATCACAACAATACCTTAAATTAGTACAACATGGCATGGTTTACAAAGTCCTTCCCCATCCCTTATCTCATTTTGATTTTTACTGAACCCTGTGAGATAGGCACTGTTTTTTCACATTTAGGAGAATGACTTGAGGGACTAGATCACAAATGGTCAAACTCAAGTCACTCAGTTGTTCACTCGCATATTCATTCAAATAATGGTTAAACCCTTACTATGTGTTAGACGCAGATACGGAAGACAATCATAAATCCCTTGTGGAACTCAGCTGAGTTGTGTGTGGGGGAAGACATCAATTCAGCACAAACCAAATTGCAAACTATGAGAGAAGCTATTACAGGGGATTCTCAACCAGTCTGAGGGTGAAGGAAAGCATCTCTTGAGGAGTAATTTGAACTTAGAGATGAACTGATGAGTGACTGGCATTATCCAGGCAAAGATGGAGTAGGGCAGACAGGAAGAATTTTTGGGAAGACATTGTGGCAGAAGGAAAGTGTCATTGCAGACAGGAGAATGAGAGGCAGAAGAGGCTGGCAAGGTGAGTGGAACCTAGATTATCCAGGGCCTCACAGACCCTGGCTAGGAGTTGAGTCTTGATCCTAAGAGCCATGGGGAACCACAGATGGTGGCACAAAAGGTTTGTGCCAAGTGGGCCTGGGTTGGATATTTTGGTTTCTGGGGAAAATAATGTGAAGAATGACAGGGCTTAAATGAGGATGGGGCAGCAGAAACACAGGGAAGTATGGATTTGAGAGATATTTGGAGGTAAAATTAACAAAGAATTTGTACTTTTTTGATTCCAGCATGCCAGAGATATGAATGGAGGTAGTGGGCTATACTGGCTTGAATGGTAGTCCCTCAAAAGATATGTACATGTCCTATCCCTTGGAACCTGTAAGTGGGACAAACTTATTTGAAAATGAACCTTGTAAATGTGACTACATGAAGAGGGGATCCCCTTGGATTATTCAGGTGGGCCCAACACTAATGATGAGTCTCTTCATAAAAGTGAGGCAGATGGCTGGGGTATAACTGGGTAGAAGAGCACTTCTGTAGTGAATCCCTGGGTTCCATTCACATTACCACCAAAAAGAAATGAAAGAAAGAAAGAGTGAGGCAGAAGGAGATTACACAGATGTAAGAGGAGGGCATGTGAAAATGGAAGCAGGGATGAGAAAGATGCAGCCCTAAGCCTTGAAGTCACCAGAAACAGAAAGAGGCAAGGAAGGAGTCTCATTTTCTTTTAATTGATTTCCATTAATTCCTTTCTTTTAATAATAATTGTATGTATTCATGGCATGTAATATGATGTTTTTTGTGTTTTGCTTGTTTGGTTTTGGTACTGGGGATTGAACTCACAACTTCACACTTGCCAGACAGGCATTTATGCCGCTGAGCTAAATTTCTGGCTAATACGAAGTTTTGAGCTCTGTATACATTGTAGAAAGTACAATCAAACTACATAACAAGTCCATTACCTCTTCAAATTATAATTTCTTTCTTTCTTTCTTTCTTTCTTTCTTTCTTTCTTTCTTTCTTTCTTTCTTCTTTCGTGGGTACCAGGAAACAAACTCAGGACCTTATGTTTTCCAGGCAGGTGCTGTGCTACTGAACTATATCCCCATCCCTAACATAAATTTCTTATCCTAGAACTTTCTTGATTTCAAGTTTCTGGCTTCCAGAAGTGAGAGAATAAATTTCTCTTGTTTGTAGTAATTTGTTATGGTAGTTTTGGGAAATTAATGCATGGGATATTGTTATAAAAAGACTGGTTTCCTTTATCTTCAAAATATTATCCTTTTAAGAGTAATAAAATATTTCACTCTCTTTTTATATGTATAAAAAATGACCAAAAGACAAAAATGAATCCCAAAAGAGCTCAGTCTGTTCAGCAACCAAGTGGAGATTGGTACAAATTTCTGATCAATTTAAGAGTATGAAGTTGGATTTGAGATGGAGAAACATTGCCTTCACTGTCTCTCTGACTTTGATGTACCTTCTCTGACTTTGGCCTCAGCATCTCAGAAGTATAAGCCCGTAACCCAACTGGTCATAAACTCAGCACCCAGTCCCCAAGTCTTTGCCTTGGCTCAGCACGCAAAGTTTCCAGATTTGAGATCACATAATATCCTATAAGCCCTGATGAAACTAGCCAGCAAAGCAATAAGAAAACATCCCAATGGCCCTTGGAGATAAACCTGCTCATTTGCGAGTGGCCATCCTGGCTCAGGGGGCCTTTCTGGCTAAGGAAATAATTCATTAAGACTTTCTGGGGTTAATAGAGTATTTATAGATTCTAGGGAGAGGAAGGACATGGGCTCCTGGGAGACGTCATAGAGGATGTGCAGAGGAAGTAAAACTGCTGAAAGACAAACAAGGACGAATAGGGGCCTATGAAGCTCTGGGAGGGGTCAAGGGGTCAGAAGGAATTAGGGAGGATGCTTGGGAAAGGGGGCATCTCTGTGGAGGTGGGGCTCAGGGCAGGGGCAGAAGAAGGGCACTTCAACCCCTCGGAGGATACTCCTTAGGAATTATTCAGCTAGGGAACAGCGTAGTTATTTGAAGAAGACACCTTGGCATAATCGAACAAATCCCAACAGTAGGGTTATTTACTCCAAATGCTCACTAAGGCCTTTTGATTCACAGAGTAATTCCGGACCAGATTCCTCATAACTGACATCATTCTTGGGTTAAAATTGTGCCAGGATGTGGCTCATTGGTACATCATGTGCCTAGCATGTGTGAAGCCTTGGATTTGATCTCCAGCAGCACAAATAAAATAACCCTTCTCCATTGTTGGTGGGAGTGTAGATTAGTACAACCACTGTGGAAGTCAATAGGGAGATTCCCCAAAAAACTAGGATTTGAGGTCCCATTTGACCCAGCTATTCTCCTTCTGCGTATTTTTCCAGAAGTATTGGAAACATCATACTACAGCAATATATGTGCATGCATGTTTATAGCAACACAATTTGTAATAGCTAAAACTTGGAAACAACACAAATGCTCATTAACCATGGAATGGATAAAAAAAGATGTGGTATTTTTATATAATGGAATACTATTCAGCCATAAAGAAAGATAAACTCGAGTCTTTTATAGGTAAATGGATGCAACTAGAAACCATACTTATAAGTACAATAAATCATACCTACATGTGTAAACACTGTATTGTCTTGCTAGTGTAAGAAATGAAATTAGTAAATAAGAACCAAAAGTTACAATAGATGTAGCAAAAGGGAACGAAATTGCTCAAAGAGAAATTATATTGTTTGATCAGTCTTGCATGCCTGTGTCTGTGAGCCTTAGCAATCACTTTGAGGGTAACAAAATGCAATATAATAGGCATTGTTAGATTCCTATCATCTTGTTTTGAAATCCTATACTTCCAGTGTTTTTTGTTGTTGTCATTGTCATTTTACTTTTGTTGTTTTTTAAATTGCTTGTTTGCTTCTTGATTTTTTTGGGTTTTTTTTCTCTTTAAAATAAGGTAAAATAAGTAAAATAGTATCATACTCCACAAGAAAGTTAACTCATGAATATGGCCTAAGTATCCACCATTCTATAGCAAGCGGTGCACTGGCTGCTCTGCTAGGTAGGGAATTTGAAAGTTCAACTGTGATCAATAGATTCAGAAAGATAAATACCTCGTAATAAGACAGAGGAAATCATGTTCTGCTTGTGCTTAACCAAGCAATGATCATTTGTCATGGAGCCAGTTAGCAAGGCTTCAACCAGCAGCTGACCTCTTATGCTTTTTTCCCTCTAAGTTCTTGCTAAGTAGCTCTAAAGACGGGGAAGCTTTGAGGTTCTTCTTAAATACTTTTTACCAATGTCACTGCAAGTGTCCTTCTCTGCTCAGTAATTTATCCATGTCTTAGGGAATGAATTAGATGACCCACATCATTATAAGATGCTCCAGAAAGGCTGGACAGTAGAAGGAGCATTCTGTGCCTAAGCACAGCCATTGTGATCATCTGTACAGCCAGCGGGGAAATTGCTTGGCCAGTGAGTCCAGTTGATGCTGGGAAGGTTGAAAGGGAAAAACAGGAGTTAGGACCTAGATTCCAGTCATGCCTGAGCCTGACACCAGCTTTTTGGTTAGTTTTGAGGAAGGCATTTTTCCTTTCTGAGCCTCAGCTTCTCCACCTGCATAATGAGGGGGTGGGGGCTCTTTCTGGTACGACATTTCTGTCTGTGCTTATGATCCTCTAGATAGCCTCTGTGTGCCCCGTTATTTGCAGTACTTCAGTAAAAACAGCCACTAGACAGTTGGAAGGGGGAGTAGTCATTTCTTTGTGTATTTCTGTTACTACTGGTGTTGATGTATCTAAAAACTTGTTGTATAAGTTGTGATGATTTTTCCCCAAAAGATCATTTGCTACATATCATAAATGTACAGTGATTATTAGAATGGCTATACAATTTCTTCTGTTACTCAATGATTACTTATGAATATCTGCTTTGGTCAACTGTACTGCTGGTGAGAATACAAAAACAGTATCTTAACACCTCATATTGGTAAGTACACATATTTCCATGAGAGGGCATAACAATTATACACTGAGTACCAAGTATTGTGCTAAGTACTTTATAGGTACCAATTTATTTAATCCTTCCAATAATCCAGGGAGTTAGGTGCTCCTTTTTTTTTATATGAGGCACCTAAAGCACAGAAAGGCTTAGTAATCTTCCCAAAGTTACCCATTTAGTAAGTGACAGAACTGCCTTATTCCAGAACCTATTTGCTTACCCATTATGCTTTACTGCTTCATAATTCAGGGCAGAGTGAGTTAGATGTTAAAGGTAAAAATAAAGTTACATGTGGGCCCAAGAAGTAAACAATTGTTTCATGATGTCCAGGGAGGGGATTGAGTAAACTTTGAGGTTAGACAGACTTGGGAAAATCACTTAACCTCTGTTAGCCTCAGTTGACTAATCTGTAAAATGGAGATGTTAAAAAATAGGCCCTACCTCATAGGAATGAGGCTTGAATGAGTTAATATAGAATTTAGTTAATAAAGAATTTAGAATGGTGCTAGAGACATACATGCAACATGAATTTTAGTTATCATCATCACCATCATCTGGGAGGGGGCAGGCAGAAAGGAACGGGCTGTAACAGTATTGCACTCTGAGGCTTCAGTGGCTGGACTTGCATATTGAAATTTGGGTTGTAAATTGCCAGAGAATTCCCGTCCATAGTTGATTGTGAAACCAGGTGAGCTCTGTGTAAAGAAGCCAAATCAGGGACTGTGGGGGAAGAGAACAAGAAATCACCACAAAGGAAGCCCTTCCTTCAAATTGGCACCATGTGCGGGCTGCTGGGGAGACAGCCAGATGCCAGCTTTTTCCTGTGAGTCAGTGCCATTTGTGGACTGCAGAGGAAGAGAACAAGAAGTCACCAAGAAGCAAGCCCTCCCTGCAAATTGGCACCATGCATGGACCACGGCAGGGAGAACCAGATGCCAGCACCTTCTTGTTCGCAGGTTGGGAAACAAGAAGAGCCCCCCACCCTACTGTAAGTTACCAGCTGATCTCAAGAAACACAGGCTGTGATGACAACTATTGAAGTGGAATACAATTTAGTGCTTGTAGTGTTTAGTGTTTCACTGGCTTTGCAGGTCTAATGCTGGTGGTCTAATCATCTTTTCAGGATTTTTTTTTTGGTACTGGTGATTGAACTCATGACCTTGCACTTGCCAGGCAGGCACTTAGGCTGCTGAGATAAATCTCCAGCTCCTGATCATCTACTTAGAAGATGGCAATATGCAGTGCAGCATTTATGAGAGATCTCCTTCTGAAGGTGGTGGCCATTGTTGATTCCCTATTGTTTTGTTTTGAAGTCCTGTATCAGTTTCATTGTTCTGTTGGGTTGGGTTTTGTTCTGTTTTGTTTTGTTTTATTTTATTGTATCTGATGGTTTGAGCACCTATTTTGAAGATAACAAGGCATATTATGGTAGCCATTTTGGATTTACTCTTATCTTGTTTTGAAGTCCTGTATTGCATTCACTGTTTTGTTTTTATTGGTGCTGTGCTGTTCTGTTTTGTTTGATTTTTACTATGTCTGAAGGTATCTGCAGATGTTTTGAAGACAGCAGAAGGCACTATGGTAACCATTGTTGATTTCCTATTGTTTTGAACTCCTGGTCACTTACAATGGTTTGTTTGGATAGACTTTATTGTGTTTTGTTTTCCTTGGTTTTATTCTCTTTGAAATTAAAAAAAAGCTAAATCAGTCACCAAACTGTCTCCTTACATGAAAAGGTAGAATTTGACGTTGCTTTGGGATAAGACATCATCTCCCAAAGTCCCACTAGAATGAATGTTATACTTGTGAAGTACAATCTCAAACCACTGTCACCATTAAATCCCAAAATCAGGCACATTCATCAGATTAGCCCCCAAAGAGATTGGTGCTTTTGGAGAATAAGACAGTGTACAGTGTTGATGACTGCTAAGAAGACAGATGTGGATGGAAGAGGGCAAAGACAGAGCCCTTCCTTTCAGATTAGTTCCTGGAGGCTAGAGATCAGACCCAAAGGTGGGGAAAGGGGCAGATTAGGCCAAGGAGAATAAGCAACTACTATGGACAGGGACTGTGCTAAGCATTTTACATCATTATTTCATTTAATTACCCAACCATAATGTCTTAGTTTGTTTCTGCTGCTATAACAAAATATCTGAGGTTGAGTAACTCATAAAGAGTAAAAGACGTATGTCTCATACTTCTGAGAGCTGTATACAAGATCAAGGGCTGGCAGGTTTGCAGGCTGGTGAGAACTTTCTAACCTTCTTTCTTTCAGGATGGCGCCTTGAGTGTTACTTCCTCTGAAGAGGATGAATACTGTGTCCTCATATGGCAGAAGGGACAGATGGACAAAAAGGACACTTGGTTGCTTCCTCCAATCTCTTCTTATCAGAGCTCCTCTTAATGCCAACACCTTGACGTTTAGTTCCAACATATGAATCTTAGAGGAATATATACATTCAAACTATAGCACATAATTAGGTAGGTAACATTGATATCATTTTTATGCTAACAGATAAAGAAACCAAGCCTGAAAAAGGAAAAAATAACTTGAGTGTTTAGCTAATGAGTGGGACTGAGAGACAAGATCTGAAATGAGTTGTATCATCTGCGTTATATCACTGTATCACACTGTTCACATAAGCCCACAGTATGGAAAGGTAGGCAGGTGAAATGAGCAGCAGTAGTTGGTGGTGACAGCACGGGGCACCATGTGAGACTGAATAGCTTGAGCACAGTGCTGATGCGAAGGGCAAGTCATAGACTAGTTTCACACAGTTCAGCTATCTCATCTCTGTCCTCAACAATATTCCAAGTCTTACTCTCACCCTCAGGATCATCCCTCACCATGACTGGAAACTGAGTCTTGCCCCTGACCATAAGCGTGAGCCCAAGATCAACAATGATTTTAGAGCAGCTTGCTGCTTCAGAGTGTGAATAGTTTCATGGACCTCTTCCCCCCCCCCCTTCACACACTGTAATACATCTATTTGGTAGATACTTATATACCAGGGTCATCTTCCTGGAAAAAAGACAGTATGAGTTCTGCTAGCAGATATTTATTTATTCATTTATTTGACAAGCAGTTATGGAGTGCCAACTCTATGCCAGACACTGTGATGTGTGTCTCTAAAATCTGGCAGGCAGAGACAGATAGGAGAACTGGTTGTTTCAATAGGACACTGAGATATGTGGGAGAGGACCAAGGGTTGTGAATGAGCAGTCATAGTCACTTTCTAGCCTTGTGGGCCTGATCAAATCCAGAATGGATACAGCGGTGGGCAACCCTCTCTGCAGAATAGCAGGCACACAGTGTGGCATGCAGGGACAGGTGTAGCTGTCATCAAGAGGGTAAAGTCACTATGAGCAAGAGTGGCCTGAGAAAAAAGCAAGAAGGTGAGAGGTTGGATCTCTAAGCAGAGAAACAGATGTGATTCATTTGATCCCATAACAACCCTGAGGTGCGTAGGGCAGAGACTAGCATCCCCATAAAATCCAACAAATTTAGGTGACAACAGAAAGGGCCTACAGCAGGTAAGAGCAGAGCCTAGAGTTCATGCGTTTCTCCTCCTGATTGGAACTCTTTCCAGGGGAACAGCAAAGCAATAATGATCTCATGCTATCCATGCCCACTGTTCATAGCCTGAGTCTCTCAGATGAAGAGATGTTTGTTTCCTATTCTGTTTGCGAACTTGGTAAGGATAATGGGATCATAGAATAGAATCCTGTCTTATTCCCTTCCCACTCCCTTGATTCAGGCAGTAGGGATGTGTTTGAAAAGTTCAGTCATATATTCAAAATTACATATTGAGCATGGATCATGTCCTAGGTCCTGTTGTAGGTCTGGAAGAGCAGCCATGAACAAACTAAAGATTCCTCTTCTGTAGAGGTGACAATTCTGGTGGAGGGAGGCTGATAATAAATAATGTATATATTGGACTTGTAAAATGTCAAAAAAATTTCAAAACAATATAGCAGGATTTCTCACATCTTTTATGGCACACAGAAACACTATTCAGTGTACCTTTTTTTGTAAATCTGAACTTGTACTTCAAGCAAACTGCCTAACTTGCTGGAAGTTGGAGAGACTTTTTGATTTAGTGTTTTAATATGTGTTGAGTGCCACCTATGTGCAGAGCACAACATTGGGAACTTTGGAGAAATCCAGAAGAATGAGAAGACAGGGTCCTATCTTAGGGAAATTCCAGTCCAGTGCAACAGGCAGACCCTTTCTTTAGGAGCTTAGACTTGCAGGACTAGGAATCTAAAGGCAAACGACTTCAGAACACTTATTAAGGGGAATCCCAAGTACATGTGGAATGAATCCAGCCTAAACGGTGTGGAGTAGGGTAAACTGTCCTCCTCTTATGATGACAGGGAACTAGATGGGGACAGTTCCTCAGAACAAGAAAGGGGACATTGTAGGAGCTGTCACATGCCCCAACAGAGAGGAGGAACTGAGGGGCAGCCCCTCCTGGATTATTGTTGTGTTGAGGTTTCTGGATCAGAGGGGAGTTGAGAGACTGCTTCAAGAATGAAGAGCTCACGCCTGGGGCCATTCCAGGTAGAGAGTGCCTCCTGCCAGAGCACAGGGGAAGTGAGGGTGCTGGGCAGTTAATCCAGTAAATACCCCTCATCTAATTCCAGTTGAGGATGCAGAAGATGATCACTGTGTTGGGGAGTCTTGACCAAATCCTTGAAGATGTAGAGTCGCAAGGGGGAAGGACCAGGTCAGGGTCAGAGATGATGGAATAGGTGGGGGCAGCTCAAACCAGAGCATGAGTGCTGGGGGGGGGGGGTCTTGACAGCTCGACAGTTAAAGAAGCAAGGTGAGAAAGAGTTAAGCATGCCCCTCCACCTCCCCAAACGCTTTCTGTGTTTCAAACCCTTCTGCACTTCACAAACCTTCAGGCCCCCTGCCAGTCGGGCATTGTACCAGGAGCAGTTGTGGATGGTCCATTGTCCGAATGGCTGCTCAGCCTTTGTTATGGGGCCACCTCGGGGTTCCCTCTCACGTCCTGGCGGGGGCCGCACTGTGCGTGCCGAGAGGGGCGTGTTGCTGGAGGCTTGCTCCCTCTCCCTCTTCCTGCTCCCCCCTCCGGACCTTCCGATGACCACATGACCAAGTGGGCTTGCGGCCAGGCCACAAGCTACAAAATGCAGTCCTTGGAGTGAGCGAGTAGCATTCTCGCTGGCAGCTTGGGCCACGCGCAGTTGGAGCTGAGGCCAGCAAAGCCAGTCTCTTGGAAAAGCTCGCCACAGCCCCTGGAGCCTCTGAGGCCAGCTTCACTGCGCTGCCCCGCAGCAGCAGAGTGACGCTGCAGGAGAGCGAAGGCTGAGAGCAGGCGGGCGGCTGGTGGCTGGCTGCCCGGCTGGGGTGCGCACACTCTTGCTTAGCGCCCGCACGCACCAGCCTCGGCTTGCGCCTTTCTTTGCCTGGGGTGTCCGGCCTCCTCGCCTTCCCACCGGCTCATCCGAGCGGGCCGTCCGAGGAGCAGCATGAATCTGCGGCTCTGCGTGAAGGCGCTGCTGCTGCTCTGGCTCTCCCTGACTGTGGTGTGTGGAGGTGAGTGCTTGCCCTCCCGCTCTCCTGTACTTCCCAGGGGCTCCCCCGGGCTGCAGCCAGCGCGCCCTGTTCCCTCCGCCCCACTGGCGCTCTCCCCGCCTCCTTGGGAGCTCGGCGCGAGCGGCGCAGAAGCAGCCACGCGCTGCCGGCAGCAGATTGACAGGGAGCCTTGGGCAAAGGGGCGGCAGGCCGTGGGGACCACTTTCTCTGAGAAGGGTTGTGGGAGGTTCCACAGGGCCTCTGCCATCACCAGCCAGGCGTCCTGCCCCTCCTGAGTGCCCATTGCAGTTTGAGGTGCTCCGGGTCACAGGCATGAACCCAGTACCCCACACTCTGCATCTCTCGTGGTGGGGGGCATGGAGCATGCCCTGGTCCCCTTCTGGATCAATGGAGGGAACTGAGCTGAGCTGCGTGGACCGAGCTCTCCTTCACGTTGAAGGTCTGCGGGCTCCTGGAAGCTAGGGGCCGCTGGCAGGTCCAGGGAATGATGTGCCAACATGCAGACGTGACACTTGTTGCATAGGCAGGAGCGCGGGGAGGGGGCAGTGGTGCGGTGGATCCCAGCTGTTGCTCCTTGTAGCCTGGAAGCCAATAGAGGCAGCCTCCCCTAGGTCGGGTTAGGCCGATCTTCTCCCTGATTCAGGGTCCTTCCTGGCCTCCTCCTCTGCTTCTGCCCAGGAAGACCTCCCCAGAGCCTTCAGCCCACCCCAGGGTCTTGGCTCTTTCACATCCTGGCTCCAGCCTCCACTTTGCCCCAAGCACAGGCAAACTTCGCCTTCATCTCCCTGTCTCAGGCAGAAACCAGCAAGGCAGGCACCTGATCTGATACCACCATGCAGCTCTGGCAAGGGGAGTCATTTTATCCCCAACCTGTAGCCCCCCCACCCACACACACCTGGCAATACTTGGCATTTGTGCTCCCTGCCTGCCCCAAGCCTGGTTCCCACCCATGCTCCAGCAGCCCCTGCCCAAGCTGCCTGCGTTCTGTGCGTCAGTGTCTCCTGGGACTGCCAGCTCCTGCTGTCCTGTGATCTGGCTGTCACTGTTGCCTGACTGGCACTACAGAAGGAGAAGGCTAAGACCAGGTGGACTAATGTCAGTGCCAGGACTGGAGTCACAGGAGGTGAAAGACAAGGGACAAAGAGGGCAGGGCAGCAAGTTTCCTAGAGGGAGGGCTCGGGGCCCTACTTGGTCCCTAACTCTGTAGAACAAGATGGTCCGCAGCCCGGGAGCCTCTCTGGGGAGTGCCAATGCTTCTGGCCTCTTTTCAGGCCTTCTCTCTGCTCTTGTTCTTGGGCACTGCCCCTGACTGGGAGCTCTTCCTGCCTTGTAGCACCTCCTGCCTCCAGGTAGCTGTCCAGTGAGCCCCTGTTCAAGAACCCAGCACTGACACAGCCACGTCCTTGCGGGGAAGGGAACAGGCTTTCTCCTCAGAAACTCCTTCCAGGCATGCAGTGGCAGGAAGGGAGCAAAATATATTAATAAAGACACCACTAGGGCCCATTTCCCAGGAGCCAGTTAGTTGGCGAGACAAGACGCTTGCACCATTGGCACTACAGGCAAATAGCCCACGGTGGCACCTTCAGGGAATAAAAAAACTGGGTGCAGGAAGGCTGCCAAGAGGAATAAGGGCCTTGCAGATCTTCACACCTGATGCTCCCCCAGAGCACAGTAGGAGAGCCTTGGCCAGTAGACACCGTGTGAACCCTTTGGTGGTCCAGCCATCAGGGAAGTAGTGGTAAATCAGAGAGCTAGTTTCAAGGGAAGCAAAATTGGCTAGGCTGCCAGAATTTTGTGAGCTCCTGGCCCAGACCCTGTCACTTCTTGCTTTTATGTACCCTTTTTCATTAGGTCATCTGCATACCCTAATTTCGGTACATTCACATGCCGTACATTTGGGGGCATCTCACATTTTTGCTTAAGCTTGTTGCTGGAAACTTCCAAGGCCTCCACTGTGTTTCTACCCTCTGACCTTTCCTAGAGCCAAGGAGTCTTGAGTCTAGGTACACATGCACTATCCCGCTTCTCTTGCCTTCCATCCTGTTCTAGAAACAGAGGCCCCAAACTACTTTGTCCTTGGCCCAGTTGTACACACTCTCCCCAGGTAGGACCATCAAAGTTCCAGGCTTAAAAATCATGCTCCCTATTCTCTCCCCATATTCTTTCTTAACATGGAATGATCCCCCCACCCCGCCACTGCCTCCTAACCTGGGATACACTTTGCTCTTCCGGGTCTGAGAGCTGCTGGGCCGCACCAAGTGTTCCCACTCTTTCTCCTTTCCTGCTCCTCCTCACCAGCTCCTGCTCAAAGCATGCTCAAAGCAGTGGCAGTATGAGGACAACCTACTGCACCCCTCCCACTAGGGGGCATCTTCACCACACGCCCCTTTCTAAGTGCTAAGCACCCATATAACCTGAGCCAGCCATTTAGCAGCAAAGGGCTAAATGAACTCAAGAGGAAGGCCAGCCTGCCAGAGCCTGATGTATCCAGGACAGCAAAGCTGGTACCAAGAGCTAGCACAGGAGCCTGGAGAAGGCCAGTGGGGTAGAAGGCTGAGCAGACAAGGGAAAGGCACCTTGTCCTAGAGACACATATAGTGCCACAGATGGTGGAGGGGGCCAAGTGGGGTCACCACCAGAGCACAAATGTGGACTTTTCAGCAGTCGTAAGACAGGCTAGACTGAGAGGGAAAAAAGGTGTGCCTTTCCTGGTGAGGCTGGGATGTTCCTGAAAAGTCACACAGATGTACCTCTTTGTACATTGGCTGGGCTGGAGTTCAAGGTTCATGAAGAGTGAATCTAGTTCTCCCCTTCCCACTGGGGGTGCTTCTCCCCTGGGGTACATCATGGGGTTGCCATTGCTTCATTGTTGATGCTTCAGTGGGCAGTGACTCCAGTCCCTCTAGGCTTGAGCTTCTTGAGCAACTGACTCCTGCCTCCCTTTAAGCAGCAAATGAGTTGGGGAAATGACAAAGTATACTGGGGATGGTCCCCATTTCTAAAGGGAAGTTCTTTTGTACCACAATGACTTCTGCCATGAGAATCAACAGCCTCTAATTTGTCCCTTTGGACAGGACAAAGGCAGGGTTTCAGGTGTCAGCTTATCTGACATTGAGCCAGACTCAGCATCAAAAGTAGGAAGCAGGTGGGTGATGGGTGCAGAGAGCAGGAGAAGCCTGCAGCCTTCTTGCGATGAGGACAATGATCTCGCTAGTCAGTGGGATGCAAGAGGCAAGGGGTTTCTGGGTGGCCACTGTCTAGGGCCTGGCTAGTACTCAGTGAGCTCAGGGTGGCTCCTCTTTGCAGACCTAGAGTCCAGGCATCTTCCTGGTCACAGTCTGAACCACCATCCCTGCTCCCCATCCTGGCTCTTGACCTCCCTCCCCATAGGGCCCTTCCCCCAGCCCTCCTTTCCTGACTGCCACAGAAACAGGCTTGGGTGCAAGCTCATGGGGTGACACTCTCCTTTTCCTAACTCTGGCCTCTTTTCCCCATGCCTGTGGGTGCCACTATACCCCCTCCCCAGTAGCTGAAGGCATGGACAAGAGATCCAAGGCTTCATTTACATTTTCAAGGCCCCGGGGACCTCTGCCTTTACCTGGCCATATGCTCAGCATAGTCCCTATCATTTTGTACCCCTAGTACATCTCTAGTACGGTCTCCTCAGCAGCAGCATTCAGGTCCACCTTCAGGACACAGGGTAAACCTTGAGGGAACACTAGAACTCAGGACCCAAGGTGGAGAATCTGGGCTGGGAACTTAATGAAGGCCCTTCCCTCTTCTTCCCCAGGCCCAGGCCCTTCACAGACGGTACCCAGAGGGGACCTCTAGATCAATCACACAGCAGTAACCTCCTTGACCTGGCCATCTATCCTGCTTCAAAGTGCTAAGATAGTTTTTGTTTTAATTTCTGGAAGTTGTAAGTTTAGAGGCTAAGTTGACACATGAATCCACCATGACCATCAGCACCAAAGTATGGCTAAGTTAACTAAGCGAATTTGGTAAATCATAGGGTCCTAACGGACCTTGTGGTTCTTTGTGGTGAAGAAGGAAAGAGTGCGGGGTTAGAGAACATGGGTGTGTGAGAGGAGAAAAACAGAAGATCCTAGAGCCTGGGCAAAGTGGGTCCCAAGGACATACCTTGCCCACTTTTGACCCAAGAGGAGGCTAAATGCCTGGAAATTGTGTTCAAGCAGTGGAGAACTCACTAGAGCCAAGGAGGAACCCAAGGGAGAGGGTGTTGGAGGCAGGGGAGGGGAAGGAGGAGCAGCAGCCAATGGGAGGCTGTTTGGAAACTCTGAGCCAGTGGTGGGGATTCCCAGATGGATGGCAATGAAATTTGAGGGACGGGGATATAGCTGAAGGCAGATCAGACACTGTGAGGGAAGAGAGACTGGTACTCCTCACTAGCCTCAGATGCCAGTTCTGCAGGCCAACCCCAAACTGGGCATTGCACATCTGCTTTCTCTCCAGCACCGTGTCATCTCCCCACACTGCCTGCCACCAGGTGCCAGATTGGCTCCTCTGGCTGAGCTGCAGGCTCTGTGAAATTTGCCAAGAGTGCCTTCTTCCTTATTATAACCAAGTATACCCATCAACTGCTTGGATTTCATTGCCAGGGCTTAGGCTGGCCTCAGAAGATTTCTACTCTAACCCAGATGTGAACAGATGTAGAGAGAAGCCTCAGACAGAAGAGTACAAGCCACCTGAGGTTGGAATGGAATTCACATCAAACGCAAGATGGGAGATGTGATCAGGGAATGATGAGCAACTGCAACATCCCACCCTTCTCCTGGTGCAGAGAATACTGTTCATTCATTCATTCATGAAATATTTCTTAGCCAGTAAATCTGGTCACAGGCTGAGAGCCAAGCATAAAGCAGGCTGAGTTAGATACTCCAGCCACACTCCAGGGAAGCCTCAGGAGAGAGCCTGAGAGATACATAACCACTGATAGGATACCCAGGTGTGCCGTATGAGATCTCTAGCAGTCAAAAGTGAGTCACTCTGCCGGTTGAAGTGCATAGGAGCACAATGACATGATGTTCAGGATTTGCTTTAGAGTACTGCAGCCGAGAAAAAAGAAAAAGGATATGCAATTCCATCTGGATAGCCATGGAATCCGGGTGATGGGTCCACAGAGAGGGACTCATTGTAATGTTTGTGTGAAATGTTTGAAGTACACCAGCTCCATGAGTGCCATGGGGGTCACTGCCTCCTGCATCCCAGTCAAGTACAGCCTTGATGCCCAAAGTGCACCCCCAATGGTGTTCCAAAGAAAGAACCTGTGGGTGCCTGTCAGAAACATGTTTTAACTGTCAAAAGGACATCAAATCAGCTACCTCAGTAGCAAGATCTAAGAAGGGGGTTCTGCTTGCTCCAGGGCAGTGTATAATTGTCACAGTTTTCATCAGGGTAAAAAAGAAAAGCTACAAGGAGTACCAATCACCTCATGGAGAAATGGCCCCTCCAAGGCCTCCCACTGTTTCTATCACCCTTCCCTGCTCACAGGTCTTTTTCTTCCTGCAGTGCCCTTGCTGCAGCCTCCTGATGGGAAGGGACTGGAGGAAGGCAGTGTTAGCTACCTGGTACAGCCAAGGTCTTCCAGGAATGGACCAGCGCCCTGGCAGGGAGGCCGGAGGAAGTTCCGCCGCCAGAGACCCCGCCTCTCCCATAAGGGTCCCATGCCTTTCTGAAGCAGGTACCTATTAAACCCCTGGGCAGTGTTAAAGTGTAAGGGGGAGGAACACTTCCTAGAAGCTTGTGACCCTGCCACTTATCACTGGGCAGACATATTCAGCAAGAAGTCCTGGCACCACAAACACCTGGCCTTAGAGCTGCCAGGGAGTTTGTAGAACACTCGTCTAGTGCCTTTGCTTCACAGAGGGGAGACTGAGGCCTTGAGAAGGGTTTGACATCTGGAGTGGATCTCCTGACTCCCCAGGTCAGCGCTGTCTCCCCTCCATCCTGCTGCCTGGGGTTGGCAAGCTAGCCTGTTAGAGAGATCTGGAAATCCTGAAGAGGGGTGCCCAGGGTGTACCCACAAATTTCCAGTGTGGAACCTTGTCAGGTCCAGGGGTGAGGAGGAGAGAGGCAGAGAGTCATAGAATTTCCAGGCTGAGGGTAGGAGGGAAGCTGTGGCTGTGGTTCTCCAGTGCTGGGGAAAGAGACAGGTGGCCACAGGGTAAGCAGCGACCACACCTGCATCTGAGGCCAGACCTGCAGCTGCTCCCACTGCAGCTGGCCCTGAGCGACACCACCTCGGGGCCTTGGGCTTTAGAGTCAGGTTCAGGGTTAGTGGAGGAGGGTGTAGGATGAAGCTATTTTCTCTTCTTTCCTGGAGGAATTGCTTTGACCTAGGTAGGATGTGTTCTTGACTTCTCTCTTGTCATTTTTGTCTCATTAGGACTGAAGGGTCCCCCATGTGCCAGCGCACTGTGGTTGTCTCTACTCCACAGATCAGTCTACTTCTCTGGAGCCCTCATATCCAGTCAGCTCTCGTCTTGCACCTGTTCTAGCTGCTGATAGTCCCAGCTCTCCTCACCCACCAGCTTCGTCTAATGGCGTGGTCCTGCCCCTCGTTCTGATGATTCTGTTTCTCTCATAAGGATCCGTTCAGCCCATCTTCCTGGCTTTTGCCTGGACTGACTTTGGAGACCCAGCCTGTCCCAGCCAGCCACACTCCCTGCCCTCCACCTCGCCCATTGAATGCCTCCACCCCCCACGGGGCCTTCCCTCCTGTATCTGCCCTGGGGTCTGGGTAGAAAACACTCCCTTCTTCAATGGGCTCCTGCAAGTCGTTGTTTCCTTGTCAGTGGATCCCTCACTTGGCCTCCAGAGAGGGAGCAGAGATGCACAAGGAGAGATTCTAATTAGAGGGATGGGTGTACGGATTCAAAGAGGGTGCATGGCGGCACCAAAATACGGCACCCTGGCGAAGGGGGTTGAAGCACTGAAGAAGTGGGAAGACTAGCATTGTGGCCTCTTCATCCCCATGTCTGGTAGCCCAAGAAGTACTTTGTCACACTGCACCCCCTCCCCCACTGCACACCTCAGCAGTTATGGTAGTTGAAGCTTTGAGTCAGGAGGGGAGGGTGCTGGACCTGGTGTGGCTGTATACCCTCCCAGGTGTGGAAGTTGAATAAGAGGGCTGCTTTGGCCAGGAATCATTGACTATCAGAGTTGAAAAGACCCTTGGAGATCACGGTGCTCAGCCTCCTTATGCAAAAAAGCCTGTGACAACAGAGGCCTGGAGAAGAGAATGATTTGCTCAGGGTCACTGCAGAGCCAGAATGGGGACCTGGTCTCCCAAGTCCTACTTTATGATACCCTCTGACTTCATGACTTCTCAAAACACACAAAGTGCCTTTTTACTGAGATTATGGTGGAGTGACTGGGAAGGGCAGGGAGAAGCAAGCTGGTTGCAACTGCCCCATTGAGGGGAGATAGAACAGCTCCCACCTCCCTGGCCTTGCCTGCTCTCCATAGGATGGAAGGTTCCATGAGTGACCAGCAGTACTCCTGGGCCTGGAGCACTTTAACAGGGCAGCTCAGGCCCTGGGACTAATATTTAGACCCCCACACTGCTTGTCAGGAGCCAGAATTAGCCTTAAATAATCAACTCAATAGCTTCCACTTTATGTGGACTGGACATTCCTTCTTAGTGGCCTTTCCATGGGGTCTGAGAGCAGAGTAGAGAAGGGGGAGGAAAAGAAGAGGAGAAAGAAGTAAAGAGAGGTAGGAAGATGTGCAGGCTGGAGAGTGCCCCTGTCAGGAGGCCCTGTCTCTCACAAGGGGTCTTCCGCAACCTCCTCTGGAGGTGGACCCTCTTGGCTTTTGCCTGAGCAGGCTTCCTTTTCACTGGCCTCCCAAGAGGGAGAAAAGGGGAAACAGAAGCCCAATGCTCATCTACGTATGCATGAGGGCAAGGGGGAGTCAGGTCACCCCGAGTCCCTTAATAATCCGTGTTTGCCTATGCCCCACTCCCCACCTCAAACTTTTCCTTTACCTCTGCTGCTGCTAATGCTGATGCTACTGCTGCTACTGCTGCCACCTCAAGGCCTACCCTGGGAAGCCAGGCTGGGCACAGCCTCCAATCCATCCGGGCATGGAGTGGGGCCAACCAGTGTCCAAAAAGTCTCCTTTGCCACTGGTAGCCCCACCAGGGACCTGACCACCTTCTTTCTCCTCTTCCTTTCTGTGTCCCATCCCTCATCAGCCTGCCGTGACCTGTAGCCCAGCCCCATGGGGAAGGGGACAGAAGAGGGATGATGACTGGGAAAGATGGGGGATAGGGGCAAAGGCGGGTAGGGGGGTGGGTCAAGGATGTTGTCTTATTTAAAGTGGTTGTGTATGATTCTTATACTAATTTATACAAAGATATTAAGATTCCTTTCATTAAGAAATTGCCCCTCCCCCATATTGTGTTCACTGTGTTTGTAAAGATTGTTCTGTGTAAATATGTCTTAATAATAAAGAGTTAAAAGCTGACAATTTGCCTTGGAGGTCCCATTCAGGAGGGGTGTTCCTTTTCCCTGAGGGCCACGGATGTCTCTGTGCCCACGGACTGCACGTGCAGGGAGGTGAGTGCTTGCACCTCCAGTCAGTTTTAGCTCAGCTGGCCTCAAACTGATTCACCACCGGCTTACAAGCAGAACCTTTAAGCTTAGTGACCTGTTCAAATAAAATTCAGCCCACTTTTAAGTCTTTTGGCATTTGTTTGAATGTCCTAGTTTTTTGGCAGTGTCATTGAAAGGATTTTTTAAAAAGCTATTTAAGAACCTGCTGATCAGAGATAAGATTTCTACTAAAAGTTGTTTTGTAGTTTTGGTGGGTGTCTCCTATTTTGTCTACTTTTGAACACTTTTAGGACTTTTTAGCCAGTTTGCTTTTCTTAAAAGATCTTGTGTTTTCAGCAATAAATACATTTGGTAATGACTTTGTATGCATCATCTTTTGTTTCACAAAGTGGAGTTGCTTGATGAATGAGATAGCCTGAAAAATAAAATGCAAGGAGTTCAATGCAGTTCTGTCCCATCTGTCTCACTTCTTCATGCTTGTTGTCAAAATGTCAATATCTTACAGAACAGAAAGGAACCTTGGGTACATGCTAATTTCATTAATAAACCCAGTGGGTGCATGCAGGCATAGACAATGCAGAGCAAAACCCATTGAGAAAGAGACAGAAGTGATCAAAATGGGTGTATTCAATATATCTTGTGGAGGAATTCTATAGATTTGACAAGTGTTTATTGCTTTAAATATACAGTGTTCAAGAAAGTGTCTTCAGAAAAACCTGTTAAAAGTCATAAAATGTTCAATAGGAGATAAAATAGAAATAGTCACCCATTGGCACACAAAACTGCTTCATTGACAAAATGCTGCAAATTGTGACATAGTGATTTTAAAATATGACATTATATTGGAAGTGACTCTTAGGAAACCTGGTACAAAACACCTTATTTTAAAATTACTAGTTGGACTTTTAGGCAAACTAGTCATCAGAGGAACTGGAGTTAGGCAGAGGTTTCAGGTGCGTCAACTTTACACTCATTGGTCCATTATCTCCCTAATCACTGTCAAACTCTCATTTCACATGAAACTGAGAAGAAAGCGGGGGGGGGGGCAGAAAAACTTAATACTAACCTATAAGTGTGTAGGCCATTAAGAGTTTACAGTCCTTTAAAAATATTAACTCATTTTATCATCCTAACAACTGGGTCATGAAAGACTACAATCCCCATTTCACAGTCAAGGAAAAAAATCTAAAATATGAGAAACTACCTGCCCAAGATCTCACAGCTCATAAGGGAATCTACAATTTGATCTTCGTATCTTCTAGGATATGAACTCTACAATACTACAAAAGGTCCCCTAACCTTAGAGAGAAACATTAAGTACCAAATGTGTTTGGTTTTCTCAAGAAGTGCTGTAGAAATTTGGAAAACAAGACAGCATGGTGGGTTTTGGGACAGTGAATGGAGGCTGATGACTAAAACTGGCCCTAGATGGCCCAACAACTTTTGGGTAGGTGTGGCAGGAGGATGTAGGACAGTGCGGGGGTGAATGAGGAAGGAGGAGCAGTCACAGGCGTCCACCAGGCATATGTAGTCAACTGGGTACTAGGGAGTAGACACAAGCTTGACCTCCTTGGGCGGGGGATGCAGGGAAAGAAAGAAAGCCTGTGGCCTTCTGTAAAGACAATGAGATGTCAAACTGAAAGAGAGCAGGACATGGAGGTTGTCACTCTCTGAGGATGCCTTGACTTCACCAAATAAATACAGTAGAATCTGTGTGGAGCTGTTTGTCAAAATGCAGAGGTATAGTAAAAGCAGAAAGGGTTCACTTAACTGTCTCTAGACAAGAGGTCCTGGACAGAGAGGCTGAAGGGTATGGGCAGAGAACCTGAAAAATAACTCTGCTTCAAATCCACCCGGAAATTAGCCTCTGAAATGAGAGACATTAGGGTGTCAGACAGACATAGCCCACATACAGCTTTTCAAGCCCCTGGGTATGGTGTCAAATGAGCCACAGCGGCCTCAAAGCCTCTCCCATGAGCCCTGGCTCACTTGCTCCCCAGCTGGTTCTTCTTCCATAACTGAGGAAGCCATAGGGCCTGGCCTGAGCCACCACTTTGAGGCGCTTATATAATTCCATTTTTCAGGCCTAATGGTTACTCAGGTGAAATGTCTCACTGCAAGGTTTCTTTCTGATCAAAGTGAACCTGTTCCAGCTAACTGCCAAAGGAGATGGTGGAAAAGATTTACTCAATATCTTCCCTTCCTGGCCTAGGAAAGGCTACTAACTCAGCCAGCATTTCTTCGGAACCCCCAAAAGGAAGGCCTTGGAAGAGCACTTTTCCCTTCATAGTGTCCAGTGCTTGGAGAGGGAGCTTGGTAAAACACTCCCCCCATTGCTGCCTTGGACTTCAGCCAAAGGCCCCAGTTGCATCCAGAGCACTTCCTTTAATGTTTCAAATCAGGTCAGCAAACTTTTTTTCTGTTAAGGGCACGAAGATGTTTTATTTTGTTTTGCACTGGCAATTGAGTCCAGGGGAACTTTACCACTGAGCTGCATCCACAGCCCTTTTCTTAATATTTTATTTTGAGATAGGGTCCTGCTAAAATGTCCAAGCTGACCTTCAGTTGGTAATCCTTCTGCCTCAGCCTCCTGAGTAGCTGGGATTACAGGTGTGTGCCACCATGCTGGGTAGTATTTTTGACTATGTGGGGGAGTATCTATTCTCTGTCACATCTACTCAATTCTGTTGTGGTGGTGCAAAAACATCATAGACAGTGGGCATGGCTGTGTTCCAATAAAACTTTATGAAAACAGGTGGAAAGTCATAGTTTTCCCAACCCTGTCTCAAAAGAAGCATCATTAAGCCCTTCACCCTGGCCCTTGAACATTTGCCTGGTGCCTGAAGGGAAGGCTTATATTCTGCAGCAAGGTCTAGAGTCAAGGGAACTTCATAAACTGGCTGTGGTATGACCCCTGTACAAGCTTCTGATAATACATTAGCAAAGTGTTTTCAATGGAAGGGGAATTTTGGAGTTAGGTGAGCATTCAAATCCTGATGCATTTACTCATTTGTGTGATCTTGAAGCAGGACTTTGACCCCAATCAGCCCATGTTTCCTCCTTGGGCTGTGTTCTTCTAACTGTTTCATGGGGCTGTGGTCAAGTCCAATCATCAGAATGTAGGTAAAGCATTTGCCACCCAGCCCACTGTCCAGCTCAGTAAGTGGGAGCTACTATTGTGTCCACTAAGCCTCTCTCTCGCCCTGAGAAATAAACAGAGCAGTCATCACTATACGCAACCTATAGAGGGTGGGGGCTGGAGATTTAGCTCAGCAGCATAAGCATCTGCCTTGCCAGTGTGTGGTTGTGAGTTCAATCCCCAGGACCGATAAAAAATAAACAAACAAACAAACAAACAAAAAACCCAACCAACTTATAGAGAGTGAAATAGGCACTGGGAGGTCGCCTCACTTGCTCAAATGTGGAGCTGCTAATTGGGGAGTTAAGCCCCAAGCCTAGGTCTAGCCTCAGCTTGTTCTAACTACCCTGCTCCTGCCAGGGGTTTGCTTCCCTATGCTGAGTATGCCTTGGTCACTAGAAACCTCCAGTCACCTAGGCAACAGGTAAGGCCTCCTCAGAGACAGATTGAGCTGGCCACATTCTCCCTCACAGCCACTTTCACTTGGGCAGCAGCACAGGAGACCTCTCCAGAGGTGTTAAACAGCTATCATTAACTCTTTACCTGGGGACACTTGTTTAAAGTTATGGACCTTCCTCCCACTCAGGAGACCTAACATGGCACTTGAGGTTCTTTCCTATACAAGACCAGGGCCCAGAAACTTGGCTTCCAGTCCTGAAACTTCTACCCAGGTTCACTGGGCAGCTCGGCAAGATCTTTCATTGGCCTCTCTGAGCCTCAGCTTTCTATCTGCCAAGGGCACACTGAGTGGGGAGGTGAGTACAAAGCACCTGCTAATGAACAGGGCTTTGTTGGGCTTCCAGCAAACAGTGGGGACGCTTCAGTGTGCCCTCTCCAGGAAGTTCAGGGCTTTCCACATGGACCTATAGGTAGGCAGGAGCTCTGGAAAAACAAATGGATGCATGGCAGGCAAACAGGTGTGACCATAAGGTCACTGCTGGGTTACGTTGGATTATGTGGGTCTGTACCAGTCCCCCTTACACCAAAGGCTGTTGGGATCTTCATGTCATACTTTTCCTAGTGTGCAAACCAAACACCTTGTGATCTTCCCTGAATGTTCATGAAGTGACAGGCCACAGCTGAACTAGTCCAGTGGTGTGAAAGTACAAGTTCAGAGCTTTAGATCTCAACCCCATCTTTGCCAATAACTGGCTTTATCATTTCAGCCAGATCAGTTCGTATTTTGGGGGTCACAGTTCCCCTCATCAATTTTCACCACCTTAGTTCTCCCTACCTTGGACATATAGAATTCTACAAGGTCAGAACTGACGGGAGTCTGGGAGGTCATCCAATACCTCAAGCACCTTCATTTTTACAGATGAAGAAAGTGGGACTCAGAAAGGAAGGGTGACCTGCATAAGGGAACAGAGCTGTGTAATGCTAGCAAAGTCATCTAGAGGGCTTCTCATGTGCCAATCAGTGCAAAAAACTTTACCTGTTCTCAGTTGCCATCACAGACTCATTTTATAGCAGAGGAAACTGAGGCACTGAGTGGCTCAGTCATTAGTCTGAGAATCTTCTGTAGAATGTGAACACCTGTGTGGAGAACTAGGTGGCATTGCTCAAAGGCAGGAAAAGGCTCTGAGGAAAGGGCAGGCATTCCCTCTCTCTGGGGCTGCAGTCCCCTGGGCTGGAGGGGAGGGGCTTCGCTCTGCCACCTGCAGTCTCAGGGCAGCAGGACAGCCCTGTCTGTGGGGCTGTGGGGAAGAGGGAACCCATCATTCCCATTAGGCAAGCACCAGGATGGGGGCTACTGATGCTGACGCGTGTCCTGGGGGAGTTCATCTCCCTGTCTCTCTAGGCTCCCAGTCTAGAGCTCCCCTGGGCTCCTTTAGGAATTCCCATCTCAGTGCAAGCGATGTGAGAAGAAAGGGAGGACAAATAAGACTAGGAGAGGAGTGGAGGAGCCGCTCACTGCTCGGCCTCCACCTTCAGCCCCTCATTGTCGGGCTCTTGCCCAGCCCCACTCAAGGTTCTTCAGCCTTCCCCGCCCCCAGTCCCACTCCCAAATGACCTGTCCAGTTTTTGGTCCCAGTGCTTGGGCAAGTTTCCAAAGAAACCACACCTCCCTCCACCTATGCTTCAGCTTTCAGAATTCAAGTGCAGGAAAGGCCTCTTGTGCATGTCCCTGCCCAAGGTGCTCAATGCCCCAGACAATGTGCAAGAGAAACGGTTTCCCTGAGTGAGGACAGTGGAGGAGGAACAGAGGAGATGGTTTGCTCCTCATCGTACCTCTAGGAGCTTCAAGAAAAAGGAGGTACATTGTAAGTGACAGCCCTTATTGCCTGTTGCTGCCACAGTGCCCTTTATCTTTCACCCAGCACTGTGGCCTCGCTCCCCTGGCCCTGAGTCGGTGCATTGCCCAGTGCCTTTCTATTCCCCCAGAACTTCTTTCCCTGTTTCTCTGCCCCCTCATTTTCCTGGTCTTCAAATTCCAGCCAAGGCTACCTCTACCATGAAACCTTACCAGATGCTCCCCTCAGCCTGAAGGTCAGCTGGCAGGAGAGACCAGGACTGGAACCTAGAATTGCTCCACCCATACCCCAGCTCAACACCAAAGCCCTTGTGTTTGCCAATCATACCTGTCCTGGTCAGACATGGGCATGATCATGATGAAGGTGGCAATGCTCAGGCCTTCCAGCATGTGTATTAAGCCTTAAAAACCCTGGCTCTTAAACCAGAGGCAGTGTAGCATGACTGTAATCCCACCCCTGAGGAGGCTGAGGCAGGAGGATCATGAGTTTGAGGATAAACTGGGCTGTAGTAAATTCGATGTCAGCCTGTACTACATAGCAAGAACCTCTCTCAAAAACAAAACACAACATACACAATAAACAAACAGATAAATATAAAATTCCAGTTCCTCCACCTACCTAGCCTGGGTCAATCATTTCTCCTTGCTGGAATTTTAATGTTTTGAAGGTAGAAGTGATATTTATCAGCTTCTTTGGGGGTTTATAGTGACTGAAATTTCTTATGTCAAAATGTTTGGTAAAGAGTGTCATAAAAAAAGAGTGTCATACACCATGAACCAGAGAAAAATTGCTACATTCAGCAGTACTTACAAAGACCACCAATGTTTGCAGGTCAAAGTGCTTTGTAATCTGTAAAAAGCTAGCTAGGGAAATTTCTTTCTCAGGCCGGGGGAGGTAGCTCAGTGGTAGGGTGTATGCATATCATGCATGAGGCTCTGGATTTCACTCCCAGCATGAAAGAAGGAAGAAGAAAGAAGAATGAAAGGAAGGAAGGGTGAGAGGAATGGCAGGGAGGGAGGAAGAGAGAGAGAGAGAGAGAGAGAGAGAGAGAGAGAGAGAGAGAGAGAGAGAGAAAGAGATTCTTTTCTTAACATTCACCAAATGCTTACTGAGAGCCAACTACATACCACATTCCTTATGACCTGGAAAGGGAGACAGATATTATTTAAAAATCACAACAAATGTCTGACCAGGGGCAATGTCAAGAGCTCTGGAGGAAAAGGCCTAGGCTCTGGGGTGTTTCTTACTATGAGCATCAGCTAGTCAGAGAGTGAGGGTCAGAGAAGAACACGCAAGAGAAATGGGAGCTGAGACTTCAGTGTGAGTAGAGGGCAAGCAGGAAAAGGGTGGTCCTTGTGGACAGAGCACAGGGCTGGTGTCCATGCGCCAAGGAGAGAAGGAGCAGATATAAATGATAGTAACAACAATAATATTATTATATGTTATAATAATATTACTGCAGTATTAGAGGAAGCATGCCTTGAGAGAGGCTGTGACTTGCCCAGTGCAAAATTTCATTAACTCCAGCAAGTTGGCTGATTCGCTTTCTGGTTCTAGACAGAGCAGCAGGTACGCTATGGTAGCTAAGACGTTTCTCTCCTGCGTGCTCTTTAATTTTACCAGCTTCTCAAGTGCACCTGAGCCACTTTGCAGGCTGGCTGGACACTTGAAAAGTTTCTCGAATGCTCTCCTTTATTCCAGTCCCTCAGCCTCCTTTTCTCGCCGGTCTGTGTAGTCATTGTTGAAATCCAGTGCGGCATGAGAGGCTGCCCCCTGCAGGCTGTCTTCTGGAACTGCAGTGATTTCCACCCTCACCAACCTTCCCTTTTGCCTGAATGGCTAGCTGCATATTTATGCCTGCCATGGAATGTGTTAACGGTGCTTGTGCGTGGTATGTGGGTGGGACAGAGAGAGAAGTTGGCACCCAAAGCTACAGGGGTTAAGTTTGTGGTGGCAAAGAGCAGAAGTGGTTGTCCTTCAAACACTTACAGGACTGAAGAGACCCTCCCAAGGAGGTCTTCCTTCAGCAAACTCCATGTTCCCACAAGTCTTCCCCATACCAGGTATGTTTCCTGTACCCCTGCAGCTTCTGTGGGTAGTCCTGTGGCTTCTGGAAGCAACAAGCATATCTACTTCTGGTATGTGCTCTTGGGTGCCGCCTCCTGCTAAGGCCCACATGTGGGGCTGCTCTTTCCCTCAGTGGGTGCTGGTGCAGCCTTGCCAGGTGTTTCTGGCCAGCACATTCCAATTGGTCGATGCCTATGCCATACAGCTTATCAAAGAACTTGAAAGACACCGCCCTTGTGATTTCCCACACTTCCAGATCACATAAACATTTTAACCTCGAGCTTCAGAAGGCCATGAGTCAGTGTAGTACTCTTGTCTTAAGACTAACAGAAGGATTTTGTTATTTTCACAGCTCCCTTTTGCTGCTGCTCCAAATGGCAGGAAACCACTAGCCCATCTTCGTAGTGACAGCAGGCCACATCCCTTGGTGAGGCCAGGAGCTATCGGTGAAATACATCAGCCAGAGGTTAGGAAGAGCAATGTCAGATCACAGTGCAATGACCCCTTCAGCCTTTGACCAAAGGGGAAGCTTTCCGAGTGAGCTCAGACAGAAGTGAGCTCTGGAGGAGCCAAGTTCAGCTTCCAGTAATCAGCTTCAAGAAAGGGCTCATCCTCAGGCCTGGCCTTGGCCTTTGTCCATGGGTGGGGCATACCAGCCACACCCGCAGCATTTCTAGAAAATACCCTGTACTGCTGTCTCAGCTTCAGCCTTGGATCTTTCTCGCAGAAACACAACCAGTACAGAGCAGCTTTCTGAGGTTACCATCACTGGGTATGGCTCCTCCTTTGCCCACTCCATGACCTGCCTCCCCCATAGGCTGGCCCTGCAGATGCAGCAAGTGGTATGAGAGAAGAGAAGCATCCACCCCACTTCCACCACTTGCTAGCTGGGTCACTGTCCCTGTCTTAGCTACACTTTCCTTATCGATAAAATGTGGCAGTCATTGTACTTGCTGGTATCTTTAGGCTCAATTGAGACACTGAATCCAAAAGCACTTTGAAAAGAAAACTGTTACAGGAAAGGTGCAAGTGGGGCACTCACAGCTCTAAAGTGTTACCTACAGCCAGCTCCTGGTATGCCCTGAGTCCCACCCCTGCCAGAGTCCAATTTTCATCCCCAGAGTGTACAGAGGGATGTGTAACCAATAGTCAGATAGTATCCCAAGCTTGGAAGGGACTTCAATGAACTGTTATTAAGCAATACTAGCCAACATTTATTGAGCACTTATATGCTACATACTATTCTTTACATATATGATATTCAATTCATCCTCACAACAACCCCTCGAGATAGAAGCTCTTATTATCCTTATTTTGTAGATGAAGAAACTTAATTGCAAAAAATGACAAAGGTAGTAAACTGGGCCAAGATTTATAGCTTGTCTGGCTCTAGGACCTGTGCCGTTAAGCACTGTACTCTAATAGTCTCTACACAAGCCTTTCTGAGCAATTTTTTCACCTCTCTTGCACACCTCCTGTGATGGGGAACTCATTACTCCCTAAGGTAGTCTATTCTGATTTCACAAAATGAGGCAACTAGAATCTTGTGGCATGTCTGGTCAGGACTTTGGTGATTCAAATTGCACAAAGATCTAAGTTTCCAGACTCAAGTAGGAAGTAGACTAAAAATGGAGGATACAGAAAACAAGAATTCTCTGTCACCCCCCAACACACAGAGACCTTCTGGTTCCAATCCTGTGACATGGTGGTACCTTTTCATCAAATGGAGCTTCACGTAGGAAGTAAAATGGTTCCCTCCACCTTGACGTTCTTTACAGTTGAGGAGAGTGATTGAGTAGGGCTGTTTCCTCCAATTACACCCCAGAGGATAGTAGTGCCTGCTTTACTAACAGATACTGAATGCTGAATGAACAAATGAATGAACAGGCAAGTGAATGAAGTGCTAGTACACAGCCTTCTTTCCCGCCAGCCTCAATTTTCTAAGAGTTAATTTTGCATCATGCTTTGAGAACCTTAAAAGCAGCATTTCCATGGTAACAAGGCAAAGAGCTGCTATTCTACCGGGCCAAATTGTTTCCTGTCATGTGGACTCTCTCCAGAGTGAGCTCAGTCTAGAAAAGACCCTAAATTGCCTTCCGTGTCCACTGAGCAGGACACTGTCATTTGGAACCCTGAGGAATGGGCACTGCCAGAAGTAGATCCCCAAGCACTATCTCCTTAGGGAAGTTCCTGAGTTGATCAACCTTGTGGAGGTTTCCATGGTAACAACACTAGGCTAATGGGTTGCCAGGGCGATGGTGCACAACTGCTAAAATTGCATAGGACTGGACCACACAGGGCCACGGAGTTGAAAAGATGCTAATAACACCTTTCTGAGTCTCCATGACAACAACACTCAAACTGGATAGGCTTTGTCCCAAATGCAGATTAGGATCCCACTCTGTACTCTCAATTAGAATGCCCTGGGAACCATGGAAGGCTGAGGCTGAGCCACTGGCTCAGTGTCCTGGAGGTGTTCCCTCCCAAAGCAGTGAGACAGCTCAGGTCTGTCCCCCTCCTAGATCCACTTTCTGACTAAGCCCAAGCCCCCTCACTATACTGCTTCTTAGGGTGTCTGGCTGAAGTGACCTGGGTTTCAGAGTCGACACTGTGAGGGAGAAGGCCTGGGATAGGAGCAGGGCTCGAGCTGCTTGATGTAGAAGATAATGGAGCTTTGGGGTACCTTTCAGGTTGAATGACTCTCTTGGTGTGGCTGTTTCCATGCCACTTGGGTGCCTGCAATCTGGGGCTGGGGAAGTGGCCAAGGAGCCATCTTTTCCCAGCAGAGTCAATGCGCTCAGTGTTTCCAAACTATTTTTAAAGCCATGCACATAGAAATTCCATCACCCATTCAGTATCATCTCTATCCCCAGTGTCTCTGAAACACTCAAGCTTCTATAGAACACAATTTGAAAAACTTTGGCTCTGGTTAACTGAGAATCAGAGAGAGTAAGGGATTTGCTCAAAGTTCCACAGCCAGTCACTTGTATAACTGGAACTAAAGGACTTTGTCGTGTTTGTAGGGCCATTCTCAATAAATCAAGGAGTTAGGAAGTTTTGGGTAACCTCTCTCTCTAACTTGAGTTCTCTGACTTTCTGAGGACCACTGAGAGGTTTTGTCTTTCTACTTATTTGCGAGGTTTATAATAAGAATCAGGAGAAAAGAGAACGTTCCTCTGTGGGGTGTGCCAGTTAATCCTAACTGTCTTCCTGACTGGCTTAAGGGACTCCCAGATAGGTGATTGGATCACAGAGGTGCTTCACTTATCGGTGCTTTAATTCACTGATGACTTCATAGTTGAACATGCTGTTAAAAGATGAGCCATTGTCGGAAGAGCTCAGTCACAGGAGGTATGCCTTTGTGGGGTATATCACTGGCAGGCCATCACTCTTTGGCTTTCTGCTTTCCAGCTGCTAAATGAGTAGCTTTGCTCATTACACCTTTCTACCATAATGTTCCTGACTTGGCGCCAGCCTACTATGGACTGAACCATCTGAAACTGTGAGCCAAATAAATTACTTCCTACTTTAAATTGTGTGTGTCAGGCATTTTGTTTCAGCAACCAGAAAACTGACTTATACATGGGGGCAGACAAAAGTGTTTAGAATGAGCCTTCCAACTTTGACATTTTTAGCACCTACTATGTGCTTGGCTGTTATGCTAGGGTATGCTTCCTGTGCTAGTTGTCATCTTATTTCTTTGCAACAAGTATTGAAACATACTTCTCTTCCTTTAGCATGAGAAAAAGGAAGCTCAAGTTAGATGGTTACAGAGGCATTGATGTGTTAAACACTGAGATTCTCTTCAGTGGGCATCACAAGTTCTTCCTTACTAGTTCCCACAGGGGATTTTAGGATGAATGCTGGTCCCTAGCCTTCACTGAGCTGGAGCAAACAGTTGTACTCAAGACATTAGAGACTAATTACTTCCTGCCCCCCTCCAACATCCACATGTACTGTTGCCCTGTCAGGAGTACACTGGAGTAAATCCAGTTTCTATGGTGGGATGTGTATTATTTATTCACAACACGACACAGGTCCTGGTCACAACAGGCAGAACATCTTGTGAGTTGAGGTGGGGAGGGAGAGTGATTTCCAGTTGCCATGGAAACTCAAGAAGGTGTCATGAATGCCACATTGCATAAAAATGTCTGTAATTACTTTAGACTGAGGCAGCAGCAGTCACTGCTCTACTTCCTGAATGCATGGGCTTGCATGGCCATGTGTAAGACTTGTGGGTCGGTGGAGGTGCCCCCTCCTAGTTGCCCAGGAATGGCCCAAGTGTCCAGGCTGATTACCAGTGGCTTTCCTAGAACTCTACTGGGACTCAATGGGCACTGAGCTTCCTCAAGTCCCACATCTCCACCTGGACATTCTTTTCCTCTTAGTCTGTTTGTGTGACTATAAGAAACACCCAAGGCTGGATAACTTAAAACAGTAGAAGTATATTTCTTACAGTTTTGGAGACTCAGAAGTCCAAGATTGAGGCACTAGTAGACTCAATATCTGGTGAGGGCTGGTCTCTGCTGCAAGATGGCACCTTGTTGCTGCATCCTCCAGTGAGGAGGAACACTGTGCCCTCACATGGAGGAAAAGCAGAAGTGAGCAAACCCACTCCCTCAGACACTTTATAAGTGCCCTAATCCCATCATGACTCACCTGCTAAATGTCCCACCTCTTAATACTATCACACTGGCTATTAAGTTTCAACACATAGATTTGGGGACATACATTCAAAGCAGAGCATCTGCCTGCATTTCACAATTCCCATCCTGCATTCAGAGTTGTTTGTATTTGTTTGTTCTCACTGTAATGGAGATGACACTGGATTGGGAGACCAAGCATTGATTGATGGTCTCCCCTCACTCTATGTTCCTGGGGAAAATCATATGACCTCTTTGGGTCTCAGATTTCTTCTTTGTAGTCTATGTGCTAGTTAGTTTCCCTCTCTAGGCTGTTAGCTCTGTGACTGTGGAGACATCCTCCTCTCTGATTCATCACCAGAGCCCATCACCCCTGCACAGACACATAGTAGGTACTTAAAAAGCACTAAGTGAATATTCAGAGGCTTCCCTGTGAGTGTCCTCTCCTTCCATCCCTTCATAATTTTCTACCCTGGTCCAGTGTTTCTTAGGGCCCCAGTGTCCCTGCAAAGTTCAGAGAGACCCGTAGCAAAACGTTCACTGAGGCTAAAGGTTCAGTAGAAACTTACATTTCCAAAGGAGACCAGGAGGGAGGCACCTCAGGCAACACGACAGGTAGAGGTGCTGTGGAGATGCACAGATGTCTGATAACCCCAAATTTTGTCTAGTAACCCCTTATCCCAACATCTTGGACCACACCCCTTCCTATTCTGTGCTTCAGTTTCCTTATCTGTACCCTATCCAGGCAAGGTGGCTGTGAGTGGCCCTTTGACCAACAGGGGCAGCAGCTCTACTACAAGCTGACATTCTCAAACATAACCCAGTCTGGCCCCCTGATTGGGAGCATAACATTAAAGCCAAACAGCCTGGGTTTTGATCCCAGCTTTGCCACTGATTGGTTGTGAGCTGACCAACAAAGCACTGAACTGTGCAGGGCAAGTGTCCTCATCTGTAAAATGGAGCTGATGACAGTGCCTCCCTATAGGGATCATGTATGTTAATGCTCTCTGTGTGTGTACATGTGTGTCTCACAGTGCTTGATATCAAGCAAACACTCAAAAATTGAGAGGAAAAGAGCTGAGGTTATACTCAGTAGTACTTGTTTAGAATGTATGAGGCCCTGGGTTCCATTTCTGACACTGCAAACAAAAAAATGAAGGGGGACTCCAGAAGGAAGCTCTTTGTCCCAAGTAAGGATGGAGTATCTCTTCCTCCTTTTCTCCTACTCCCCTTCCATTGCCACCACCCCAGTTTCTGTCACCCTTCTTACTGTGGGAAGAAAGCCCAGATTGGCTATTCTAATCTCCCTGATTGGGACCCAGAGCAGGACTGAGTACCCCTAGGGTCGTCCTTTCCCCATTCCTCCAGTAAGAATAAATTCCATTCATTTATTTCTGGTGTGTTTGTTGAGCAGCCCCATGGGCTACTCCCATGCTTCATCCAAGTGTTGCTTGGACCAGCTCTTTAAACTGTGCTTAGAAGAGCTCCAATCTTAGTTGTCTAACAGTACTTTCTTCCTTAGCATTGAGTCTCCTTCAAACTATGGCCCTCCCCTCCTGCCACTCAGTGGCTCTTGATCTTGGACTACACCCATTCCTTTTCTGTGTGTCAGTTTCCTTATCCAGGAAATGAGGATCTGTATGGTCTCTGAGTAGTGCAGGAGATTACAAAAACTAGCTGTCAGTGGTTCCTCATCCCAACATCAAACTAAGTTATGTATGTCCTGGGAACTCACAGAGGGCAGGGCTCAGAGGATTGAGTGCTGGATTCCCTGCCTGCTGGGAGAGCCCCAATCCCCAGTCGCATAAGGCTCTTGGTCTCCTGTGGAAAGGCTAAGGCCATGGGAGAGCAGGACTGGGGCCTGAGGCAAGGATTCTCAGGTGAGTTCCCAAATGTGCCCAAAGTGGCTGGACTCCAGCCCAAAGGGAAAAGCAGGCCTTGCCAGTACTAGTGATAACTGCAATCAAGACATATCTGGCTTGGGCCTTCCAGACCTGGAATGGAAACTCCTTTGCTGGACTTGTCAGCTTCCTGAACAACCACTGATAGAGGAAATAGTAGGGACAGTTCTACCATAATGATAGCCAAACTTGCAGCCACCTACTTTCTTTGTGGGGCCTTACAGGCCCCCAGTGACTCCCCTACACTCCTCCATTGGGCCTCGTATGGGTATATTGGCCCTGTGACTTGCACCTTGCCAGTTCAGTGTGCAAGGACTTCTTCACATACCATGCTCACACCCTGAAGTCACACCTCTTGACAGTCAAGGAATTCTTGCTTTTAGCTGTAGTCTATCCTGCTTGAATCCACCATTGGTCCCTCATTTAGTTCCTTGTGGGCTGACATTTCTCAATGTCACAGGCACATGGGAATCAAGGTTGGTTCTTGAGCATACTAAAAGTTTTGGGGCTTCTATTGTTTTATCCATATCACCCAGTACCTCCTGTCATAGTATATGCTTTATTTATCTATTATCCTCTCCCCACACTAGGACATAAACTCCAGGAGGTGCTGTGGCTTGTGTTTAGATGTTCCCTCAAAGCCTATGTGGTCATAGGTGGGGCTTTTTCACAGGTGGCTGGATCTCCAGTGTGTCATTGGTTCATGGTGCAATGCTAGGATGAAGGGCGCTAGGATTAAGGTGAGTCATTACTGAATCAGTTCACTCATTGGTTTGGCATCCACCCTAATCCTGTATCCTAGATAAAGCATAAAAGGGGCAGAAAAAAAGCTGCTAAAGTTATTTCCTTGCTTTGCTACCTTCTGCCCACTGTGGACTGTTTTTCCTCTGTGGTCCTCCTCTGCCACACCACCCTGCCTTGGAGCCAAGCAACTATGGACTGAAACCTCTACAATCTGTGAGCTAAATAAACCTTTTCTCCTTTAACTTTTGATGTTGAGTATTTTGCCTCAGCAATGAGGAAAGTAACTAAGACAGGATGGAGGGTAAGTGTTTTGTCTGATGTGTTCTTTGTTGCATTCCCAGGGCCGCTAAGCTTGACACACAGTATGTGAAGACATGGCGCTAAGCTTGACACACAGTATGTGAAGACACAGAAAGTTTTCCCCATCAGTCAAGGAAGGCTTCTGGAAAGAGGCTCAGCCTCATACTCACAGCAAAAATAGTTCCAGCCCTGCCACACTTGATTTTGGCCCCAAAGAATGGGTTGGGGGTGGTGTGCCTCTGCAGACATGGGCATGTCAGGATTGCCTGGGACTGTGCATGTGTGGGCAACTGTGCTCATGCTCAGGATGGAGAGGGCAAAGATGGCTAGCTGGGTTGTGTGAGCCTGAGGCACAGGGTTCTATCAAGCCCCTCACATTCCCTCTTTGGCTTCCCGCAGGTGTCCTTAGTGTGGCCAGCTCAGCCAAATTCTTTCAAGCAGTGTCCTTGAGGAGATTGGAATGCTGGTGACTATTAGACCAAGCATCCCTGAGGTAGGGGTGAAGCTTCAGGCATTTCCCTTCATAAGCCAAAGGAATTCTGGAGAAGCCCTAAGAACAATGGGGAGCTGACAGTTCCTCAGAGGACCTGTGTGGGCCCTGAGGGGGACATGCAGCTGCCTGCCAGAACCTGGACAGGGTAGAGGAGTTGGCGGGGATACAGAGAAGCCATGGAATCCTTGAAGGAGGAAACCGGAAGCAGCTGGGGATGACACTGATAGGCATTTCCTGCTCCAGGATGCCCTCCTGCTTTCTTCACTGCCGCTGCAGCTGCAAAAGCAAAAGCTGCAGCTTCCCTTGGGCCCCAAATGGCCATTCTAGAGGTTAGGAGTTATAGGGCCCCAGGCAGCTCCCACCACTCTTAGCCACTCTCCCCGATTCATGGGAAAGCACGCAAATCCTTCCATCTATAGCAGCACACCCATTAGGCCTAAAGGAAACTAGGTGATTGTCCATAACTCTTTTCTCACCTTTTCCAAAAGAGGACCTGAGGACACTTGGGTCTGGAAGGTGTGCTTGCCTCCTTACCCTGTCATGGGCATACTGAGCATCACTTAACGTCTAAGTGTTGTATAGGTGCTTCTGTGAACAGCACTGGGCCCCAAACAAACTGAGGTCTCTCACTTTAAAGACTCTATCCCTTTTTTTCTTGTCTTGGTACCCAATTCTATTACTCCTCAATCTCTTCTACATTGTAACACGCTCTAAGTATGCTACCATTAGCATACTTAGGATATGATAATCCCTGTCTTCAATTTGTAGTAATCATGGACACATCTTTTAGTGATCTTTAATGATTTTTCAGGTTTTCAGTGTAAGCTAAGGTCGTATGCAATTCCCAGCACAAAAAGATGACATAGCCCCCTGACCATTTTCTTTCCCATGTAAAAAGTCCTGTTGGAGGGAAAATAGCCTTATTCTATGGGTAGTTTTAACTCTACCCTTGTTTATAATAAGAATCTTGAATCTCAACTCAAGGTAATACAAAGTAATTTATTTGTGAACTTTGATATTTATTGATAGTAACACACCTTAAACCTGATCTGCCTTAATTCTGTCAGTTAGAGAAATGGCTCTATCAAGAGCCTGCTCTAAAATTCTATTATACAAGAGGGGTTCAAAGGAGAAGTGTGTTAGTCAGCTTTCTGTTACTGTAATAAACACTTGGGATAATTGACTTAAAAAGAGAAGAGGTTTATTATGGCTTGCAGTCTTAGAAATATTGGTCCTTAATGGGTTGGCTCCATTGCTTTGTACCTGTTTCTCAAATCATGGTGCAGAAATGTATGGTGGAACAAAACTGTTCACCTCATGGTTGGAAAGCAAAAAGAACAAGAAGAAGAGATCGGAGCCCCATAGTTCTCTTTAAGAGCATGTCCCCAAAGACCTAAAGACCTCCCATTACACCCCATCTCTTAAATATTCCACCACCTCCCAGTAGTACCACCCTGGGGATTAACTCAACATTTCCACATGTAGGCCATTGGGGGAACACCTGAGATCCATGCGAGCAAGAAGCCCCTGTGCAAATGCCTCAGTCAAGCTAGTCTGGTGGTGACTACAGGTCTGGACAGCAGAATACAGTGAAGGCCAGGCCCCATAATGTGCAGACAGCAGTGGCAGCTGGACTTCACTCTAGCTCTCTTGAATACTGGGAAGCAGCCTGCTCACTTCTTTCTAAATGTACACCAAATAGTTGGTACTGATCCAGAGGCGGCCAGCTCAAGTGATCCACAGATAGAAGACCAGAGATGAGAACTCATCTCAAGAGATACAGGCACGCAAAACCCTTTGTTGGCAGATGATGTTTTGGTCTGTTTCTGTTGTTTTAACAAAACACCAGAGACTGTGTAATTTATAAAGAAACCAAGTTTCCTTGGCTCATAGTCCTGAAGGCTGGTAAGACTAAGGGCATGGTGACAGCTTTCATTAAGGGCCTGAAGGCTTTAGTGCTGCATTACCTCATAGTAAAGGGCATAATATGGCAAGAGGGCAAGTGAATACATACAAAAGAGTCTGTTAATAAAACAAGCCACTCTTGCAAGAACTAAGACATTCCTGCCAGACCTAACCCAGCCCTATAATAAGGCCTTAATCCATTCATGAGAATGGAACCTTTATGACTTAGAAGCTTCCTGTTAGGCCCCAATTTCCTACACTCCACCATGAAGACTGATGTTCCCACACATAAACTTTTGGGGACACATTAAAACCATAGAGGGACATGCACTTAGAAATCATTTAGATCTCCACTGTCCAGAACCATTACCACCAGCTACATGTGACTATGCAGCTACATGTGGCCAGTGCAGGGGATATGTTCTCTAACTGTAAAATGCACACCGGAATTTGAAGGTTTTGTATGAAAAAAATCTCATTATTGCTTTTTATGCTGATTACATATCAAAATGATAGTATTTTGGATATATTGTGTTAAGTAAAATATACTATTAAGTATGTAAAATTATAAAGGGGCATGAGGAATCATTTGGGGATGATGACAGTACTCACTATCTTGATTGCGGTGATGGTTTTATAGGTGCCAACATACAAATCAAACTACACTCAAGGAGTTAGAGGTCAAACTCATGGTCTCATGCAGATTGAGTGCTCCATCACTGAGTTTTACCCCAGTCCTCAAACTACACTGTAAATATGAGCACTTTACTACATGTCAACCATATCTATGGCAACAACAGTGAATCAAATTTCTCAGCATCTTCTCCACTGCTCCTCAGAGGATGAAGAACCAATTTCACCTATATTTAAAATTTTTCAGTGTGGCTACTGGAAAATTTAAAATTACATGTGTGGTTTACATTTTATTTCAATTGGATGCCTTCACTCTGTGCCTTGCTGAATTTGCCAAACCTTGTCAGTATTCACAGGGGGCCGGACATGGGACTAGATCATAACTGGTGGGTAATGGGTGGGCTCCCTCACCTCCAGCCAGGCCTGAAGAATGGCTGTGCTGTCCCTCTGTTCCTTCTCTCTTCCATTTATTTACCAAGGATTTCTTGAGCGCCTACAGGGGGTGCCTTAGTCCTCAGGTAGCTGATACATGTGCATACACTGTTTTGATAACCAGTGGTAAGTTCTCCAGGAGAGATGCAGCTAAAATGTTATAGGAAATTAGAGAAGAGGGAGAATATTTCACCTGGTGTGGATCAGGAAAACTTCGTGGAGGAAATGGCATTTAAGTTGAAGTTGAAAGCAGACAGGATTTACATATTAATTCCTAACACTTTATATCTAAGACGTTGCAAACAGTAACCCAGTTAGGACTTGCTGCAATCCTGTGAACTAAGTGCCATTACTCATTCCATAGATTTGGAAATGGAGGCATGGAGAGGTTCAGTGACTTGCCCAAGGTCACACAGATAATAAAGATAGAGCCTAGAATTAGACCTAGACAGATTCCATGCTCATGATCACTCTGCTACACTGTCTCTTGGTTGGGAAGAAATCAACTGAGGGCAGGGTTGTCCAAGTCAGGAATAGAATAAGCAGAATTCGGGAGAATGCCTGGGCCCTCAAGAAAGGCAGGGATGCAGTTGGCATCTGGAGTATCTGTTGTGTGAAGGGAATAGTCCAAAAGCAGGCAAAAATAGAGTGAGTCCAAGCAGTCTTTAGGTTAGGAGTTTGTGGAGCTTTGAGGGGTATGGCAGCACTCACCATAGGTTGGACTCAAGAGGCTTGTCCCTCTGACCCATCTCCCAGAGGACCTTGCTGAGCTCCACTGGCTATTCATTGGGCTCTAAGGCCAGTGTTCATTTGAGGGCAAGAATGGAAAATTCATCATGCTTAAAGCAGGAAATTCCACAGTGAAGGCCCCTTGAGCTATACTCGTGCAGCAAGAGCCATTCTCCATGCAAGGCAGGTCTCTTCCTGTTTTGTTTGTTTGGAGACTGAATGTTGTTATTCCCCTCCCCACTCTGCCTATGTTTATGTCAGGGGATATTTGCCATCAATAAACAAAGTCCAGGCAGGGCTCTACCACTGCAGCTAACTGTGGAGCCATCCACTCTGGCATTTCCGCGCTTGCTCTCTCCTGATGGTTTTCTCAATTGAACAACATCAAAGATCTCTTCTTTCTTCTCTCTCCTCTTAAAGGGACTTTGATGCTGAGAGGAAGCCATTTGATTCTGGAAGCAAAGCAATGTCTAGACTGGGCATCCTTGCCTGTCTCCATCCTGGGTGAGAAGTGAAACAGGCCTATCCACAAGCTCTAGCAAGCAGGAGCAAGAAACCTCGGGCCAGGCCCCTTGAGCCTCTCTCCAGGAACATACCTTCACAGGAGCCCAGGACAGACTTGAGAGGATAACCTCGAGAGAGCAGTTCTGATTGAATCCCATCTCTGAGAATGCAAGGCTGGAGAAGCAGTATCACCAGCCTCAGTGTGAGCACTCTTATTTTGTAGATAAAATAACTGAGACTTAGAAGAAAAGGAGAAAGACAGTGAAGCTATCATCTAAGGGAGGGGAGGGGAGCAGGGCAGTGAATAACATAAAGGTTAAAAAGTAAACAGTGAGAGTTGGAGAGAGAGAGCTATCCCCACAGCCTCTACAGCCATTTCTTCCATTCCCTCCCCCGGCCCACCTTGGGTGCTTGACCTCTTTCCCAGACCCAAGGAAGACCCCCTTCACTCCTCATTGCCTGTCTGTTCCTGCTACCAGCCTACAGACAGCTGATGACATTGCACCTGGGGTGGAGTCTGGCCACCCTATATCAAGCCCTCCTCTCCTTTGAAGTCTAGCCAGAGTCTCACCTCCCCTGCTGTGGCCTTCACTGCCCTTCTATCATCTTGGACAACAGAAAGTCTAGGCTGTATAGTTGATCATGGAACTGTGTACTGAGTTGCCATGGGTTTCCACAACACTCTCCTGCATTAACTAACACAATCTGCCAGCTAGGACAGAGGTCAAGTCCTCCCTTACCTCGCTTCCTCTCAACGAGCCAGGAAGGCAAACTGACCCAGTCCAGTGGGCCTCCACATCAGCATGGAGACCATCTGACCACTGAGGTTAGCAGCAACTAGGGACAGGCTCCAGAGAGTGGGAAGGTGGCAAATAGAAGGGAACACAAAGTCAGAGGAGCCTGTGGCAGAAAGGGGAAGCCACTTCTCAAGAACAGGTAGAGTGTGGCTGCTTTGCTGGTGGCCAAGAAAGTGAGGAGGATAAACAGACAAGTGCTGACCTGGTGCAGACCTCCTCCACCATCCTGGGCCAGGCTTGCTGAACTGCTCCTTGTCCTGGCACTGGGCCCTCTGTCCCCCTATACAGCTGGAAACGGATATTATGCCTTGCAGGGTCCTCTAGTTGCAGGATTGATGGCATGGAACATGGGTGTTGCAAGCCAGCTAGCACCTTTCTCTGGCCTGGTCCCTGTAGGCTCTACACGAGATGCTTACACACTCAGCTGGAACATATCCTGCATGAGGTGCCTGGATTTGGCCAGCAGTGTCTAGATGAGGAACAGATCCAAGTTGATTCATCCTTGAATCCTCTCCCTAACTCCCCCAGCACCTACACCACACCCATTACACAGAGTGTTCAGCAAGGCCTTGCTAATGAATAACAATAGTGGGTGTCATTTATAGAATACGTCCCGCGAACCAGGCCCAGTGCTAGATGCCTTACTTACAGAGATGATCACACGTAATCTTACTACCCCCACCAGGAAAGTCCTGAATTATGATCCCATCCTAAGGATGACAAAATAATGCCCAAAGAGGTTCAAAGGCACATATCTAAGGCCATACAACAGAGGTATGCCTAGTCTAATAATCAAGTTCAAGTGTATCTGATGCTAAAGTCCCAGCTTGTTACTTCATGAAATACCATTCACTGAATAAAAGAACCATTAGTTCTATGCTCAGAGCAAAAGTCAACACAAATACACAAAATGTGAGAGTCTGAGATACATCTTCCTTCACACATACACACACACACAGACACAGCACACACGTTCATGCACATGCACACACATGCACACAATGAGCCTTGAAAATGTCACTTTAGTGCACATGTTGCAACTCTCAGCAGGGATGTGACTGCAGAACTATAGAGGGTGAGAAGAGGAGAGGCCTGTGCCAGGGCTATACTTACACTAAAAATGCAAACCGCAGGACAGGTGATAGCTGAAGGAATCTGAGGATATGCCATGGAAGGGGCTCACTCTGTTAAGACTTTCAGGGCTTCCCAAGCCCCAGTGGGGTGGGTGGGTACCTGGGGCCTAGCTGTTGGCATCTGGTGAACAGCCACACTCCCAGGCACTGACAAACACAACTGACACCTGAAAAAGAGATCCACCCAGGACAAGTTGGACCAGTACCTAACGACTCACCAAGCTGCCCCAACCCTCTTCAGAGCTTTGCCAATGAGTCACTTTCTTAGTAAGGCCTACCTTGGTCACCCTATTTGAAATTGCACCCATTCTCTGCTTGCCCTGTTGCCCCTTTGTGTTTTATTTTTCTCCCATGGCATTTATCATCAAAGGATATTTTTTTGCTTTATGTCCCTCCTTATTACATCATATGTATCACAGAAGCAGGGGCCTTTAGGCTATTTTGTTCACTGCTGTAACCCAGGACCAAGAATAGTACCTTGCACATAGTTGGTGCTCAAGGAGAATTTGCAGGATGAATGAATCCTCTGAGTTCAACTACTTGTGAATACTATATAGAATAGGATTGATATTTACTCTGTAACGTATTTTCAGCTCTCCTTAGGGGGAGCCATGGTACTTGGGAAAATAGCCTACAAAGAACCCATTAAATTAGCTAGTGTGAGAACCTAACTTAGAACAAAGAAAAACTCTTGTATGCATGACATTCCTTCCAAGATCGGTTTCTACAATCTTCATTCTTAAAGACCCTCACGGACTGAGGTTCAAATCTATTTGATTGCAAACAAAATCAATGAGAAAACTCATCAGTATCTAGGGCATTGTTTGTTTACCACAACTGTCAGCAGACAGGATCTCATCTGCAGTAGGAGTTGATGTAGCACTTCCTAAGCAGCCTGGGTCAACAACAACCACAACAGAAACAGGGGAATTCCCCAGGTTAGCAACTTACAATAGCTCGCTTCACACTTAACAGCTCCGTGGCCTAAAGGAACTTACTTTACCTCTCTGAGCCTCAGTATCTTCATCTGTAAAAATGGGCATGATAATGGTGCCGACCTCATAGGGCCTCTGTGAGACTTAAAAGAGTTCATAGGTGGAAGTTACATAATAAGCACTACAGAAATGTCACACCATTATTTGTGTTTTATTGCTAGACAGTGAGGGTTTCTAGAGAGGATCCTTATCCTCACTCCCTGTGTCCAGCACAAAACATTTGAGTACACTATAGTGTCAGCTATTGCCACTCCTGTCAGGTTGATGATGATGACAGCTAAAGGTAGTGGTATATATATAATCAAAATGGAATGTGTAGGTGTATCAGACTTCCAAGCTAAATGTAACTGCTATGAATGGGAAACATGTATTAGTAAAAAAATTTTAAAAAAACAATATGAGTCAGTTATTGCTGTTGCTGTCAGGATGACGATAATGAGAATTTAAAGTAGCAATATCATTTCTCATGCTAGGAGTAACCTTTTGCCCATAAGAACTGCAAGCTCCGTAAAGGCAGGCAGGGGGCTATGACAGCCTAGAGCTCTAGAACAAAGCACTAAACTAGAACACAATAGGTGTTCAATTAAATCTCATGAACTACCTTCATCCAGGGTTTTGGTGTCTTACTACTACCAACTTAGAATTTGAGCATCTCAAACACAACTCAGCATGATCCTTTGCATACTGTGAAAGAGACAGAGGCTATAGGGACCTTAGTCTCTATTTGTCCTTGGGAAATTCACATTCTAGAAGGTTCCTGAGAAATCACTTCTAAGTTGATCATAAAAAAGCCAGTAATTGAACAAGGCAGTTAAAGATCACGATAACTGTTAATGAGGAAATGAACTGATTGGTGATTAAGAGTGCTGTATATATGTTCTCGAAGGCTGGGGTGTAGGTGGAGAGACTGTGATTTTATGTGGGTAGTCAGACCTCCACAAATTGGTGGCCTCTGAGCTGAGACCTGAAAGATGAGGACACACACTACAAGGATCTGGGGGAAGAATGTTCCAGACAGAGGGCACATCATGAGCAAACCCCTGGAGCAGCAAGGGCAATGGCCCCCAGGAATGGAATGGAAACAAGCTTGCCTGATCAGCTGATGGAGAAGCAGGTGTGGGCTGACGGTACCAGGCTCCATAAGGCATGGAAGGGAAGCCTTGGAATGATCCTGAGATAAGAACAGTCTCACACCACCGAGATCATCTCTAAGACCATTTACCACAACACTTCCCTGAATTAGTTACATTCTATTATGACAAAGAGGTGACACCCAGTCGTCACCCATTTTCCAATCATGGCTATGGACATCTCAAAAGAGCAAAACTTCTGCGTTTTGGACTTCACCTGGTCATGCTCTGCACTCATTCATGCAGAGGCTGAGTTACAAGCCAGGGCCTTTGCTCTAGTGCCTACCAATCCAAGGCAGCCAAGCTGATCTGTTGAAAAATGCATATTCTCCAGCGCAACAGAAGTCAACCAGGGCTGTGTAGCTTACAAATCAGGCTTAACTCTTGATGGACGCAGGTACCCGAAGACTCCTACTTGGATTCATTTTAGTAACCCTTTTCCTATTTGTTTATAGTGGGAAATAACAGTTAAAAAGAAGAATCATAGTTTTATGGAGAAAGTTTCAGTACTGACTTTCAGAAATGGCATCAGAATCCTGACCTCTGCCCAGTACATCAGAATTTTCTGTGTCTATTGGTATATCTGTGGTAAAATATTTTTGTTCACATTCTGGATGAGAGACTGAGTGAATCTCAAAGTACACCAAACTCAGGGGTGTCCTCTACTTGCCCCGTTTCCCACAAGAATCCTTATTCAGAGTCAGGTTCTAGATGTTGGTTCTTGGAACCTACCAGACAGACAGTCCCAGTTATGTGTTTCCTAACTGACATGGCTGAACTGCTATTTTGAGCTTCGAGTCTATCTTCTTCTATGTGGCTCAGCCCAGGGGACAGTACGTAGCAAATATTGTAGCCAATAAATATTCTTTTGTTCCTCTCAATTTCCAAGCCTCCTTGCAATTAAATTTAGATCAAGTGATGAATTCTTCTTTTGTGGTACTAGGGGCTGAACCCAGGGCCTTTGCACTGGGCTACATTCCCTGGCCCTTTTCAATTTTTTAAGACAAGTCTCACTAAGTCACTAAGTTACCCAGGTTACAATCTTTTTATGCTGGTCTCCCAGAGTGCTAGGATCACAAGTATATGCAGCAGGCACCATGGCCAATACACATAATGATTTCTGACCTAGAGAGTCAATGGAAGTCGTATGTGAAATTTCTGAGCCAGAGCAGTTAAGTGTTGGTATGTTGTTTGGGACTGAATGGTCCTCCCTCCATATCCTGGAACTAGTTGTCTCTATCCACCATGAGAAGTTAGCAATCTGCAAGCCCAGAAGAGGGCCCTCACCAGACCCTGGGCCTGCCAGTGCCTGGACAGTGGACATCTCGTTCTCCAGAGCTGTAAGAAATGAAGTGCATTCTTGCCACTCAGTTTCTGGTAGTTTGTTACAGCAGTGAGAGCTAAGACTATGTGCTTTTATTCATGTGTCTTCCTTGCTCTAGAGCTCTCAGAGGACACATTTCAGATAGCCTTCACCTCTGTCTCCCAGTCTGCATGACACTACATGTGAATAAGAAAGAAACCTTTCCTGTTAGCCCACTGTTAACCTCAAGGCTTCTGTCACTGCATCATAACCCAGCCTCTCCTGACCAATACACAGGCAGCAGAGAAAAGAACGGGGTATACTATCTCTGTCCTAACACGACTGAAAACAAATGAGCACTCCAGGTGTTCTTAATCAAATCCAGCTTTCCCTGGAGTCTAAATGTGAACCTGTGAATCCTGGGTGTTAAGACCTGTGCAACCTGTGTTTTCTGGGTCCTGGGATACAGAAAATGAGACTATTTAAACTGTCCAATGATCCAGTATTCAGGTAAGAACATGACTCCAGCGGCTAAAGCACTGGGAAAAACTGAGAGGTAAGACAGTCTGTTCTAGAAAGCCTCCACTGAAATGCATACCAGCAGCTAGAGAAGGCTCAGGAATTAGGCCACTGATGACCAACAGGTACATTCTCAAGGGCTGACTATCAGGGAGGGCTGGAGGCACAGGCCCAGGATCTCATGGCCAATCTGGGTCACAAAGCAGGAGGCCAACAGCATAGCTCGGCTCAGGTATTTATCTGCTGCCCCATGAGGCAATTTGAATTTCACCAGAAGTAGGAGGTCCTTGTCACTACTGCAGCTTCCCCATGGCTTTTCAATGGTGTGCCCCTCTTGGGTCATGCCACCTGCATGGCCATCTCTTTAGAAAATCCATGAGAAACGATGGTTGTGAACTTGGGGTGTGTGTGTGTGTGTGTGTGTTACAGGTCTTTTTGTTTTTTAATGGTTGGCAAGATTTACCTACAAGTACCTTCTTCCATTTGATATTCCAAACCCCTTTCCTCATTCGAAGCCAAGCTCAGCCTAATCTCCCCTAGGAAAATTTCCCTAACTCCTTCTCTTTGCGATGCTCATTTCCTAATGGCACTAGCTACAACCAGTGTTTATTGTATTCCACTACTACCAGGCCATGTACCCCTTCCATTTTCTTGTATGCTATCTCATCCTACTCTCCCAGGTCTGGAGGGAGGTATGATTACTATCTCTATATCTGAAGAAACTGAGGTTCAGAGAGGTGAAGCACCTTGCCTAAAGTTGCACAACTAGCATATGGTACATCTGGAAAACTAAAATTTCTGATTCTAAGGCCCTGCTCTTAACCCCTGCTCTCTACTGCCTCCTACAGCTCTGCTCTCTGTTAGGATCTATTTCAAGTTGATCCCTAATCCCAGTAAGATTTTGGAGAATAGGAATTTTCTTCTGATTGATGAACACTGAGCCCTTCTCCTTTGAACAGGGCTTTCCAGCTAATATAGGGTATCTATATAATCTCATCTAATTTTTACTACACTCCTGAAATGTGTGTGCTACCTGCAGTTTACAGACAAGGTAACTGACATTTGATGAGATTCATAACTGGCAAGAGGCATGCATCCAGTGAGTGACAAGGAATTGCTCTTTCTCTGTCCCAAGGTGCCACAGGCAGGAGAATGAATCCCTGCTAATGTCTTTCTCCTTTCCCAGCAACGTGGCATGCTAAGCCTCGTTTCTACCCAATTTAAACTAGCCGAGGACAGTAAGGGACACTCATTTTATCTGCAGTCCTTGAGATTTGGAGCTGAGGTACACAAAATTATACAACTGACAGTCCACAGGATATGAGCGGGTCTTCTGTGGACCCTAAAACTGGGCAATTAGGACTCAAAGCCGAGAAAAACTCTAAGAGAGAACTTTCAATGAATTTATAACAATAGAGGCCCAACGCTTCTCTTAGGGCTTATTAATGGCTCCTGAGCTGGGTGTGGTGGTACAAGCCTGTCATCCCGGCTACTCGAGAGACTGGGAAAAGAGGATCAAAAGTTCCAGGCCTGCCTAGGTAATTTAGGGAGACTTTGTCTCAAAATAAAAGTAAACAGAGCAGAAGAGTAGCTCAGTGGTAGAGTGTTTGCCTAGCTGGCACAGGCTATGGTTCTATCCTTGCCCCCCGCACCCCAAATCTGCTCTACTCCCCTCACCCCAGCTATATAAGCAAAAACTAGGGGGGTGAGGCTTATGTGGCCAGGAGATTTTGTGCCACTGTCATGCCCTCTCCCTCCCCCAGGCCCCCAGCTAGTTGAGAGGTTCTGAGAGAGTACCATTAGGCCATCCCTTGCTGGACATCTGCTTTGGTGGCAGACTTGTGGCTCTGCCCTGTGCCTTTATATGAGAAAAATTAAAGAAAAAGTGGAGAAAGGATTGGGCAGAGCAGAGGCAGCAGCCTCTTGTGTTGTCTTCAGGCTAACTGAACGAGTCAGAAGGCAGCATGCTTGAGTTGTCTTACCTCATTTTGTCCAAAAGGACTGGCTGTTGGGTCTGGGGACCCCAGGGGCAAAGGCCTTTGGGGATAGTTCTGGGGAGCAGGTGTACTTAGTGAGGGAAGGGTTGGTTGGAAGAAGTATTAGCCCAATAGTTTCTTCCACATTGCAGACTCTGAAATGGGGAGACCTCCAGTATTCTTCCAAAGATGGTGGTAATGATTCTAGAAAAAGAAAATCATTATGTGTGTGTATCCTGCAGATTTGAGACTCTACTCCAGTTACATGGTTGGAATTCAGGCCCGAGTTACCTACAATCCATTCTAGCTTTCTCCAAAGAGCTCCAGTGACCCCTGCTTTTCTGCTGCTCCTCCTGGCCTTGCAGTTGGAGGAAGGGAAGATGGGGTTTCAGTTTGAAATATCCCCAGGGCCAGGACTGGAAAAAGGCAAAAGAGGCCCCCTATGTCACCAACTGTCCTGAGGTGTGCACTCTCAGGTGCTGATCATGCGTCTGCCCACCCCTGAGAGTGGGCGAATGTCTCTTAAATTTGCACCCCAGTGGACCCTCATCCTGGCCCTATTTGTACTAAACTCAGAGCTCAGCAGTTCCCCTGGCATTCACAGAGCATCTTAGCCCATGAAGGCATTCTGAATTGGATACTGAGGATCAAGAGATTTGGGGCGAACCCAGAAGTCAGTCTAGACGTGGATGAGCCCAGCCAGAACCAGAACAGACAGGCTTCCCACAGGGAGTCCAAAGTGATGAGAGCCATAATGACACCTACAAACAGGATCCCTCACTGTCCCCTCCCAAATGATCTAGCAAGGTCACAGCCTCTCTGTGCCTGTTCCCCACCAATGACATAATAATGGCACCTCCTTCACAGGGCTGTGTCTACCAAGCTCTGGGCTCCAGCCATCCTTTTTCACTTGCTATCTAACATGCAGCAGGCTCCCCAACCTCTCTGTGATGTATCCATAACAAGTGTATTTTAAACTACCCGAAGGTAGCTAGAAATAGAAAGGTTTCTAGAAATAGAAAGGCTTCTTTCTAATACATGAAAGCAGATGACTGGTCCAAATGCTTTCTTAAGGTCCTTTCCTGTTTCGTGTTTCCATGATTTAAAAATAAAACAACAAAATAAAGCAAAACAAAACAACAGAAAGTCCTCTCCTTGAAATTGGAGAACAGAGCCAAAAGTCAAGTCAGCTTTCTCTGCCACAACCCCCACCAAAGAAAAATAAGTTTACTCTGCCCCCTGGTGTCCCTTACTGTCACTGCAGTTACTTTCAATGGCCCATCTATGTTTCAAATTTGAAATCATTTCCCTCCAGTCATGTATTCATTCATTCATTCATTCACTTTTTTTGAGTGCCTCATTCTGAGCCATGTGCCACGCTGTGCCATGGGATGACAAAGAGCCATCCTTGAGGAAAGCCATAGTGCAGTGAGGAAGACAGATAGACACATAAGCAGGTCGTTTTGAGACTGTTAACAAGTTATCTGTAAAGACCCGTTATGCTGTGCAAAGAGGGTGTGTTTGGCTGGGGGAGGCAGGGAGGGGTGGAGACGAGCTTGACAAGAAGAGGTGGTGGCTGCTCGATGACGGAGCTCGAGTTCTTCTAGGGGCTGGATGGAGGTAGGCACTGTACCTGGGCTTGCTGAAGGTATGCTAGGGACATAGCCTAAGTATGGTGAGAACTGCGAGGTGGCCAGGAAGGAATGACAGTCTTGTGTGCCTCTGAAAGGGCTTGGATTTGATCCCTGAGTGACGAGGAATCTTCTCTGAACTTTTAGCAGCCTGGTGGCATGGTTAGATCTGAATTTCGTAAGCACATGCTGGCTGCTTTATAGAGCTGTATGGATGGCGAAGTTCTCAGCGAGGCTGCTAGGTATAGAAGCGAAAGACAAGAAATGAACACAGTGAAACCCAGATTGCCCATTTAAATTTGAGCTTCAGGAAAATAGAGAATAATGTTTTATTATAAGCACACATCAAATATCGTACAGGGCTTACTACTTTTATGATTCTGTTTATCTGAAAATGAAAGTTAATAAGAACTATTTTATTTCACCTGGCATCCCTACTCTAAGTACCATTAAGGAGAGACTATGGCTTGGATAAGGATGGAGGTAGTAGAGTCTGGGTAGAAATGCAAAAAAATCCAAGGGCTATCCAGAAGACAGAAAGAAGCTAGGATACCATAGATGCAGGAACAGGAAAGAAAAGGAAAATATTCATGGCAGGAAGTCTCAAGGGTGGGCTGTTTACTCTGTGTTGAGTCCTCTGCCTGCTCTGCCACCCCAAACACCACATTCTCTGATGTCAAAGGTGCTTCCAAAAAAATACCAGAGAACTCCTGAAGCCCGGAGTGCTGGCCTTTCCTGCTCAGCCCCCTCCTCCCCTGGCTTGGCCTAGGTCTTCCTCTGGGGGCCGAGGTCTAGAATAAAGTTAGGTCCTTTTAGGTCTCTGTTCCTGGTTACTCTGCACTACTCTTCTCAATAACAAGCATGAGGAATTCAGTCCGTTGTTAAATAGGAAAGATTCTTCCTGTCAGGGAGGGAAATCCTAAAGAGTACTAGAAAATTCGAAGCTTCCTTAGGATTTTCTCACCTCCAGAAGTTTGGGACTGACATGATCCTCTGGCCTCTGAGTTTCTTGTGGCCCAACAGTGCCGCCCAATGCTCATAAAGCACACTGCATGCTAAAATGAGAGGAGAGACTGGTTTACAGATCACTGCGGAAGGCTCACATTAAAAAATCAGGGGTCTTGCCCCTGCTGTTGGGCATCTATCAGAAGTGCTGTGAGGACTTTCCGGCTGTTAAGGAGGAATGTGAGTCGCATGGATCGAAGTTCGATGGATCTGCTGGTAAAGAAGTAGCCTGAGATAGAATCCAAAGGATCAAACAACCAGGTCCCAAGATCATTTTTGGCAGGACTCGGGAAGATGTTTCCGGTTGAATTAGTTAGAATCTTCGCAATCTCCAGCCTTCTGGATTTCATACATACCGGTTTACAAAGAAAGATGTTCTTGAGGATCCACACATAACTACTTGTGTACGCCTCCACCTAGAAAACGGGCAGGGATGGCTGAGAGAGGTCATAATTGAGTTGACCACAGTGGGCTTATCTCAGGGCACATGGCTGAACTGGCCACCACAAAAGGTAGCTTACCAGCTCTCCATCACGCCACCACTCTTCCTGGGGTCACAGTCAGCCAGAAAGAACCTACCAAGTGCCCTATATGGCAGAGCCTGGGAGTGTGTGACAAGCGGTGAAATTCTATGCACTAAGGAGCAGGAACTGAGAAACAACCAGGATTCAGATGACTTTCTGGGATGAAGCTCAAAGCTGCTGTGGAGGACTGAACAAGATTTCCAAAGGAGGCTGGCTCAAGAAACTCAGTCCCTCTCTTGTTCTCAGACTCCAGAGCTCAGGGGACATGGAGGACATGGCATAGCATAGAGGCTAGCACTATCACTGACCACCCCACTCCACTCTCTTCCTCTGGCCTTCAGCACCATCTGGTTGAGAAGAACAGTATCTCCTCTGTTTTCTATCATGTTTTAGCCATTTGTCTTCTCCATGTTTCCTGGAGCTGTGTCTCCTATTTTCTTGAGCCCAGGACATTGAGGAAATACAATTTACCATGTATCTTATCTATAAAATCAGAATACTAATAACTCACAAGTTGGTCATGCAAGCTGAATAAGCTAAAACATGTAAAGTGCTTTTTGTTGTCAATTGTATTGTTTCTAGTATTTCTCAAAGTCTGAAACTGAGTCTCTAACAAAGATCTACATACTGACTTGGATCTAAAATTCTTTAATTGTTCATTCTTGCCTATGTAGTGTTTAGTTTTCTACTTGAAAAAATGGCACAAAAATTGCTTCATCTTCTCTAAGATTATCAGCTCCTGGACCAGCTCCACAGGCTGTTAGTTTTGCAAAATATGAATTTCTAGGAATTCTGCAGATCAAGTAGGGGCATCACAGCTGTGGTCTCCAGGTTGTCCAGTATCTCTACTATCTTCTAATAACTAATGAACAGCACGTTGCTTGACCACTGGGCAGAGGGGCTATAGTCTGCCTGTGCCATCAATATATACTCCTTACGTGAGCCACTGGCCTACTCTGATCCTCCTACACTTCCTGCTTTATCCTCCTTCTGACAAGCACTGAAAAGTACACACTGAGAGGCCCAGGATGAAGTTCCTGGAGCACTTTCTCTCCAGCCAAGGGGTCTGTCTGTTACAGACCAGTTCCATCAAACCCCAATCCCCTGCAGACACTGGGTCCCACAGTGTACTGGTCATTTCCCACATCTTTAGCATCACCTTTCTGCTGATTATCTCTTCAAGTAAGGGAAATTTCCAGGTCTCTGAAAGTGGGAATTTACCATGGTTTAGGTGTGCGATGTAGATACAACTTTATTTTCGCCCAGATGGCCACCCAAGGTCCCAACATCACTTCTTTTGTTTGTTTGTTTGTTTTGAGACAAAGTCTCACTGTGTAGTCCAGGATGAGCCTTGAACTCACTATGTAATCCCAGCTGCCCTTGAATTAACTGCTATCTTCCTTCCTCAGACTCCTAAGTGCTGGGATTGCAGGCATAACCCACCACACCTGGCTCCCAATGCCTAGAATCAAGTCAGCCCAATGAGATTCTTGCATAGTGAGAAGCATACAGGGACTGAGTCAGAATAAGGGAAGAGAAGATTCACAATTCCCATATAGCTCATGCTTACTCTAGGTGTTTGCTTATTGCATGGTAGGGAGGCAGGTAAAATTACTACACTGAAAAAATTATCTTTTTTCCTGGTTCTAAGCATGCCTTAGTTACTTTCTTTATCACTGCGACACAGTATCTGACACTCATGAATTAAAGAAGGAAAGGTTTATTTTGGCTTAGAGTTTGTAGATTTTTCAGTCCGTAGTCAGCTGGTGCCAAGGCAGGAAGGCATGGCAGAAACACATGGCAGAGGAGAGGTGCTTACAGCATGGCTAACAGAAAGCAGAGAGCATGTCAAGGGAAGAGCCAGGAAGGGAGATGGCCCCTTTGAGGCCATGCCTCTTCTGACCAGACTCTATCTCCCAACATCTCATTTGGCTATAAACTCATCAATGGACTTAATCCATTAATGTACAAAGTAGAGTCAAGTAGGAGGCTTAGGTAACAGAAGTCTGAAATTGAAATTGATAGTTTTGGCTCCTTTGAAGCATTGTGAGGGAGAATTTTTTCCATGCCTTTCCCCTAATTCCCAGTGGTTTGTTTGGCATTCTTGGTCTTACAGATGCATCACTTTGACCTCTGCCTTCCTGTTCACACAGCATTCTCCCTGTGTGTGTCTCTTGCCCAAATTTCCCCCTTTATATAAGCATTCCAGGCATAACGAAATAGGGCCACCCAATTCCAATCTGATCTCCTCTTATCTGATTATATTGAAAGCAATCTTATTGTTTACTTTAGTCACATTCACTAAAGGTTAGGACTTCAACATATTAATTTAGGGGAACACAGTTCAACCTATAACAAACCTTATTCTCCTTTGGTGACCTTTCTATTTCGTTCTCCAACTGTCTGGTCAAGGATCATTCTATTCTTTCATTCTGTTTCCCCCCAGCCCTCTCTGATTGACCCCTCTCCAGAGAAGATCAAAGTCATTAGTTTTCAGCAGCGAGCTTATCTGCCAAACTTTTTTGATACTTGCTAAATAACTTGATTTTTTGAGACAGTGTCTCACTGTGTAATTTAGGTTGGCCTTGAATGTACTGTGTAGCCCAAAGTGGCCTTGAACTATGATGATCCTCCTGCCTCAGCCTCCAGAGTACTAGGATTATAGGCATGCACCACCAGGCCGGTCAATAACTTAAAATATTGAGGAGAAAATGTTATTTAATTTTGACTACTGTTCAGCAAAAGATAGAGATGGAACCTCCATAGCCTTTTAGACAGTTTCAATGCAACACCCTCCAAAATGTTTCATTTCTGTTGATTTTTTTGGCCATAGGTAAGACACCGTAAGAAAAATAATCACTTATTCCCCCAAATAGAAAGAAATGATCACATAATAAAATAGCTACATCTTTAAATGCTAGTTGTATGATTCTGCCATCTACTGGCCACAGCTATAATCAGTAAATGATCTTGGCTCTTCAAAGGCAGGGCTACTGTTAGACAAACAAGCGGCCCATTGTTGGGAAGAGCCATTGGAGGAGCAGACATTCCTGGGAGCTCCTTGCTCCACAGACCTCTCTCCAAGCAACAGCATCAAGGTGGTCTGCTGTGTCAGAGCCAGAGGAGAGACACCCATGGATACCAGGCACTGGGCAGGGTTGCAAATGGGCAGCAGTGGTGAGCGGCTGGCTTGGGGCTGGCAAGGCCTTTCCAGCTGCCTCTGTGCCTGAGTGGGACACTGTGCTCATTCATTCCAACACACAGACATTTCTTTCTTTCATGAAATAATGTTTCCCTTAATCATTTTCTGATTATAAAATGCAATACATGCTCGTTGTAAAACATTTAGAAAACGAGATAAATATAAAAGTAAAAAAAAAAAAGGGAAATCATTAAGGTCAGCATCACAGTGCCCTGGGCATGCTCTCCCATAATCTTCAAAAGCACTCGCAAAGTCACTCAGAACGCACATGCAATTTAAAGCAAAACTCTGCTTGCAGCTTCAAGACAAACTCCTCTAGTCAACATTTTAATCGCTTCTAAACTTTCCTGTAATGAGCATTTGGGAGCCACCACAGTTCACAGTGCCACTATCTAAGGGAGCCTACGGTTAACAGTTTGCAGCATCAGCTTCCACAAATTTTGAGCCCATGTATTATCTCTACATCTGAATTTTTAAATTTGGGAACACTTGGTACTTATACTCTGCCTTTTCTACTTGATGTTACATCCTGACATTTTTCCCCATGTCACCATTTCTCAAAAGCATGGAGATGTAGTAGCTCAGTGGTGGAGCACTTGCCTACATATGCATGAGACCTTTGATTCAATCCTTAACACTGATAAAATGAAACAAATTAAGAATAACATTATTTGGAAGGGCTCTACAATGTTGTATCCATAAGAATCTACAATGTGTTTAGAAATCTGGTAATGAAGCCTATGTAACTTGTTTCTAGTTTTTTACAGAGATGAATAATTCTGGGACAAACATCCATGAATTTAATGCTTTGTGCTCCTCTAGGAACATTTTCTAGAAGCAGAATTACTAGTGGTAATATCTCCAGGCCTTTAACACATATTGCCACATTGGTTCTAGAAAGGTGATACTTACATTTTTATCAGCTTCATATCACTTGCTTTCTTTGGCCTTTGCCAACACTGGAGCAATTAATGATGAAGATTATTGGGGGCCAGGCATTAGGCCAGATTCTGGGGATTTGATAGAAATTAAAAACCAGATGTGGTCTCTGCCTCCACAGAGTTTCTGACCTGGTGGGAGCAAGTGATTTTGATCAAATCCAAACTGAAGGAGAGGGCTGGGGATTTAGCTCAGCGGCATAAGAGACTGCCTTGCAAGTAAGCATTCATGAGTTTGATCCCTGGTACTGGTAAAATTTTTTTTTTTTAAAAATCAAACTGAAGGAGAGAAAAGGGTATGAGGAGAATACAGCACAAGGACATGATCTGGGTGGGCTGGCAGTGGCCAGAGTAGAGTCCTCAAAGCGATGTTTCTGCTGGGACTAAAAGAATTTGAGAGGAGATAGCCCTGTGATGAGAAAGAACAGAGAACGGTCAAGTACAGAAGTCCACTTGGCTGAAACTGAGTACAGGTCAGGAGGGGTAAGTGATGAGACAGTCAGACCACCTGGACCTTGTAGGTCCTCCTAAGAACTCTAGGAAGCCACTGAATGTCTTTTTAACAGAGGGTATGATTAGACTTGTCTTCTGAGAAGCACTTATAAGTTTTTCAAAATTGTAATTATGGTAAAAAAAAATAAATGTATCATCCTGCCCAGCATGGTGGTGCACACCTGTAATCCTAGCACTTGGGAAGCTGAGGCAGGAAGATCACCATGAGTTCAAGACCAGCCTGGACTGCACAGTGAGTTCAAGTTCAGTCAGAACTGTCACAAAACAACAACAATGACAACAAAAAAATATCATCCTGACCATTTTAAAGCATTGAGTTCAATACTGGTAAATATATTCACATCGTTGTGTAACAGGTCATCTTGCAACACTGAAACTCCATACCCACTGAACAACTGTCTGTTTTCCCTGCCACCAGCCCCTAGTAGCCCATATTTTACTTTCTATCACTTTGACTCTTCTAGGTACTTCTCATTAGTGGGATCACACATTACTTTTAGTTGTTGTTGTTATTGGCTGTTTTACGTTTCTCACTGCTGAGGCACAATGTCTAACTCCCACAAATTATAGAAGGAAAAACTTATTTTGGCTTACAGTTTATTGAGGTTTCAGTCCATAGTCAGCTGGCTCCAAGGCAGGGTGAGATGGTAGAGGGGCACAGCAGAGGAGCTTAGCGTATGGCATGGCAGGCAGGAAGCAGAGGATGATCAAAGGAGGAGAAAGGAAGAGAAATGCTTCCAGTCCATGCCCCTGTGACTTGCCTCTTCTGCTCAGGGTTCACTTCCGACCTCACATTTAGTTATAAACTCACTAGTGGACTAATCCACTGATGAGTATCACACTTCCCTGATCCAATCACCTCTTAAAAGTCCCATGTATGAGTGCATGAAGCTTTGAGGAGACATCTAGATATAAACCATAACATTCTGTCTCTGATCCCCAAAAGACTCATGAATATGTCTTTAAGCAAAATGCATTTAGTCCATCTCTCAGAATTGTCAAAGTCATAACAGTTTCAGCATTGCTGAAAAATCCAAGTCCAAAATCTCCTCTGAGGTTTAAGGCAAACTCTTAGCTGTGAGCCCCTGTAAAAATGACAAGAAAGTTAAACATTGCTGATGTACAAAGGCACACGGTAAGTATTTCCATGACGAAAAGGAAAAATGAGGGAATAGAAAGCAATGGGGACAAAGCAAGACCAAAACCCAGCAGGGCAAACACACCAAGAGACATAAGACCAGGCCCAATAGAGCCATACCTTACTCTTCTGCTGTAAATCTGTACTTTAGCATTATAGTAGCTGGTTGTGTGTCTCAGTATCTTTCCCTGAGGGACACAGGAAGGAATATATGTGTTTACTCAGTTGGTATGACAAATGGCAAGGAGGGTGCATGTGTGCAAATGTGGCAAAATGTGATTTGTACCCATCTTATGCTCCATCTAATTGGTTTTGTGTTTGTTTACCTGAGCATCACAGAGGGTCCAATAGATCCACAATACTCCAGGATTTATTTAAATAAAACATGTGGTTTATTGGTAGAACTAGTCCAATTCAGAACAAGCGCAAAGGAAAGAACAGATTTGAAAGTTTTGGAGGAGGTCAAAAGTGAATCATCAGATTACTCATGCATGGATGATGAAGACGATCCATTATGGCAAAGTGCATACTTTCATAACAGAAGAGTGGTGTGCATGTATGATGATGATGATAATGGTGATGACTTTGACACTGGCCATGTGAGCCAAAGTTCCTGTGAAATGGAGAAAGAATCAACTGATTGAGACACAGAGAATGCAGACCTCTTCGATTCAGATGATGAAAAAAATAGCAATGTGAGTACATATTTGACTAGTGGAAATGATGCAAAATGGCCACGCAACCAAATGGAATGAAGAATACGGGAAGCAATCTATGTGTTTAGATTTTTACAGGGGCTCACAGCTAAGAGAATACAGTGAGGGTCTAGGCAGGGATGAAAGGTATTGGACAGAATGTCAGCACTGCCTTTCAGTGTTGGAAATTGTAACAGACAAAATGCTACAAGATGCTGTGAAATACACAAAGATTGAAATGCAAGTAAAGCATTCTGTATGCACTAATAGCAGTACTCCAAAACATATTTATTATGACACCTGAAAGCATTCATTTTTCTGCTGTACTCAGCACAGTTTTCTCATGGTGATCACAGGAAAGTAAAAGACATGAAAAAGTGATGGGTCAAAATATGGCATAAAAATGTATGCCATTGTAGATGCAAAAATTCATTATGCTTTCAATTTACACATTTATCCTAGAACTCTGCCATCATGTCCTTATCCATATCATAATATACAAAATGATGTTGTGAACAGACTTGTTGCTTCCATCTCCCAAATGAATCAGAATATGACATTTGACAATTGATCTACTGATTTCTAATTCATCTTACATTTGCCAACAGAACACAAATTTACCAGCAGAAGAAATGTGAACAGGAACAAAGCAGAAATTGCAAATGAAATGTTGCAATTTCAAAACAGGGAATTGTAAAGTACAGTCTTTGGATTTCAGAAAGATATAACATTAGCCTCGTATATGGCAAAGAAAAACAAACTGGTACTGCTGATGTCAACATTTTACCATGAGGGAAATACTGATCAGGAAACTTTGACAAAACAGAAGCCTCTGATGGAAATTCTCAACACCAAATCCAAGTAGATGTTGTTGATGAGTTATTCAGCAACTATGATGTCACTTGAAACACAAAGCACTGGCCAGTGTTTGTGTTTTACTTGATCCTAAACATGTGTGACAAAAATAGTTTGATAGTTTACAAAGAAAATAGCAAACACAAAATACCATGGAGAAGTTTTCTCAGAGGACTGTGACTGGAGCTCATAAGAGATCGTTTATAGCAGAGGAAAAAAAAATGTTTCTGCCCAGGGAAATACGCCAAAAAATTGTGGAGCACACTGGTGAGCTGACAGGTGAACAGGCAGGCACAGCATCACACAGACCTAGTAGGACAACAAGAAGACCAAAAAGATGACTGTTGTGCCCTACAAGAAGTGCAGGAAAACAAAATATGCATGTTATCAGTATAAGCAATATTTGTGTGTGGACATGTAGTTGTCATGTGTGAAGAATGTTTTGGGTGTGACAGCTGAAATAAATTTTATTTCTATGATAGACTTTTGTTTGTGTTTACATTATGCTTCACATAGATTTTAATCTTTTATGTTATCCTTTAGGTTTTGTAAGCAAGTAAACAGCTGATGTGAAAATGTTTATGTCTATTCTAAGCACTCATTACATATTTGATATTTTATTTAATTGATACCTTATTTCCCTGATAAGTGCATATTGCACAACATAGTAAGGAGCTCCTGATAAAACTGGAAGAAAAGAGAGGTGAAAAGGTTACCACACAAGAAAGGAAAGCTAAGCACATGTGCTGTCAGTGTGGGTTTCCATGTAGTTGTCATGTGTGAAGACTGTCTCAGATGTAACAATTGAAGTAAAGTTTATTTCTATGGTAAACTTTTGTTTCTGTTTACACTGTAATTCACATAGGTTTTTATTTTTGATATTATCTTTTACACTTTGTAAGCAAGTACACAGCTGATGTGAAGATGTTGATATTTATTCTAAATGCACAATGCATATTAATAATTTAATAGTTTATTTTATTGATATTTTATGTTCCTGTTAACTACATACTATATAATATAATAACCTCCTGACAAAGCAGCAAGACCACTGAGATGCCAAGTATGTCCTACAAAAAGACCAGGAAAGCAAAACACATGTGCTATCAGTGTAAACAATACCTGTATATGGAATATGCTGTTGTCATGTCTGCAGACTGCATTAGGCATGATAATTAAAGTTTTTGGTTAAGTACTATTGGTCTTTTCACTGTAGTTCATATAAGAATTTATTTGTGTTGTTCTTTTTTAGACTTAGTACACCAAAAATAGTTGCTGTTGAAAATTTTTATGCTTCTATATAAACAATAAATATTAAAACCCAGCATTTTATTTTAGTGATACCTTTTTGGTTAAGTATTCATTGTTTAATATAATAAAACTCACAAAATTAAGGTTACTAATTAATCAGTAGAAATTTTCTAAAAAAATAAACACAGGTCTATCAGACCCATGTTTATGCACCTTGACCCATGTGCCTTGATGAAAAAATTAGTCCTATGTCCTCAAAATCATGTAGTTCCATGTCCGGAATACTGTAGTAAGGAGTGAACTCCAAATTGTGGTAAGGAGTGAACTCCAAAACTCCAAAAGGGTGGCCCTACTCTTACAGCAATGCCAATGGTTGTAGCCCTCATGGTTGCTTGCTTAGGCTGGTTTTGCTCATTTCTTACAGCTTTCTTTAGATGTTCCATGTTCCTAGCTTCTCCAACTTTCTGTAGTATCCACTGTACTTTCAGCTTCACTCTTACAGCTTTATGTACTTTCCTCTCAGGGACAACACTGACTGGCCTCCCAGCCCTTCTGAAATCTGTGTATAAGCCTTCCTGATCCCACAAACATTGCATTCTGCATGTGTATAAAACCAGCACCTTGTGGATGATGTCAAGTTTTGCTGCCAAGCCCCCTTGAATTGTGGTTGCACTGGCCTGTGAGTGCCTGGATGATTGAGCACTGGTAAAGTGAATTTCTAGAAATCAATTCCCTTAGCAACTCTTCTCCAACAGACTGACCTGGGGGTGTCTTCCCAAAAAAGAAGTCCTTCACTTGTGCAGTTCTGAACCTCAAAAGGGTATATAGCCTTGTTGGTTCCTCACATTCCCTCAAGGCATTTTTTTCCTTTGTCTTGTTGTAAACTACTGTATGTGGGTTCTTTTTTTATGTTGTCATAGTGCTCTTTTTTACTAGTACATGTTTGTAATACACACTGATTACATTTATTGTGGAATCAATTGTACATGTACATAATACATCTTATTTTTTGACATCTCTTTCCTCTCTTATCCCTTTCTGCTCTCTCCAATTCTTATTCTCCTTCCCATTTGCAAAAGCTCTGTTTACATTTTTCTTCAACTCTCTTTGTTTTCATCACTTTTCTCTTCAATCCCTTGCCCCATCCCTTACCTCCTCTTTCCCTTTCCATGTGAAAAAAGATCTCCTTGCTTCCTACTCTGTCTTTTATTTTGCTCTTTATTTATATTTGGTGCTTCTCATATAAGAGAAACCATGCAATATTTAACTTGCAGACCTGATTTTTTTCACTTAATATTGTTATCCTTCTCTATGGCAAAGTAGTACTCCACTGTGTAAAAAAACCACATCTATTGGTTGATGGGCACTTGGGCTGTTTCTAAGATATAGGTATTACAAACTGTCACTATAAACATCGGTGTGCATATATCACTGTGGTGTGATACTTTTTACTCTTTCAGGAAGATGACAAGAAGTGGACTAGCTGGGTCCAATGGAACCTCTAGTCCTAGTTTTCTGAGGAACGTCCACAATGATTTTCACAGTGGTTGCACCAGTCTACACTCACACCAACAGTGAAGAAAGGCTCCTTTTTCCCCACAGACCCACCATTTGTCATTGGTTTATTTCTTTATAATAGCCATTTTTTTGGACTAAGATGGAATCTCAGCATTGTTTTAATTTTCATCTCTTCAAAGACTAGTGATGTTGAACATTTTTCCATTATTTGTTTGCCATTTCTACTTCACTTGAGAAGTGTCTATTCATTTCAGATGCCCATTTTTGGATTGGGTCTTTAAATTTGCAGGTCTGTTTTTTTTCATATATTCTAGATATTAGTCCTTTGTCTGAGGAACACCTGGCAAAAATGTTTTCCCACATTGTGCATTGTCTCTTTGCTCTTTTGGTGGATTCTTTTGCTCTGTGCTTTTTAATAAGGTCAGACCCAAGTTGTTGATTTTTTGTGACATTTCCTAACTGATCAGGGTTTTATTCACAACTTCTTTACCTACACCATTGTCTTCAAATGTGCTACCTAGTCTACCTTCCAGTAGATTTAGTGTTTCTGTTTTAAATTTAAATTTAAATCTTTGATCCATTTTGATTTTAGTTTAGTACATGGTTTTACTCTTTGGCATGTGGAAAACTAGTTTTCTCAGTACCATTCATTAAGAGGCTATCTTTCTTCCAGTGAAGATGTTTGGTTCTTTTGTCAAAGATAAAGTAGGTAAGTGTGTTTGGAGTTATTTCTGCATTTTCTACTCTGTTCCACTGATCCTCTTGTTTTCTCCCAGTATTGCTGGGAGCTGTTGAAACTGGAATTTGAACCCACGTGCAGGGCTGCTGCATGGTCCAGATAAGATATCAGCTGAGGACACCTGGTTCAGACTCCAATTAACTAAATAAAGACTGTAGCTGCAGGCATTTCACCCCTGTAGTGAAATGCAACCTGGAGATCTTCTCCTAAGATACTTCTCTTTGTTAATGTAATTTGTTACTTGCAAAGTCCTTGAACCACTCCTGAAGTCTGTTCATTTTCCTGTGTTGTTTGAAAAAAATAATAGATATAGGCTGCCTAGAGGCATTCCTTGTCTTAACCACCAGAGTCTCCAAACTCTGTAGAGGGTTTTGATCCTCCTCCCGATTCCTAAAATCATACCACTTATCTCATTTATTTAAGCCTTTGCTGTACCCTCGTTTGGGAGATTGCAGAACTAGGCCAGGATCCCGATAACTGGTGCCTAGAACAGAAAGCTGAAATCCTTGGACTAGGAATTGTAGCCTGAATGAGTAAGTCCACCTAGAGTACAAAGTCTGGATATGGAAAGTTTGGACATGGAGGAGGGCTTTACAGGAAGAAAACCAGGTTCCTTGCCAGGAACCCCAAGAGAAGAGAGGGAAGAACAAGGGTGAGTCTTCCTGCTGTGAACAAGTCATTTTATCTGGGAGTAAAAATAGGGTCGGAGATATAGCTCAGTGGCACAAGTGCCTGCCTGACAAACACAAGATCCTGAGTTCAATTATTGGAGATTATTAAAAACAACAACAACAACAATGGGGCAAAAACTTTCAGCTGAGGAGCAAAGATATTTACGGCCACTCCAAGGCCTGCTTAAATACTCAGGGGTTTATATGCCAAAGTAAGACCTAACAAAAATACTAAAAGGATTAACCAAATATAATCCATGGTTTCCTCAGATAGGCACTATAGGTATTGATAATTGGGAACGAGTTGGAAAAAAATCTTAAAAAGCCATATAGCACAGGAAAGATCATTCCTCATAAGACATCCTCAATTTAACCTAGTTTTTTCAGTTTTGAGTCTGTTACAGAGCTCACTGTCAATAGTTTCTGGGACATGGAGGAGACAAAAGATCTCCAAGCTGTGGCTCCTGTCACCAAGGTTCGACAAGAGCAGTTGCCCTTACAAAGAATATCTCACGGCTCTATCCAGAAATTTACAGGTTTTAAGAAGAGAAGCTGTGAAAGGGGAAAACAATACCCTCCCTGCTTGCTTCCCAGTTGGAATTGAAAGAGAAGCTAATGACCATAAGTATTTTGTTCATGTACCTTTTGAAATACAACTGCTAAAAAATCATAAACAAAGTGTGGTTAACAATGGAGTCCAAAGTCCATTTACTGTGGGACTCTTACAAAATGTTTTGGATCCATATTGATTGACACTTTATGGTATCAAACATCTGGCACAAACATGCCTGTCTCCTGCTCAACTCCTGCATTTTGATATAAAACCAAAAACTCTTGTTTCAGAGCAGGCTCATATTAACAGAACAAGTCCCAGTCTGCGTCTAGCAGAGGAAATGCTTTCTGGGACAGGAATATGTGCACCGCTTGAGGAACAGATTCAATGTCCAACATGCTATAACCACAATTGGCAGAATTAGTAAAAGAAAGCATGGACAACTATTCCAGAGGATGGGGCCCCTGTGATGTCCTTTTTGGATATTCTTCAAGGACCAGGAGCCATTCACTCAATTTGTGGCTAAATTACAAGAAGCCATTCACAGACAGGTTTCAAACACAGAAGCTACGAACATTTTAACTCTACAATTCACATATGAAAATGCCAATTGGGACGGTAAACAGGCTTTAAATCCTGTAAAATCAACTAATGATTCAACAACATATATTTGAGCTTGTCAAGACATTGGAACTGAATTATGTAAGACAATTATGATGGTTCAGATTATGGCTGGTCTTGCAGGCACAAAAGGAAGTAATGTGAAATGCTTTAACTGTGGAAAAATGGAGCATATTAGAAAAAAACTGCAGAGTTCTTCCTGATCTAATAGGGCATATGCTTCTGCTGCAGTGAGTCAAAGAAGTAAAGCCTCTGGTATGGAGGACTTGGGACCTGCACCTGGACTCTGTCCAAAATGCCAAAAAGAGAGGCATTGTCATTCTAAATTCTATAAGGATGATACACCTTTGCCAAAAAATGAGATGACAGCCTTTCCTCAGGCTGTTCAAATAACAGAGGACAAAAAACCTGTGAGTCCAACTGTCAGCCAGCTTTACCCAATACAAACTTGCCAGCAAATTTAACACCATCATCAAGGGTGGTTACCCAGAAAGATGTCAACTCACTCACCAGAAAAGTAATTCAAAGTGCAGGATTTTAGATCTTCCTGCAGCTTGCAGAGTCACTTTCATTGGAAGTAACCAGCCTACCCCAATTCCCACAGGAATTTGGGGTCCCTCACCTGAAGGAACAGTTGATCTTGTACTAGAAAAGGCTAATCTAAACCTAAAAGGAATAACTATTGTACCTAGTGTGATCGATGGTAATTGTAGAGATGAGATACAAGTTCTTGCATGTGCTATGGATCTCTGGGTTTTTGAACAAAGAGATTATGTGGCACAGTTGGTTTTGTTACCTATAGATAAGCATTCCTTCTTAAAATATAGACAACTCAAGAGGGAGCAAGGCCCTCTGAGCAAGACTACAAAAAGAGAGGTTTACTTTACACTGAAAGTGACTAAAAACAGGCCTATGTGTTTTATAGAGATTAATGGAAAATGCTTTGAAGGTCTTATAGACACTGGTATGGATATGTCTGTAATTGCATAAGAACAATGGCCCAGTGTGTGTCCAACACAAAAAGCTCTTATATCTCTTATTGGGCTAGGAACCCCTCTACATGTGTTACAATGTGCCTCAACCTTACCTTATGAGGGGCCAGACCAACAAAATGGTTTCTTTATACTATACGTGGTACTTATTCCACTTAACTTGTGGTGAGGAGATTTATTACAAAAATGGAAATTGGTGCTGACTAGTGATTTTGATTTTAAGACCACACAAACAAGCTCCAAGTTGGAAAATAAACCAACAGATTCAGATCCTAAGGTTAAATAAATGATGGCTAAAATGGTATATCAAAAAGACAATGGACTAGGAAAAAACTTACAGGGAGTGAAAGAGCCTGTTAAGAATATACCTAAAAATGACAGGCCTGGTATCAGATATCAGCAGGTTTTTTGACAAGGGCTTTGATGCTTCTCTCCCCACCCCACCCCCCCGAAACAGCTCTGCCTTTACCGTGGAAAACTGAGGAGCCTGTTTGGGTAGATCAATGGACAATTAGCAAGGAGAAGCTAACTCAATTACAAAAATTAGTTGAAGAGCAATTGTGGCTAAGACATTTAGAAAGCTCAGTTAGTCCTTGGAATATTCCCTCCTTTGTTATCTCAAAAAGTCAAACAAATGGAGGTTATTACAAGATTTAAGAGCTGCAAATGCTTGTTTATTCCCAATGGGGGCACTGCAACCAGGATTGTCAAATCCAATTGCAGTTCCCAGAGACTGGGCTCTCATCATAATTGATTTAAAAGACTGCTTTTTTAACATCCCTTTTTCCTGCAGATAAGCCACATTTTGTTTTACGTGCCTAGTTTAAATTTTACAGAACCAATGCAATGGTATCAGTGTGTCACATTACTTCAAGGAATAAAAAATAGTTCAACCTTGTGTCAGCCTTTTGTACAACAAGCCTTATAAAAAGTTAGACAAACTTATTCTTCCTCAGATATAGCCCATTGTATCGACAACATCCTATTGTCAGCTCCAATTAAAGAAAAATTATATGATATATTTACAAAAGCAAAATAAGATTTAATATCTTTTGGTCTCTGCTTGCTCCAGACAGGGTACAATTGTCCGTCCCTTACTATTACCTAGGAACAATGGTGACTGACAGGGCAATAAAGCCACAGAACTTACAATTTCATTGAGATCATTTAAAAACTTTAAATGACTTCCAAAAATTATTAGGAGATATAAATTGGATAAGGCCAAAGCTGGGTATTGCTACTTATCAGTTGAAACACTTATATAGTACACAGGGAGATTCAGCTATTGATTCCCCTTGCAGTTTGTCTACTGAGGCTCAAAAAGAGCTAGCTTTAGTTGAAAAAAATATTATAATAGCATCAAGTTTTTAGAATAAATACAAATTATCCTCTTGTTCTTTATATTCTAAACACTCCTTATTCTCCTACAGGTCTCATAAGACAATATTATGATAAACAAATTTCCCTATTGAGTTGCCTTATCTTTCCAACCAGTCAGTCAAAACTTTACTGTTATACTTAGAACAAATTGCCAAGATTGTCACCATGGGAAGAGTAAGGTCTAAAGAATTCTTTGGTATTGATCTTGCTACAATTCTAGTACCTCCTGATTGAAATCAATATTTGACCCAGTTACAACAAGCTCTGTCTTGGCAAGTAGCCTTCGCAGATTTCATAGGACAAATTGATAATCACTTTCCCAGTGATCCTTTCAATTTTTTCTCAAGCATTCGTGTATTAATCCAAAAATTACTAAATTTGAACCTATTCTTGATGAAACAACTTATTTTACTGATGGCTCATCAAAAGGCAAGGCTGCAATTTGGAGTAAAGATTTTCAACAGGTAATAAAGACTCCAGGACTTTCTGCACCAAGATCTGAAATCACTGCTATTTTATTTGTCGTACAACAATTTAATTACAAACCTATTAATATAATCAGTGATTCAGCACATGCAGTTTACCTTACTCAGCAGCTCGAGAGCACCACTGTACTGTCACACTTAGGTCCACCACTCTTTAATTAGTTTCTTAGACTACAAAAGGCAATTCAAGCACTCTTTTATATTGGTCACATAAGATCTCATTCTAATTTACCTGGATTTTTAACATATGGTAATCAACAAGCTGATTCATTAATTGCTTTCATTATACCATTTGATGCAGCTAGACACTCTCCTTATACCATCATCAAAAGAGTAAGGCTCTAATTAAAAAACTTCAAGTACTCAGGTCTCAAGCAAGACAAATTGTTATGTCCTGTCCTACATGTCAAAAGAGTCCTAGGCCTGTGCCACCACAAGGTAATAACCCCAGAGGTTTAAAATGTAATTATATTTGGCAAATTACACATTTTTTTTCATTAGGTAAACTACAATATATTCATGTGTCTACTAACACACATTCTCATTTAATTCATGCAACTTGTCACACAGGAGAAAAATTTGGCCATGTTCAACAACATTGTTTGTTAGCATTTGCTTCTATGGGTGTTGCACATACCATAAAAACTGGCAATGGGCCTTCATATATAAGCAAACCATTACAATCCTTTTTTCAACTATGGCATATTAAATACATTACAGGAATTCTTTATAGCCCTCAAGGACAGGAAATTGTAGAAAAAGCACATCTACCCCTTAAAACTCAATTAAATAAACAAAAGGAGGAAATACAGTTACTCCCACAAGCACAGTTACATTAAATTTTTAAAATCCTGCTACAAACAGCAAATTGACCCCTGCAGAGCTCCACTGGTCAGCAGCCAATGATGATGTCCAACATAGAGCTCAAGTGCTCTGGAAAGACATCAACAAAGGAAAGTGGGAAGGACCAATACAACTAATAATGTGGGGTCAAGGTTATGCTTGTGTCTTTTTTTTTTGTACCAGGGATCGAACTCATGACTTTGCATTTGCATAAACAAGCACTTACATACTGAGATAAACCCCCGGCCCTATGGATCCATGAGGTGGCTGCCATCCAGGAATATACAATCCTATTAGGAGACATGGCTGACCCTGGAGGCAGTCTCATATGATGGCTCCACCGATTTGAGCCCTCCAGAGGATGAATCTATCTGACCAGTCCAAAGAAGGGCAGAAGATTTAGCTCAGTGTCATGGAGACCCTGAGAAATGCCTTGAGAGCATGGTGTGCTCAAGGCAAACAGGTATTCCAACACTGGGAACACAGGGAGTAAGAAATGAGATAGTTCAGCAAGGGGGCATGATACAAGTATATAATATGTAGCCCCTGGGAAACTTAGAGAGTTCTCACAGACCCCAACAAACTGTGTGCCTGTTTCTGTGTTTGTTTGAATCTGTACAAATCATCTATGAAATCATCTGTGTTTGTCCATTTGTCCATTCTGTAAACAGCTGTTCCTTTTATTTTGAGCTCAACAGTTTCTCTTTTTTGATTTTTCTTTTGCATTTTTGGATCATTTGATCAAAGGTTTGTTTGAGTTATAGCTTTACTGTCTTTTTTTTTATTGGTGCCAGGGATCGAACTCACGACCATGTGCTTGCAAAGCATGCGCTCATGCCACCGAGCTAAATCCCCAGCCTGAGTTATAGATTTACAAAACATGCTTCCACCTAGGTTGTCAGCTTGTCCAAATGACACAAAGACTAAATATATGAATGTAATATATATTTTTGTTTATTATTAACTTGAGCATCTCTCATTGTTTAAAAATTAATGGATTAAATGTTATGAGTGGTTTTTTTATGTCATCATAAAGATTATTAAGATGAGTAAACAAAATCCCTTGGGGTTTGGATTGTTGGACAGTACTCCAACTGATAAATAAGAAAGCAACTGCCTGGTAACATTTTTAACCAGTTCTTTTTTATTGATCAGAGGTCCCAATGATCTCCAGAGCCTTATGGGAGACACCTCAACTAAAGTTATATAAAATAGATTATTGCAATACGTTCATATTGGTAATCATCCAAAGAAAAAATACAATAAGGTTTTTGAATTAAAAATGCTCAGATACAAAAATTTCATGGGGCTATGACAAATGATTGTTATTAACCACATGGTATATTAATGTTGTCATGCTTCCAGATATGCAGGCTTTCCAAAATGTAAAACAGGGATTGTTTGTGGTAACAAAATTTTATTTCATATTCAGACCTCTGCTGGGACCAAAAACTTATGAGATTCACATTCCACTAAAGGTCAATAAGTTACATAAAAGCTTTTAATGTATTAGATAGGGATAATTGACTAAAAGGGGTATTTTATGTCAAAAAAAGTGAGATATGTTACAAAATGTCATGATTGTCATGCTATAATGTTATATATAGTTTTGGTTTCTCATTTTCTGTGTAAAATATGTAACTGTTAACACTATAGGTATTCAAATGTTAAAATATTCATGGATAATAGAAAATAAGTTTCATTTAATGTTCTAAGGTGTTTCATATTTAGCTAAGATAGTAATGTTAAGCTTACTGCCTCTAATACACTGTATTATTACCAACCTTTTCTTGTGGATGTTCAACAACTGAGGTTTGGAGACCAAAAATTTTAAAAAAATGGTCCAAGAAGATAACCAATATTTTGGTTCTGGCCCTTCAAGATCACTGAGGACCCAGGACATAAAAGAACCTCTGCTTGCATCATCCGTAGATATTCAATGAGTCCCTGGTCTTCTGATCAAGAAGACTATGCGACCACAGAAGAAAGTGATCTTTGATGAATGGTGTGCTTAATGAGAGTCACCAGGAGAAAAAAATCTCCCATGCTTTCATGGAAAGCAACTTGGTCAAGCAATAGCCATGATTCATCCTCATGGTTGACACTGACTATAGAGCCAAGAGGTGCTATGCATGGTTCCAAGGCAATTTCTAAGGACACCTAACTCACCTTGATAGATAACAAAAAACTGATTTTATTTCCATGTGCAACTGAAAAGAATGTGTATTATATTGTTGCTGTACCTATTAAGTCAATTTCTTTGAAGATTTTTGTGGAACTCTGGTACTTGTTTACAATTTTCTGTTTAGTTGATCTGTGTTTTTGTGTAAGTGGGGATACCTCAGTCCCCCACCATAAATGTACGATGTTTATCTAACATTTTATGTCCAGTAGTGTTTGTTTTATGAATTTGGGTGCATAACTGTTGGTGCATAGATGTTTAGAATTGTTATCTCTTCCTGTTGAATATTTCCCTAAACCAACATGTGATTCTAGCTTAAAGCTTACTTTGTCTGAAAATAGGATAGTTACTCCTGATTGTTCCTGAATGCCTGTTGCATAGAATACTGTTTTTCATCTTTTGATTTTGAGTGTATGAATTTCTTTTGGGGTTAAATACTTTCCTTGTATACAGCATAACATTGAAATTTGTGTCTTGAGCTATCTAGCTAATCTGTTCTTTTGATTTTTTAACTGAGACCATTCACGTTAACAATATGATAAGTATTGACTTACTCCTATCATTGCATTATTTTTCTGCTAATGATTCCCTTTTTTTCTCTTCTATTTATTGCTCACTGTGCCTGGAGCATTCATTCTATTGGAACTTTTAGCATTATTAGCTTCATTATCTGTTTTTAAGATATTCTTGAGAACTTTTTTGGAATGCTAGTTTGGTAGTCATGAATTTGTTTATCTGTTTTTTCTCATGGAAGTACCTTACATCTCCATCAATGTTGAGAGATAACTTTGCAGAATATATCAGTATGGGTTGGCAGTTGCATTCTTTTAGGGCTTGAGACATTTTACATCAAGCTGTCCTTTATGGCTTGTGTTGAGAGGTCTGCTACAATTCTGATGGATTTTCCTTTAAATTGATTCATTGATTTTTCTCAAATAGCTTTTAAGATTCTGTTCTTGTGTTGGGTTTTTGGTATTTTGATTATGAGGTGTGTTGGGGTGGTTCTTTTCTGATCATGGCTTATTTAAGGTTTTATATGCCTCACTGATCTGTGTGTTAAATTCTTTTTGCATGTTTTTAAAGTTTTCTATTAGTTTTATAAACACTTTTTTCTATGGCCTTGGTGTTACCTTCTGATGTTTTAGTAATTCTAATTAATCTTAGGTTAGTCTTCTTTGCATCATCTAGCAGATATTGGATCTATTTTTCATGTTTTCTTATTGTTTTTAAGGTAGCTCTCATTAATTTATCATTAACCACAGTCCTGTGTTCTAGATCTGATACCCTGTCCTCATACTGGTCACTTGTGCTGCCCATACATTCATAGAATTTTTAAACTTTTGTATTTGTTTGAAACATTTTATGGACACCAATTCCTTTATACACTGAGAATTCATGGCTTACATATCTTTCTTTAGCTCCTCTAGTTTTTTTTTTTAGCTCCTCTAGTTTCTTATTAGTATCTTTTCTAGACTCACTGGTCATCTGTTTCCTTGATGACCTTATTTCTTTAGTTACATGTGCTTTGAATTTGCCAAATGCCTTGAGTCTGTTTTGTTATCTCCACTGTTACCATTTCAGATATTTTGACTGTGTGTATTTTGATTTCTTCTCTCCAGATGATCTCTGGATTGATTTGGGGGAAGTTGGGAGCTTTGGGAAGCGTTTTGTTTCCTTGTTTTCTCATGTTCCTATTTTTCATTTGTTTGGTTTTGGTGCTGAGGCTTGTGGGTTGATTATAGTGGGTAGCTCTTTTGCTAGTATGGAGACATCTTTAGTTTGTATGTCTTTTCAGAGATGTCCTTTGAGGGCATCTAACTCTTGGTCTTTGCCTCTGTTCCAGGATCCAACTACCTCCATTTATTTGGGAAGAGCAGTTTCAGCTTAATTGGTCCAGTTCCCAGTTCTTTGGGAATGTGCTGAAGTATTATTTTTATGACCCCCAGGAAATCCAGATACTGGTATACAGAGAACACTAATTGACAACTATATCACTGCCATGGCTTACAGCTAGATGTCCCTCAGTGTCTCATGTGGTCATAGGTGGGACTTTTTGGAGGTGGCTGGCTCTAAGGTGTATGCTCCTGGGATCAAGGATGTGATTCTGGGATTGAGTCATGATGTGATGCTAGGATTAAGGTTGCCCTATCCTGGGTGTGAGTGTTATCTGCCCTGAGGTTGGGTAGCATGGTTAAAATATAAGAGACAGAAAGAGGGTCAATAATTGTCATTTGTAGCTTGCTGTTTTCTGCCTATAATTAATTGTTTCTCTTCTGTGATGCCCCTCTGTCATGCCACCCTGCCTTGGAGCCAGCCAACTATAAACTGAAACTTTTATAAACTGTGAGCCAAATAAACCTTTCTTCCTTCACTTTGAGCATCAAGTATTTTGTTTCAGCAATGAGAAAAAGTAACTGAAACAGTCACCTTGGCTAGAATAGCAAAGTCAGTAATAGCACTTAATATAAAATGAATATTGACAAATTTTAAGAACCAATAACGTACTACCCTTAATCATAGATAGGAGATATTTTTATAGTATAAAATCTAAAACATACCAGATATTGATCTAAATCAAATATTTATTCAGTAGAAAAATATTAAATCCATTAACAATAGAAATCTGTTTAACCAAGTAAGATACAGTTAACTACGTATAGATTCACAAAGCTTAATGATTACACCTGTAAGGATAAAAGCATCAGGGAATAGGAGCCTAAAAAAAGTAGAATTCAAAAAATGAAGCAATAGAACATTGGAATAAGATGACAAAACTGAAATAAATGATCCTATTAAAGAGTAAAAGGAAATTAGTAATATTAGGTAAAAGTAACAAAAAAAAACACCAAGGAAAAGGATAAATAATAAAACATAGAAAGTAAACCAGAGGGAAAAAAAGAAAAATAATAAGGTATCAAATTAAAAGGGAGTGAGAAAAGACAAAAAAGAAACAAAAAGAAGAACTAATCAAACAAATAAACCACAACAATAATAATAAAAAGGGTAGGGAAAATAGGAGATAAAATTCTCAACACCATCAAAAAACAAGAAGAAAAAAAACAATAGAGGAGGAAAAATTTTGTTTATAAGGAAAATAAAACAAAACATTTATGCATTTATTATGCATTTCCAAATGAGTGGTTTTCTTCCAGGACCTGCATCTTTGGAATTCAGAAAGTCACAGTCTTCTCTGCCTTTCTATAGCCTGTGGTTTTTGTGGTGACCTGTGTGTTCAACAGGTCTCTTCATCTGTAAACCACAGTCCACAGCAACCATCTAAGCTGAAATATATCCCCACTTGGGTGGTACATGCAAAAGGAGTCAGACCACTGGGTTTCTCTGGATGTAAGCAGCAGGGCAAGGATTCAAGCAGACTAGGCTCAATGCCATTACTCTCAGATGCAGCCACCTCTGAAAGCCAGATCCATGAAACCTGTCCTCCCACTATAGAATGCAGGCCTCATGTCCTTTCTGCTCTGAGTTTGAACACAGGGAATTTCTGGAGATCTGTGTCTAGCCCTCACACTCTCACCAGTCTGTCTTCCACAGCTGTTTCTCACTTAATCACTTTGGCAGGGTAACACTTCAGTCCTGGAGTGAAGCTGTATTATTGTTCTATGGCTCAGTCCCATGTGGTCATTTCCTTTAATGGCACCTGATTAAAGTCTCTCTGGAAGTATGGCAGGTGCTGTACTGAATCTTTTGTCCAATTCTATCCCACTGTGGAGAAGTAACCCTCAGGAAAAACCTTGCACTGGATTTGATTTGATTTATTTTTGTTTACAACTGTGAGTTTTTCTTTGGGCTAGTGTTATTAACACATCCATTATTTCTCCGTGAAGCCGCTGACTCTTCCAGACTTTACTCATCTCCAGGTCATTGACCTCTTTCTCTATCATGTTGGTTGTTTGATAGTCACCTGTGTGGCTCTACTTTTTAGGACTATTTACAACAATGAAGTATCTCCAATATCCTCAGGTAAATTAAGTTGAATCCAACCAATATCTATACCAGGCTTTGGCTTCGTCCAAGATTAGATCAGCCAGTTGGTTGGCTTGTGTATGGTCTCATGCAGAGGGGACACTCAGAATTGGTGAGCTGGCTCAAAATTGGTGGTGACTGTGGCTAGGGTTTGGAATTGACTGGTGTGGAATTGGTCAGGGACCAGTGAGCAGGATTGTAGGTCTATCCATACTGTGGAGCCATGGGTTCATCTGTTTCACCCTTGGCATTTTAAAATGCTAATCTTTTTGGCAATCAAGCTCTCCTCTGTTTCATCTTTGTAGGTCCCAATTTTATTGGAGCTTTCTTTCTGGCCAAATGCAAAATTTTTAAAAGTTTCAGTTGTGTTTTTTCTTATTGATTCACAATATGGAGCTCCGTAGAAGCTCCCAACAGTACTCAAACCATAGCCTGAATGTTTGCCTGCCTTGTAATCTCCTCTGTCATGTTATTTAGTCTTCCACCCTCAATTTCTGAGTCCCAAAGTCTCAGGGCATGAGCAAAATGTAGACAATTTTTTGCCAAAGCATGACACACATGGTCTAAAGTGAATTAGCAATGAAGTCCTTGTTCCCAACTGAAATATCCTGCACCTGACCTTTTTCATCTGCATTTCTAACAGTATTCTGATCTTCTGAGCTTAGATCAAAAATCTCTCATCAAGCCCAGTTTACAGCATGCTAGAGATGCTTTTCAAGCTGGCATCTCCAAACCTTTACAATCACTTCCCATGAACCAGTTCCAAATCCTTCTGAACCACATTGTAAAGAAGCCACAGCAATAATCCCACTCAATCCCAAAATCTTAATTTTTCCTCATCAGTCCTCAGGATTCGTCTATGTTGTAGCATGTATCAGAATTTCCTTCTTTTTAAGTCTGAAAAAAATATATATTAAATTTATTCATTCATCTTTGGACACTTGAATTGCTTCCACTTTCTAATTTTTGGGAATAATGCTGCTATGAACATGAGTGTAAAAATATATCTTCAAGACCTTTACTTCAATTCTTTTGGATATATAGAAGTATGATTTCTGGGTCATATGATAGTTCTATTTTTAATTTTTAAGGAATTTTGACAATTACTTTGCAAAAGCAAATGCAACAAGACACACTTTTTACCTACAAAACAATAAACTATTAACACTGTTGTGTTGCTAATAAAAACTATTACCTTTTTGTAATATGTTAACCTAATTCACATAAATTCATAATTTCTCTCTACAACATATCTATCTTCTCTCCCCCTCTCATAAATATACTCTTCTGAAACTAACAGAGCTCAGAATGAATAACTAATTGAAAACACATTTTAGGACAGCGTATTGCATGCAGACTTATGTTTCAAAGTGCTTTGATGGGGTAGTCTTTATTTGTTAACCAAATATCATTGAGCACTTACTTTCTGCAATGCATCATGAGGAAACCCATAATATGTTTAGCTTGTTTCCACTCTCTTGAAGGTTTCACTCCCAAAGTGGCAACAGTATTGTGGTGTGTGGTATGCTACCATAGTGGTACAAAGGGAAGGTTCTAGTAATTTATGAGAAACAGCAGTCACAGGAAAAGGCTTTTTGGAGGAAGCGACATGGTTCAATAGCGTTATGGACTGGTAGAGAGGTAGGGGCACCAGTCTACATTCCCACCAACAGTGGAGCAGTGTTCCTTTTTCCACGCAGCCTCACCAACATTTGTTATCAGTTGATTTCCTGATGGCAGCTATTCTTTCCGGAGTGAGGTGAAATCTCAATGTTGTTTTAATTTGCATATCTCGAATGACCAGTGATGGTGAACATTTCTTCAGGTATTTATTTGTTATTTGTATATCTGTCTCTGAGAAATGTGTGTTTATCTCAGATGCCCATTTTTGAATTGGGGGGCTTGATGTTCTTCAATTCTTTATATGTTCTGGACACAAGTCCTTTGTCTGAGGGGTTGCTGGCTAAAATTATTTCCCACGCTGTGGGTTTTCTTTTCATTCTGTTGGTGATTTCCTTTGAAGTGCAGAAACTTTTCAATAACGTGAAATCCAATTTATTGATTCTTTGAAGTGTTTCCCATGCAGTTTGCATTTTGTTCATGAATTCTCTGCCTACCCCTATGTCTCCAAGACTTTTACCTACTTTGTCTTCCAGTAGACTTAGTTTTTCTGTTTTAATATTTAGGTCTTTGATCCATTTAGACTTTAGTTTTGTGCATGGTGATAGGCATGGATCTAGTTTCAGTCTTCGGCATGTAGAGAGTCAATGTTTCCAACACCATTTATTAAAGAGACTATCCTTCTTCCAGTGGACATGTTTAGCCCCTTTGTCAAATATCAGGTGGCTGAGTGTCTTTGTAGTTGTGCTTGCATCTTCTAAACTGTTCCATTGATCCTCAGGTCTATTTCTTTGCCAGTACCAAGCTGATTTTATCACTGTGGCTTTATAGTACTGTTTCAAGTCAGGAATTGGGATGCCTCCTGCCTTGCTTTTGTTGCCTAGAATTTCCTTTGCTATTGTAGGTTTCTTCTGTTTCCAAATGAATTTTAGGACTGTTTTCTCTAGATCTGTGAAGTATGTGAATGGTATTTTGATTGGGATTGCATTAAATCTGTATAACAGTTTTGGGAGTATGGCCATTTTCACAATGTTGGTTCTTCCTAGCCAGGCACAAGGAATATCCTTCCATTTTCTAATATCTTCTTCAATTGCCTTTTTCTGTGTAGCATAATATTCAGTATACAGGTCTGATTAGGTTGATTCCTAAGTATTTCATTTTTTTAGATGTTATTGTAAATAGCGATATTTCCATAATTTCTCTCTTGGTGAGTTTTTTGTTTGTGTACAGGAATGCTATTGATTTTTGAGCGTTGACTACAATTGTATTCAGCTACACTGCTGAACTTGTTCATTACCTCTAGCAGTCTTTTAATGGAGTTTTTGGGATCTTCTATATAGAGTATCATATCATCTGCAAATAGTGCTAATTTAACTTCTTCCTTTCCTATCTTTATTCCTTTTATTTCTCTCTCTTGTCTGATTGCCCTGGCTAGTGTTTCCAGAACTATATTGAAAAGGAGTGGTAATAGTGGACATCCTTGTCTTGTTGCTGATTTTAAAGTGAAAGCTTTAAGTTTTTGTCCATTTAGTGTAATGTTGGCTGTTGATTTGTCATAGATGGCCTTTATAAGGTTGAGGTAGACACCATGTATTCCGAGTTTCTGAAGGGTTTTTATCATGAACATGTGTTGGACTTTGTCGAAAGCTTTTTCTGCGTCTCTTGAGATGACCATGTGGTTTTTGTTTTTGGCTCTGTTGATGTGGTGTATTATATTTATTGATTTGCATATGTTAAACCATCCCTTCATTCCTGAAATGAACCCCACTTGGTCATGATGTACAATTTTCTTTATGATTTGCTGCATTTTATTTGCCAGTATTTTGTTGAGAATCTTTGCATCAATGTTCATTATTGAGATTGGTCTATAGTTCTCCTTTTCAGTTGGATCTTTCTAGGAATGATTTAGGGAGGATTGCTTCCTTTTCAATTTCATTGAAGAGTTTAAGGTGTATTGGCATCAAATATTCTCTAAATTTCTTGTAGAATTCAGCCATGAATCCATCAGGACCTGGGCTTTTTTTGCTGTTAAGTTTTTAATTACATTTTCAATTTCAATAGCTGATATTTGGTTGTTCAAAATTGCTATATCTTCTTGGTTGATCTTTGGTAGTTCATATGTTTCTAGAAATCTGTCCATTTCCTCTGTGTTTTCCACTCTATGTGAGTAGAGATTTTCCAAGTAGGTATTCATGATCTTTTGAATTTCCATGAGATCTGTAGTAATTTCTCTCTTTTCAGTTCTTATTGCGTGAATTTGGGTTTTTTCTTTCTCTTGATAAGGTTAGCTAGGACTTTGTCAATTTTGTTTATTCTCTCAAAAACCCAGCTTTTTGATTCATTAGTTCTTTGTATTGTTTTTTTAGTTTCAATTGCATTGATTTCTGCTCTAATCTTTACAATTTCCTCTCTTCTATGAGCTTTGGGTTTAGCTTGCTCTTCTTTTTCTAGAAGCTTGAGATGGAGCATTAGGTTGTTTATTTGTGCTCATTCTGTTTTCTTGATGTGACAGTCTATTGCTATATATTTCCCTCTTAAGACTGCTTTCATTGAATACCATAGATTACAGTATGTTGTTTCTGTGATTTCATTGAATTGTAGGTATTGCTTTATTTCTTCTTTAATTTCATCTGTAGCCCACTGGTTGTTCAAAAAGTTATTTAATTTCCATATATTTATGCAGGTTTTGCAATTTATTTTGCCATTAGTTTCCAATTTCAGTGTGCTATGGACAGATATTATGTATGGGATGATTTCAATACCTTTGCATTTACTTAAGAATGTTTTGTGGGATAATATATGGTCTATTTTGGAGAATGTCCCATGCACTGCTGAGAAGAACGTGTATTCTGATGTGGTTGGGTGGAACACTCTGTAAACATCTACTAAGTCCAATTGCTCACAGGTATGATTCAGTTCTGTTATTTCTTTGCTTACTTTTTGTCTAGTTGATCTATCTCTTTGTGACAATGGGCTGTTAAGATCCCCTATTGTAATTGTGTTCTTGTGTATTTGGTTTTTCATGTCCATTAATATCTGTCTTACATAGTTGGGTGCTCCTGTATTTGGTGCATATATATTTATAATTGTTAGTTCTTTCTCTTGAATTTTTCCACTAATGAGTATGTAGTGACCTTTATCTCTTTTAATCATTTTAGGTTTGAAGTTCACATTGTCTACAATTAGAATAGTTACCCCTGCTTTTTTCTGGATTCCTATTGCATGGAATAGTTTTCCATCCTTTGACTTTTAAATTATGAGCTTCCTTTTGGGTCAGATGTGTTTCTTGTATACAGCATGTTGTGGGATCCTGTTTCTTGATCCATTCTGTCAGTCTATTTCTTTTTATAGGTGAATTGAAGCCATTTACATTTATGGATAGTACTGATATGTACTGGCTTGACTTTGCCATGTTATGTTCCAGTTGTTTGCTTTCTGCTTTTCCCCTTATTTAATTGCTTATCCTACCTGGTGGGTTCTTTCTGTTGTTGTTTTGGTGATTGTGGTCATTTTTAACTCTGTGTAGTATGTCTTTCAGTACTCTTTCTAGGGTTGGTTTAGTGAACGTGTATTTCTTCAGTTGTTCTTTGTCATGGAAGTGTCTTGTTTCTCCATTAAATTTGAATGAAAGTTTTGCTGGGTACATCAGTCTGGTTTGAAAGTTGTTTTTTTTCAGGGCTTGAAATACCTCTCTCCAAGCTCTTCTTGACTCGAGGGTTGTGCTGAAAAGTCTGCTGTGAATCAAATGGGCTTTCCTTGGTAAGTGAGTTGTTCTTTTCTCTCACAGCTTTTAGTATTCTGCTTTTGTACTGCATGTCTGAGATCTTAATTATGTGTGTGGGTGTGGATTTATGTTGATTGTGACTGTTTGGCATTCTGTATGCCTCACTTATCTGCATGTCAGATTCTTTCCCAATGTTTTGAAAATTTTATTACTTCTGTGAATATTTTGGCTATGTCACTTGCATTGACTCCTGCCTCTTCACTGATGCCTATTAATCTTATACTTTCTATCTTGTCATCATCTTGAAGCTGTTGGACTGTCACTTCATGCTGCTTTGTTATTTTTAAAAGTTCTGTGCTTTCATGATCACTAATTTCTATCCTGTCCTCAAGATCTGAAATCCTATCCTCAGCTTCGTTTAAGTGGTTTTGCAAGCTTTGAATAGAATTTTTTGTTTCTTGGATGTCTCTTTCCATTTGTTTCATGAATTCTGCCTGTTTTCTATATTTTTCATTCAAGGTTTCAGTTTTCCACGCTCTTATATTTTTTTCTTGATTTCTTCTTTAGCTGCACTCAGCAACTCCTTTACTAAGGTTGTTATTTCTGTCTTTACATGGGAGAGTACTTCTAATTTGACTTCCTCTATAGCCTCATTGAGTTATTTTTTATTTCACTTGCTATCTTTTCAGAGGTTCCTGGTGTGTTAATTTTGGGGTCCTCTATTTCAATATCTCCTGCACTTGCTTCTGGTGGACTAGATGTTTAAGACTGCATTTTGCTTTTTTGTTTTGTCATTTTCACTGTGCCTGAAGTTTTTCTGTGTGTAGGAGGGGGCCACACTTTTTTCAGACTCACCAAGGTCTTACAGTTAGTTGGAGGGGGCTTTACTACTGGCCCTATTTACCCACTGTACACCTCTATTTTAGGGGCATACTCACCACACTGGCACAGTTAATCTGCTGTAGCCCAAGTTTCGCCACCTGGGAGCTAAATTCCAAATTTTTTCTGTGTGCTGGGATTCAGGCAGAGTGCGCGGTCAGGGCCTGAGGCTGGCTGGAATCTGGGTCCTGCTCACTGCTTGGCATTCGCTGAGCATGGCCCATTTGAGTCGCTGTCCCTGTGTGCGGCCTGGGGTGGTCTGGGACACAGAATGCGGTCTTACCACCTGGGAGCAGGCTCAAAGTCCCCCTCCATGCTCTGGGATTTTGCCAGACGTGGGATCAGGGTCCAAAGCTGGAATCTGGGTCCTGCTGGCTGCTTGGTGGTCGCTGGGCTTGGCCCAGTTGGGCCTCCATCCCTGTGTGCAGCCCAGGGTGGTCTGGGACAGCGAGTGTTCTTACCGCCTGGGAGCAGGCACAAAGTCCCTTTCCTTGTGCTGGGATTCTACCAGAGCGTGCAGTCAGGGCCCAAAAACTCTTTGAATTTTCATCTCCAATAGTGTTTTAGGAAGTTGGGTGCATGGTAATATATATAATTGTTTCCTCTTCTTGTTGAATTATTCTCTTAATTAATATATAGTAACCTTATTTTCTTCTTATGCTCAGTTTTAAGTTGAACTCCACTTTGTCAGAGAATAAGATCCCTCTTTCCCCTTGCTTTCAGGGTCCTGATGCATGGAAAATCACTCTCTATCCTTTGATACGTAGTCTATGAATTTATTTTTGGATTAGATGTGTCTCTTTTATGCAGCAAATGGTTTTTCCCCCTATTTTGTTCTGTCTATGTCTTTTAATTGAAGAGTCAAGGTTAATTGAGAGTTATTATTGAAAGGTATTGACTTATCCCTGTCATTGCATTATTTTTCTGTTATTGATTCCTTTATTTTTCTCTTTTTGTTTAATTGGTCACCCTGCTGGTTGCATTCATTTCGTTAGATTTTCTGGCATTGTTGGCTTTATCACCTGTCTAGGATAATCTTGAGACATTTTTGGAGTGCTGGTTTGGTGGTCATGATTTTCTTGTATTGTTGTCATGGAGGTTTCTTATTTCTCATCACTTTTACAGAATATATTAGTCTGGGTCTAAAGTTGTTGAATGTTCATGTTTGAAATTCATCTCTTTCTGCCCCCCTGGCCTTTAAAGTTTGTGTTGTAAAGTCTACTGTAGTTTTAATGGAGCTTATCTTTGTAAGTTATTTTTTGTCATTTTTTCACCGACATCTTTTGAGATTCTGTCCTTGTTTTGGACATCCTGGATTTTGAGTATAATGTGTTTTGGGGAGTTTCTTCTCTTATAATTATATGGTGTTCTATGTCTTGCCTATGTTGATTTTTCCCCCATACTAGAAATGTTTTCTGGTATGATTTCTGTAAATGGGTTTTTTATTCCATGTGTATTGCCCTCTTTTTTTTCTTTAACTCCATTTGGTGTAAGATTAGTTTTCTTTGCATCTTCTATATAAGTGCATTTTCTTTTTTTTGGTGCCAGGGATCAAACTCACAACTTTGCACTTGCCAGACAAGTCTTTGCATCTTCTAGTAGATGTTGACTCAGTTTTCTTTGCTCTTCAGTTATTTTCTATTTTGGGTTTTTTTTTTTGAAACAGGATCTCACTATTCAATTCAGGTTGGCCTCAAACTCACAGCAACCCCCCTGCTTCAGCCTCCCAAATGCTGTGATTACAGGGTTGCACCATTATGCTTCTGCTGCTTTTAAGGTATCTCTAGGTATATGATCCCATGCTTTTGGTTCGTCCTCAAGGTTTGACACTTTCCTCACACTGATCAATTCTCCTGTTCATATATTTAATATAATTTTTTATCTCCAGGATTTCTGTTTGGCACCTTTCCATGTACTCTTTTTCCTTAATAAATATGATACCATGTTTTGAACGGCTTTGGTTAGCTCTTCTACTTTTTATTGATTCATCTTTAATAACCACATTGGTTAGTTTGTTAATTATTCTATGTTTGGTTATATCATTGTTAGCTTGCTGAGTTTCTTTGTTTTTTTCTTTAAGCATTTCGTAAAGTTCAGCTATTTAGTATTTATTTTCATCTTCATTGGTGCCTGTGGGTCTGCTTTGGGTTAACTGGGAGTCTTTGGATGCATTTTTCATTTTCCCATCTGTGTGCATGTATGTGTGTGTGTGTGTGTGTGTATACGCACGCATGGACACACTGAGGATTGAGGTCAAATACAATGAAGAGACTTTGTTGTTGGTGTGAAGAGCTCTTTATTTAGGTTCTGTGTTCCAGTGATGTGATCTTCTCTTTATTTGTCAAGAGGTATGGTCTACCACTTCAACCTATTCAGTTTAATTGAGTTGGACCCAGTTACTGTATTATGAGGAGAGAATTCCTATTGGTTAGTAACAGTGTCCACAAATCCAACCATACATCAATTCCAAACATTAAAACTTGTTTTGACAATTTTGCCCTTTTATCAATTTCTCTGAAAGACTATACTGTATTGCTATCAATGATTAGGCTGCAATATGGAGGGAGGGAGAAGAAAAAGATGGGGTAAGTAAATAAGGAGGGAGATAAATGTCAATAGATGAAAACCTGATAGGTCAAGTTCTGTTGGAGTTACTTTTATAGTTGGAGTAGAGCCTAATGTTGAGGAGGTTTGAGAGAATATTTATAGAAGTGGGAGGAGAGACACAGAGGAAGGGAAGTATAATTAAAGATTGAAGAAAGCTTTGAGTTTGTCAGACTCTGGTAATGTATTTATAGTTAGGTGGTTTTGTTGTCATTTTGAGACAGAGTCTCTGTGTAGTCCAGGCGTACCTCAAACTCACAGCAATCCTCTTGCCTCAGCCTCCCAAGTGCTGGGATTGTAGACATGTACCACCACATCTTGCATTTGTTGGCAGTTTTATTTGGATCCTCTAAGTACAATTCCATTAAGGTTTGCTCTGACATGTTAATGAATGGTACCATTCAAGTAAAAATGCTAGTCAATTTTTACTCTCTTTTGCACATATATGGTGCTATTGTAAGAGAAATTTTCTCTTATTAACAGTGCATGGTCTACTCTGCTCCATGCTGCTCATCTCCCCCCAATATTCCGGGAATTGAGCCGTTATAGTTTAAAGCTGCCTAGGTTAAATTCAGACTAGGATAAAGCTGACTAGAAAACCTGGGTTGCAAGGTAGAAACAACCCCATCCCGTGTCTAAGGAATTTATGGAATGTACCTTCCCTGAGGAAGCACCCTTCGCCGCCCAACTCTAGACCACCCTATAGATGCCCCCTCCAATGAATGTAGAAAGCCATTTAAACTAACCAATGCCTTCTGCTTCTGTAACCGCGCTTGCCAAAGCCCTGCCTTCCTTTGTTCGGTAGTTTTAAAAGCCATGCTCCGGCATACCTCGTGGCTCTCTGTTCCTGCATGTTCAGTGGGCCCCACACATGCTTGGACAATAAATAAAACCCCTTGCATATTGCATGAGAGGACGTCTGTTGGCTTCTTCCTACATGCGGCGGGTGTCTCGACCCTCACACTATATATGCCACATAAAAGGTGGAGTGGAAGACAAGGAAGTATGGGTATAGGGAAAATCAGGAAGACTGAGGAAAACAAAGAATAGGGAGGAAAGAAAGTTAAAAAGGGAAAAGAGAAAAAAAGACCAAGTAAAGGAAAAAACCTTAAAAAATAAAAATCAAAGGGCCAGGGATATAGCACAGCACCCCCCTGGCAGGTGTGAAGCCCTGAGTTTGACACTTGGGACCAAGAAAGAAAGAAAGAAAGAAAGAAAGAAAGAAAGAAAGAAAGAAAGAAAGAAAGAAAGAAAGAAAGAAAGAAAGAAACTAATAAAGAAGAAAGATTTGAAGAAAAAAACCCAGAACAATCAAGGAAACAAAGAACGAGGAGCACAGTTTCCTTTTACTCTCAGGCTGATTGCAGGCATCTAAGCCAGTTTCTCCCCCGTGGACTGCTTGTCCGTTAGTGGTATGGGCTGTTGGTCTCTCTTTCTGTAAGCCATGCTTAGTTCATGGCTAAACCACAGACCTTTGTCTCTGTCCCAAGAACCAACAACCACAATTAATTTGGGAAGGAGAGGGTGCAGTGTAGTTTGCTTAACATTTGTTTCTCTGTCCCACCTTCTTCCAAGGACCTCTTACTCCCATTCCCTTCTCTGCAGGGCAAATCCCAGGGTCATCACCATGCTCCCCCTCCAGAGACCTTCTGCCCAGTAGTACTATCACCAGAAGCCCTCTGGCCTGGTGTGTTTCTGTCCTTTCACCCTCAGACCTTTATCTGTCTCTGGTCCCGGTCTCAAGAGCTTTGCTTTCTGATCTGTGGAACTTGGCACAGTTCCCAGAGTCAGCAGAGGGCCTCCTTTCCCTGTGTGGGTTGGGGGCTGGGGCTTGGTGGGTGGGCAGGATATCATGCTGTCTCAGAGCTTTCTGGTGTTTGAGGAAACAAAGAGTTTGCCTGCTCTGGTCAGTTCCTGCTGAATCTCTCTTCCTCCCCCATGTCTCAGGGATGATTTGTGGCTCCCTGCCAGCAAGATCTGTGCTGCCCATAACTCCTGCCGTTCAGCCTTTGTGCCTAGGGTGGGGGCTTCACTTGATGCTGAATGGTATGAGCTGGGCAGGATGCTGCAGTGACCCAGTGTTCATTGAGTTTGGGAGGATGATGGTGGGGAGGGAAAGTCTGCTTTTGTGTTGTTGGCTCTCCCTGGTTGCAGTCTAGGCTTCCCTGAGACCCTAGCTCAGTTAACTCCCACACTGGATTTCCTCTTCTGGAGGGGGATAGGTAACAAACCTATCCCAGGAGTCTGGCTTCTGCAGTGTAGCCTCCTTCCCATGATCTGTCTTGTCTTACTGACATACCCCCAGACACTTTGACAGTGCTAGGCATGGATGAAGGATGAGCACTTGCCAAATGAATGACTGATACTGAAGATGCAAGAGGAGTGCTAATGCTTGATAGGGAAAAGTCTGGAGAGGGTGGGAGAAGGGCTGAAAAGTGGAGGTGGCTTTGGCAGGGAAGAGGACAATTTTTGAGATGGGTGGGAAAAAGAAGGTTGATAAGGTGAAACTAGAAACATTTTGATGTGCAGGGAAGGGCTCTTAAAGGGCTGCTTCTGCTGGACCACTTTAACACTTTCACAAATAAAAGGTACAGTCACCAGCTGAGAAGGGGAGCAGAAGACGGATCTAGACCTGGAGGGTTTGGGGATAATACTGGCTACCATTTACTTCACACATATGTACAGAAACTGTTCTAAGCCTTTTAATTATTCTCCCAATAAACTCAAGATTTTATAGATAAATGGATGCAACTAGAGTCCATGCTCCTAAGTGAAATAAACCAGACCCACATGTGCAAGCATTGTATTGTCTCCCTAGTTTAAGAAATTGAAAAAATAAGACCGAAAATTTATAACTGATATTGTGAAAGGGAAAGAAACTCAAAAATAAAGAACAACTTGGATGGGGGAAATGATAAAAGAATGAAGAAGGAAAAAACATATATATATATATATATATATATATATATATATACACACACACACACACAACATAGCTAAGGTATTCGTACTATTAATTTCTCTTAGTTCATTACAACTTTGTGCTTATATTATTTTTTCAATTATGCATACTTATATATTGTAATCTGAGCAACTCCTTTGAATATACAACATATTAACCATTGTCAATTTCCTATTCTTTTTCTCTCTTTAAAATAAATTGAAGAAATAAATGTATTATCCTCCTGATGATCCTATGAGGAAAAGTTTTATTACTTTGTTTGTTTTGGTCTTTTTGAGACAAGGTTTTGCTATGCAGTTCATGCTGGCCTTGAACACACTTTTGTAGCCTAGGCTGGTCTTGAACTCACAGTAATCCTGCCCCAGCCTCCCAAGTGCTGGGATTACAGGTGCGCACCATCTTACCCAGCTTCTATTAAGATGTGGATTGGTGGGGGCCAGGATTTAGCTCAGTGGCTTAAGCGTTCACCTAGCAAGCGTGAGGTCATGAGTTCAATCCCCAGTACCCCCCCCCCAAAAAAAAGATGTGGATTGGTATGGTCTGGGTGGTAGTTAAGGTGGAATGTCAATTTGGTTTTGGGAGCCACCCAGGGACTGGTCGAGCACACTTCTAGGGGTGTCTGGGTGAATTGTAGCCTATGGTCTAGGTGGGTCCCAGGTCCCTTCCTTTGGCACTATTTCCCTCTGCTGGCTGCCATGAACTAAGTTTGCTCCACCATGCCCTTTCCTCTGTGCTGCCTGCCTCAGAGCTAGCTTACCACGGACTGAATCCACTGAAACTATAAACTAAACTAAACCTCTTCTTTAAATTGTGTGTTAGGGGCCTTGTTCTAGTAATGGGAGAACTAATGAAGTTTGATTACACTGTGAGTATGTACCTCAAAGTTTCATGTACTAGAAGCTTGGTTCCCAGTGTGGCAATGTTGGGGTAGTGGGAACCTTAAAGAGGTGGAGCCCAGTGGAAGACATTTGGATTATTAGCTATGCTACCTTCAGAAGGCATTACTATAGTTCTCATGGGACTTAAGTTCCCGTAACAATGGGCTGCTACAAAAAGACAGCCATCTCAAACTCTTGCTTCTTGTGTTGCTGTGTGATTTCTTCCTTAGTGCTCCTGCTAAAATGACAACTACTGTGTTGTGATATAGACAGAAGATCCTCGCCAGAGATGAGCAGATTCTGGCCCTATTTTTTTGACAAGGTCTCATTACGCAGCCCAGGCTGGTCTTGAACTTGCAGGGATTCTCCTGTCTCTGTTTCCTCAGTACTGGGATTATGGGCCCATGTTCCATACTTTTAAACAAAACTCTTTTCTGTGTTAAGTATCCAGTCTCAAGTGTTTTTGTTATAGTAAACAAAATGGACCAAGATGTGGATATACCTTACATACACATGATTTTCATCAATTATACCTCAATAAATCTGGGGAAAAGATGTAGAAATAAAAGCATAGAAAGGTCAATTAACTTTTGTCCAAGGTAATACACCTAAGAAGTAGAGCTGTGATCTGAACTCAGGCAGTTTGTCTGTTGGAGCCCATGTAAAGAACACTTGTATTTCCATGTCTCCCTGGTTGCCAAGGAGCAGGTATGTGAAGGGTCAGCTAGAGAGGAAGAGAACTGTGCAACCACACATGGCTGGTCTAGGCAAAGTCAGCCAGGATGCTGTGACAGAAAGTTAAGAAATGGCTGTCCCAAACATTTTATGATTCCACAGTTGCAGTGTGTGACTTTGGATTATTAGACAATACCAAGAGTCAATTTCTTTAATTTGCCTTGTCATCAGAAAGGTCCTAATGGGTCTCCTGTACTAGAAGCCCAGTATGTGGAAGTACACTTTACTAACTGCAGCAAAGGATGGCCACTTTGCCTGCTGCAATGCAAAAACTGCTTGTGTCAGACTCCATAAGTGGGGGTGCATGGGGGGGTCATACTCAAACGGAAACACTTACTTCTGCCAAGCCTTGGGGTGGAGATAGAAAAACTATTCCTGACAACACTGAGTCAGCACATTCATCAGAGTCGACTCATACATAGCTGGAAGGAACTGGAAGAGAGCCCTAGTTGAGAAAAAACCTCCAGCTGAGGCCTCTTCAGTCTCATAGGGAATGGAATCAAAATCTACAAGTTCACAACATAGTTGGGAAACAACAGAACCCTGCTCAGATCAGAGGTATCCCCTCAAACAGTTACAGAGTTCAAATTAGAGCCTCTCCACACAAAGGACATTTATGCACTCCTTGCCCAAAGAAGTAATAAAAGTTCAAAACTGGTTTTCAAGTTGTAAAATAGATAATATGAAAACAGGCCATTTGGGAATCATGGCTAACCTACTGAGATTATGTCAGTAATTACATCTTAGTCCTCCCCAAATGTGTATGTTAGGGTTTGTCAGACTTCCAGGGCTGGAGGGATCACAATCTGAGAGTGTGACATTTATATGCATAAAGGACAAACATCCAGCCAGGAGCCATGATGTATGCTTGTAGTCCTAGATACTGGGGGTGGGAGGCTGAGACCAGAGTATCACTTAAGCCCAGGAGCTCAAGTCTAGCCTTGGGCAACATAACAAGTCACAGTCTCAAAAGCAAGCAAATAAAAAAAATCAATATCCCTTCCTCTAATGAAGCCATTCTGTTGCCTGTACCTTTAGCATTAAAATAAAGATACTTGGGTTGCCTATGAAAGTATGTGACTTGTTCATTAGCCTCTGAAAATACATGATTTCTCATATAGGAGGACAAATACAGTGAACATTCTCAGTCCTGAGGATCAAACCCAAGGCTTTGTACGTAGTCCTCCACCACTGATCTGTGCCTCCAGTCTGAGAATTCTTATGATATTTCCCTGTAAGACAGGTGATGACAATATAGGCACAGCTGTTGAGAACTACAGCCAAGTCAAGAAGCATCCAGTGACATAAGCTTCCTCCTCAGCTCTCAGCTGATTTTTCACACAACATTTATTCAGAAAAATTGCAATAAATTATAATAAAAAAGATGACATGAAATACAGAATCCCACTAGCAGCTTTGCTTAGTGACCAAGACTTTTTTGGGGGAAATATAACAACCAACCACAGAATAAAAATCAGAAAATGGTAAAACTGAGACTAATGCAATGTCACCCCATGGGTTTGAACCATTTCTTCTCTAAAATGATAGGTGTAAAGGACTTCTTTTCCTACCAATTAGATCTGAAAACCTTAATTCTGATGAACTATGAAACAGTACCTTGGAAGATGCAGGGAATTAGTGGCTGGGGTGCTGGGGGCAGGCATGGTAGGTAAGCAAATGTTTTATGTCTGGTCTCTGTCTTGTCTCCCTTAACTAGAGATTGTCTAAAACCCTCAACCCTATATACATCACAAGATGAGCTGGGAAAAGGCCGAGGCAGTATACCATCATGATTCTTTCACTTGATGAATTAAGAGAGGGCACTGTGTGCATGCTGCACAGTGGCTTTACTAATCATATCTTTGGTCACCCAAGACACCACGTTGTCAAAATACTAGAAAATGGACCCAGGAAATGCATTTTCTGTGTTGCAACCTTGCCCCAGCTACTATCTCCTTCCATGATCACTCTCTGGCCTAAGAGATACAAAACTTCTGCACTCCATACTCCATTAGCTAAGTTCACCACCAGCCCCTACCTAGCAGATCCTCAGCTACTTGGCATACATAATGTGATTACTAGTTCTCTATCTCCAGATCAAGAAAGGACTTAACCAGTACATCACAGGATACATACCTTTTCTTCCCCAGGAAACTCAACTTTCAAGAGACAGGGGAACTGGAGAATCATTAAGTGATACAGTGGAGTATCCCCTGGCCCTCTCCTTGGATGGGATAGAGAAGAGTCATCGAATCAGTGCCTAGGACAGCACACAGGCTGTACATGATGCTCCTCGTATCTTATGTTAACACGGAAGAATGAATCAACTCTAGTGAAAGAAAACCAGGGGAAGCCAGTTCTGCAATCAGTGGCTGGTGCCTTGTCAACCAAGAGATTATTTTTTTAAAGGCTGTCCCATAAAGCTTGAATAAATGAAAAGCTCAGAGGGTCCTTGAGTGGGAGAGGTAAGGTGTGTAGCTGGTCCCACTGACCAGTCTCTCTTATGCAGCACTGGACAAAGATTGGTGGCCAAGTGGAATCTCTGCATCCTTCACTTGAAGGGGCTGAATGTGGGGTCCAGACAGAGTCAACCCTGCTGAGGGAGGGGGGACTATCTGTCCTTTGGTACTTCAGAAGATTGGAGAATGGGTTCTCACGGTCATCTTCAATACTCTTACTGAGGGAGGTACAATAACTCCAAAGGGGCCTGCTTGAAGTACATAGACTCCCTTGTTTACTGTGGTGTAACTGTTGCTGTGAAGGCAGACTTCTGAGTGGGGGATACATCTCCTAATATCCAGGCTTGATCCTCATGTAAAATGTGAATCATAATAGAAAGAGATAACAGGAAGCAGGATCTGTCAAACATGAACACTTGTACTCTTAAAATACTCAAAGTGTTTCCATTTTAAGTGTGATTCTCTTATACCGATGGGATGCCATCTTTATACTTCCTACAGTTAGATTACTAAATGTGATCTGAGACAAGAGCATATGGTTCCACCTGGAGTACATCCAGGAAAAGGCCAATGTTACAGTGACATCACTGTAGTAGAAATGCACGAATGCATGGAACAACCACATGTGGACAATGAATTCACTGTTGAGGATACCCAAGGAGCCAGTCTTACCCAGGATTCCTTCAAAGTGATAGAATGAGTGGAGGGCAGTGCAAAGGATTGATATGGGAAGAAAGTGAGTCCAAAGTGCTTTATACAAAGGACTTAAAACAAGTCTTGAGCTAGAGCAAGTAGTGTTTTTAGGCCTAGAATGTGAAAATCTCAGAATGTAGGCCTGGGTACCAAGGACAGTTATGACAACTTGGCAGAAGGCAACAAACACATCCTTAGGTAAAGGAGTATAAATACCTCTTTGCCTTATAAAGATAAAACACAAAAACATCAAAATATGGTAACTTTGGCTTGGCAATATAAGTCTAAGAGTATTTTGCTGTGGAGGATATGGTGAAGGAGGGATTAGGAAACTCTTCCTTTTGTAATATTAACAGAACTTGAGATTCCACAATAGACCTTTCCTGTGGTATGACTTTTCCAATCATTCTGAAATACTTGGAGCCCATGATCTTCCTCTTCTAGAATCTCAGAGAAGAAAAGACTTAGTCTTCATCACTCCCAAGCAGAAATCCCATAAGGAACTGGATGGCACGCTGGCGGTCACTTGATGTCTGTCTTGCCATAAGGTTTGGCGGAGGCCTTAGGAGAAGACTGGTGAAGAGAGTAGCTAGAGGGTGAGAGAAAGAAAAAAGGATGTATTAGACATGATCTAAGCAAACGCTCAGAGTTGATGGGGCCAGAGGACCAGGATAGGAGGAGGAAAGTGTCTGTTACATGCCTCATAATGTATACATTATACACAATATATGTAGATCATCCTACAAAAACACCCCTATGTATCCATTCTGATAAAGTATCCTTACCAATCATGTTAGCGCTGACATTGTTGTATTCAGAAAATTTTAAGAGCTCTCGAAGGAATGCCATCAGGTAACGGAAAACATTTCTATGGCATCTTGGAAGCTGGGAAATAACCTGTTTTTTAAAGATGGACAGTGAAGAAAATGGAAGAAGAATTTACAGCTGCCAAAAAAGTAATTTATATTATCCTAACTTTACAGGCCCCATTCATGTCTTGCTTACCTCTATTGCCTCTATCACTCATGACCAACATAATACTTGCCAAATTACAACTCTGAAGAAAGAACAGTCATATTACTTCATCCCTGTCTATTCACTAACCTGGCCAGGCAGACATCACAGACACAGACACACCCTCACAAGAAGGTACAAATAAAATAAAATAATAAAAAAGAAGGAAGGTCTTAATCTGTTCTCTTTCCTCAAACAGGTAGCTAAGGCATTTGCCAAGGTGAATGTTTTTGTTCTGTCATCAATGGGATTCCTCTCAATACTCACTAGTCTGATTCACAAGTAGTCTCAGATATTGTCAATCAAAATCATTTCAAGATTAAAAATACACCAAGAAAAAAACCCAAAGAGTCCTAAATGTTAGCCACCCTTTCTGATAATGTCAGCCAGAACTGCACGCACAGTTAGCTTCACTAGTCTTACCTCAGGCTAGAGGTATACACCCCACTAGGTTTTCTGTAAATAGAAATAGGCCAACTGGGAAACAGTGACAAATATAACAGAAGTAACATAGCCTAAAACTCAAGGGGCTCAACCTTCAATGCTAGTCCTAACAGACTTAGATCTATCCCACTACATAGGTGGCTGGCTATCTGGCTTTGTAAAATTGATGATTTCTCTATAGGAGAACCTGCTCCAAACACAACCTCAGATCAATAAAACTCACCTGTCGGCAGATCCTAGGATCATGAGCAGAGTCAAGACATCGCTGATATAGCTCATAACAGATGACTGGTTCTGGCAGGGCTTCCAGGAAAATGAGCAGTGCTTCAGCCACAGAGTGATTACTGCCAGCTGAATCACCTTATGTCAAGGGAAAGAGCTCCAGAAGAGAGGCCACGCACTTGACTGGTTCCTTTCCTGCTGGAAGGGCTTTTTCTTTTATTCGGGGCACAATGATCCTAACAGGGGTTTGATATTTTATTGGTCCAGGTACTCTGCAGCTGAGTTGTTGTTATAGAATTGGCCAAAGTCATTTGTAAGGTTGGTCCAACTTCAGACTTGGGAATACAGCCTGGAGAATGATAGCTCCTTCTGGATCAGACCTATAAACTACTTGCCAGTGGTTGCCATCCTTCTGTTATGATGGTAGTATATTTGGAGGGAGGATGGCTGATTGGCTGAAGGAGAACAGTACCAGTGCGATGGCTCCTACACTTCATGCTTATTAATAGTCATTGTTACGTACCCTTTGATTTCTTAGTAATAACAGCTTGAAAGGAACTGAGAAACTAGATATTCAGTAACTATCTTATAATAAAATACAATTGAAAAGAAAATAAATGTACAAATAAAAACCAAATGTAGATGGAAAGAAGAGTTTGGCAAAGTACCAATCCAGATTTTTAAACCCTGGGCCGAAAGGATACGGATTGTCTCTGGGATGCTGGTATCCAGACAGTCAATAATCTGCTGTAACTCATCCTGCATTCCAGGGGTTTGGAACAGGTCCTCCTACCACAGAAGTCAGAATGAAGGCAACAATGCAAGATAAATCACCACTTAGGTTCTAAAGATTGCTCAGGGGTTGGGACAGTCATGGAGGTATGAAAACAACAGTTTTCCCTATATCGTCTCTATAATACATGTGACTAGTTTAAACAAGAAAATGATCTTTGACAGCTTTAGCTTATTTATGATAAGGTAGGGAAATAGATAGCCAGATCAGAAAAGCAGGTATTCTACTTTAAGCCTCTCAACAAGATGGCAGAATGCAAACAGCATAATTATGTTCAAATACTGACATGACTGAATGCTGGGAAAGGCGTAAATGCATAGTTGTGTTAATCCTTGCTTTCAAGCTATATTACTCTTCAGTAGGTAAGAAAATATTACCTTTCACTTTGGTTCAAGGAAGATCTCTTGTTTGGGTAAATGAGTTGAGGGAGGATTGTGTTTTTGGTGGGATTTAAAAGGAAAGTTAAAACCAAATTAAAGAAATGGGTTTAGCCCGGTGTGGTGGCTCACGCCTGTAATCCCAGCACTTGGGAGGCTGAGGCAGGAGGATAGTTGTGAATTCGAGACCAGCCTAGGATACAAAGTGAGCTCAAGGCCAGCCTGAACTGCATAGAGAGACCCTGTCTCAAAAAGAAAAAAAAAAAAAAAGAAATGGGCTTGAAGTTTGCTTGGGCTTTAAAATCTGTAATGACTCAATGACAGCATTACAGACTCAGGTACTTAGCTGTCCAGGAGTGTGCAGAGCTAGGAGACAGGTATTCACAGTCCCGGTGCTGGCTCTGTCAGTACACTTAAGACTGTGGTCTGGAGTAAATCACTTAGCTCGCAGATTTTGACAGTCATGTCTGGATAGGGATGCTTCTGTCTACTCAGGAGATCTGACAGTGCTGCTGTGGTCACTTGGGAAATTTACAAGGATTATGCTGGTTCTTACAGGACTTGCACACATTCTTAAGTTGTACAGAAGGTCTACTGTTACTTACCTGGTGACACGCATATCTGAATAAGTGATCTACTAAAAGCCAGATCTCCTTGGGGACTTGAAGTGGTCTCTCACTGGCACCTTCATCCAAGGGAACCATCTGTAGAAGGGATTTTTCCTAGTAGATGAAAATGGATGAAAATAAAAGGAGTCTCAGAATAAATACTTAGTCTTCTTCATCACTTATGAGTTTTTGTTTTTTCTCATGGGGATACACCTGCTCTGAAGGTACTCCACGATGACCCTCCCAGGTAAAGGATCTCCTTTCTTTAATCATTAAGTATTTCATTCAGGTTTACGATGCTTATCATGTGGGTGAATTGTGTGTTGTCAATGTTTTTTTCAAGGATGATATTGATAACTAGTGCTTTAGTGATTTAACAGTCCATATACCACAAGTAACCTATGGACTATTAAATTACATTTGTCAAGACAGTACTTTGAGTGACCATGTGTATACTTAAGTTTCAGTTTACTTTTAAATCACTCTTCCTTCAGGTCCTATCACAAATACTACTATTTTCACTACTGATTTAATTGAGCTTCTTTGGTTTTTAGGAATTAAAGACAACTCTCCACAAGGCCCACATATGTCAGGGTTGATAAATTTGAATCCTAAGATACTGAAAACCCATAAGCCTTAAGATCCAATTAATAGTAAACAGAATACAGAATCTGAAGAGCCAGAAATCCCATGAAAAGTCTAAGGTCTAAATCCAGGAGTCACTGTTTATGATATCTCAGCAAATATTTCTAGGGGCTTTTACTCCTTTCACCTACCTTTCTATCTCTTAGATTCTTTTGGAAGACTGTCCGAGAAAAACCCAGAAGTGACATACATCAGATCGGTAACTAAATTTGAACTTGAAAATGGTTAAAGAATCAACTTTCACCCCTCAGCACTAAAAAAAAAAAACCTACCTTGTTATCTTACATCTATGTAGTCAGTTATAAATTATATAAAAGATAGTTAAAATAGATTAAAAGGCACTTGAAGGCAGCTTTCAAAAATCCTAGTGAAGAAAACTATGCCCTATTTTTGCATCTTCCTCCTTTCTCTACCTCCAGATCATACATTATATATGTTCAACTTTAAGAAACTTATGCCTAACACTGCTACCTGTAAATTCCTTCCAGAACCTCTGGCCTGTAGCTTCAAGGGAAAGAAAATAAATATTTCACTATTTTCATAGAAATCATGTATAGTACAACAGTGCCAAGGTGTCTTTTTAACACTATGTCTTTAAATAAGCACTGATGACATTTTAAGCTACTGTGCCTTTTTAAGAGCAAAAGGAAGATAAGTGAGCATGACAGTTGGTTACTGTTATATACATTTGTATTTACTTCGTTTCTTTTCCTGGGAGTCTATCACTTGTAATTTCTGTTTTCTATGGTTGTCAGAATGTCTATTCATGTTTCACCCATTGACCTTTTTCTTATTCCAAGTATTAAATGCAGATATCCACACAATATCTGAGCCAAAACACTGTCTACACTGTTCTCTGCTAATCTTCTGGACCAAATGCAATACATGTACAGGTTTTCTTTAGTAGATGCCTCCAACCTTAACATATATAAATTATTCAACACAGATTCATGTGCTTTAAAAAAATCTGACAGCCCAACTGGAGTGTTTCCTGTACTAACACATTAAGGCAACACAAGGCAGTGTCTGGGATGAATAGACAGAACATGTACTGCTCTTAACAGGAAAGGGCTGGGAAGCAGTCTCAAAACTTAGTGGTTTAAAAAGGTTAATAAAATGTCAGTAGGTTATAAACACCACCCATTGCCCATTTTCAGATTCATGTGTGAAAATACTAAATGTCATAATTGTATCTCTAAAATCCAAAGAAAGATATAAAGGAGAACAAAACAATGCTTTAAAAAATTCCACAAATTACTCAGAACTCTGATTTTCAAAGGGAAACTGAGATATTTTGCCTTCTTTCAACAAGACAACAACTCTCAGCAAGACTCAGTGCCTGTTATGCCTGTACTTCATGTCTTAGTGCTACTAACTAAAGCACAGAAACAGTATACCACCAGTACCATCAAAATGCCTTTGACTCTACCCAATGGGGAGGTCCTACTACTGTATGAAAGTGTTGTACAACATCTTCCAAGCCCAGGCCCCTCCTCTACTTGATAGACTGTGTGGAGCTGAGCACATTCCAGTTGAAGACTGAGAGGCCGTGAGGCACAGAAGGGACACCTCACTGGGCAGTCAGGAAACTATCTCATTCCCCTGCTGTCAGGGTTTCCTATCTTTCTGCGCCTTGGTTGTCTGGTTTACTAGAATGGAGAAAATAGCCTTTCCCTGTCTGAAGGCAGAGTACGAGACCAGATGATCTCTCATGAGCTCATATAGCATCACAATTCTATTCTATTAGACTCTATTTGTGGACCTTAACTGTGAATTCTTTTAGCAATTAATCACCATTGTCAATGGCCCTGGATTACTCTTAATGTACTTGTTTTGGTTTTACTACCATTAGAAACGGGACAGCTAAGTAGCATCCTCCTTCAGCTTATAAGCTTTCAGGTGTATCAAGGCAACTCTGGGCTGGACATGTAGCTCAGTGGCACAGTACTTTCCTAGCATGCACAAGCCCGTGGGTTCCATCCTTGACCCTGCAACAAATGAACACCCACTCCCCAAACAAGAATAAACAAGATAACAATAAAAGAAGGCACTGTAGTTACTTGTTAGCTCAAAAACAAAATTCTGGTCAAGGGTGGAGCTTACTGGTACACTTGCCTTGCATAGCAAAAACAAAAACAAAAAACCCACAACTCTAGGATCTTGAGTTGTACTGCTCTTATGAACTGAGTCTCAGTAACTTGACTGGTACAGTAAACAGGCTTTGAACACCCTTAAAGACAGCTGGCAAGACTTTAGGGGATTCTCACTGAGTCAGAGGTCTCTGATATGGACATGCCTAGGGAGAAATTTCAGGGATCACAGTTAAGTGTTAAGCAAGCACAAGGAAACTCTCATAACCACCAATGGATTGCATTACCTTTTCTAGGAAGCTGTCTTCTTCCTGAGAGCAGAGCAGGAAAAAAGTCATTGATAGACAGAAAATGGTTAGAATTAATTTGCAGAATTAGAAACAGAACAGTATTAGAACTCACAAGGTTACTAGATACATATGCTTTTAGGAGCTTTTACTTCTTAAATATGATCGCTAAACATTGAACATATTCTCCACATACAAAGTTCTGTATTATGCAGTTTATTAAGAATATCACCCAAGAAAAGTATGTCTTCAAGGCCAGACTGCTGTGCGTCCTGCAAGCTGACTTATGAAATGCCCACTGATGTCTGTTCCTGTCAGTCTGCTGATCTGTGCAGCTCCTTACTTAACCCCAATGTCATCGCAATGGAGGAATTTGCTTTTGGTCCTAACAGTGGCAGTTCAGAAGCAGATGATACACTGCTCTCCTTTCCACAGCTACTCCTTTCATCCCAGCCAGCCTTATAAGCATCGTCCCAGCTTCCTTTCCATCTTCCCTTAATCACTCCCCTCCAAAGGGCCCCAGAGTTCCTAGATTTGAAGGTTCTTCTGAAATTAATGAATTTTCTTTTAGACCATTGTGAATCATAAGATCCATCATTATTTTTATTTTCCTAGTGGGTATAAGATTTAAAAAAGCATAACATGGAAAAGGGAAGAAGGTAACTTCTGAATTTTCTGTCTTTTATTCTATTATTACTATCCAGTGACAACCACAGTTACAATAATTGCTACTTAAGGGACATCTGCCATATTTCAAGAACTGTAGAAACTGTTTATAAACAAAGTACAATGTCATTTAACCTGCACACAAGTACAAAGTAGTATCATTTTCATTTTACAGATGAAGAAACTGAGGCTCTGAGAGGCTAAATGATTTGTCCAAGGCCCTTGTTAGGTAGTAAGGGTCAGAATTAGGATTAGAACCTAGGTCTGACTAAGTCCAGAATCATTCTCACTCTGCTTACTTAGAACAGCAAAACTGCTTCCTGGATGGCGTGGCAGGAAAAGATGTGACAATGTATTCTCCATGACAGGCTGAAGACAGTGATTAGCAATCTATTAGCAAGATAGTGTGGTTAACAGAAAGAGGACAGGCATTACGTTAGGCAGCCTCTGGTACAAATCTTCCTGCTGCATCTTGTTAATTCCCTACAGACCTCAGGCAAGTTACCAAACTTCTCTCTGCCTCAGTTTCTTCATCTCTAAGACAGGGATAATAATATATACCTCATAGGCATAATGAAACAGTCTAAAACCTAGGAGTGGTGGGGCATACCTCCCCAGCAACTTCCTACTGGGTTCCTCCTGTTCATGCTATGGGCTGCTAAGAACTCAAGCATAAATTGCATGGCTTGGGTCTGTAGGTAAAAGAGAAATCTCAGTGTCACTGCCTGACATGCATGAGGGCCAGAAGGAGGGTCAAATATGTATTCTCTGACAATCCAAGTGGTAATGCTGAATGCATTTCCCCCAAACTATTGTTATATGTGGCAATTAGGTTTTCTAACATTGTTAGATACATTATAAATTAAACATGCTTTCATGTGTTTACTTAGGCTCTTTAAAATCACATGAAATAAAGCAATCAGGGAACAGTTTTTTATAAATTATAAATTATAGTTTTGTAATTATAATTTACTTTTTAATGTAAAGTTAATTTTGAGTGCCAAATATCTAATTTATTACAATTTTGGACTATAACCTTGCATAAAATTTAGGAGTACTTGTTAATGAAGAGAGAATCCCCCTGTCTGACAGACTTTATCTGTTTCTTCCTATGAAAACATAACACACGATATGAGTAAAAGTAGGTGAAAATGTTATATGCTAACCTGTCAAACAAGGCCCTGAAAGAAGTTTTCTTTGAGTGATGACCATCTACCAATGCAAAGCACTGTGCTAAATACCTTTGGGGAGAGGGCAAAAAGAAATGAGGACATATAACGAAGAAAGATGTGGTTGGTCTCTCACCCTGGTTTGCAATTGATCTGGGGTATGGAGTCTCAGAATTTCTGGTCTGACATTGTTACAATTCACATGTACAATTTCTCAATACATGGTTATTAGCCCCCAAAGACTCACAGAATTTTTTTTCACATTTCGGGGGATAGAACCCAGGGTTTTGTGCATACTATAGGTAAACATTCTACCACTACAATTTAACCTGTCCCCCATTTCACAGGATTTTATATTTTAAAATATTTTTTTAACTTTTTTTTTTAAATTGGTACCAGGGATCAAACTCAAGACCACGTGCTTGCAAGGCAGGTGCTTTTGCCACTGAGCTAAATCCCCAGCCCTGTATTTTAAAATATTGATAAACATATTAATCATGGGGTACTGGTACATATACGTATTGCATTTTGATTCTTTTTCTTCTCCTACCCCTCCTCTCCCTCTATCCCCCAACCCCTTTCCCATCTCCACAAAGTCTGTTGCTCTGTTTCCTATCATCATTTATTTTGCTCTTTAAATTATTTATACTTTGGGTTTGTCATACAAGATAAACCATGTGATACTTAACTTTCTCTGATTTATTTCATAGGACTGTAAAGGGCACAGATGGAGAAGGTGAAAGAGGCTAGCAAGGCACAGTGATGTAGCCAAAGGCACAGATGTAGAGCAGGGTAAATTTGTGGGAAGATAAATAAGAGAATGTGGAGAAAAATAGTGGGAAATAAACCTGACCCTGAAAAATGGTAAGGAATTTGAATTGTATTCAGCTGACATGGGGAAACTGCTGACTAACTTTAAGCAAGGAAGCAACAGACCCCAAGGTAATACTACAGCAAGATCAATCTCAGCAGAAAAAATTAAAAGAAAGAGAAAAAAACATGTAAAGGGAAACATTAATGACTAGCAAGGCAGATCAAACAGGATACAGGAAATACTTTAATACTGGGTGGAAATGTATATGTATTTTTAAAAATGAACAGGGATAAGGGTCTAGGTTGAATCTTTGGCATGTAAAAATCGTTTTCTCAGTACCATTTATTGAGGAGGCTAATCTTCCTTCCAATGAAAGTGTTTGGCTCCTATGTCAAAGATAAGGTAGCTGAGTGTGCTTTTGGTTATTTCTGCATCTTCTAATCTGTTCTACTGATCCTCAAAGTCTGGGGGTTTTTGTTTGTTTTGTTTTGCCAATATCGTCCTACTTGTATCATTGCAGTTTTGTAGTATTTCAAATAAGGGATTGTGATACCCCTGCTTGACTGCACAGGAAATATTAAAGAGAATTAACTGTGGTTACATCTTATTAAAAAGCTTTTGCACAGCAAAAGGAACTATCAACAGAGTGAAGAAACAACCTACAGAATGTGAAAAAATTTTATCAAGTGCTTCTCAGACAAAGGACTAATACCAAGAATATAAAGGACTCAAAAAATTAGATCCTCCAAATTTAAAGATCCAATCCAAAAATGGGCATCCAAAATGAACAGATATTTCTCAGATGAAGCAGTAGAAACAGTAAATATATACAGGAAAAAATTTTTGGCATCTCTGGTCATTCAAGAAATGCAAATTAAAACAACACTGAGATTTCATCTCACTCCAGAAAGAATGGTCATTATTAAGAAATCATCCAATAACAAATGTTAGTGAGGCTGTGGGGAAAAAGGAACACTATTGGTGGGAGTGTAGACTGGTACAATCACTTAGTAGATCAGTATGAAGATTTCTCAAAAACCTAAAATTAGAGGTTCCATTTGATCCAGCTATTCCAAGTATCTTCCTGAAACAGTAAACCATCATGCCATGGTGACTTATGCATACCCATGTTTATAGCAGCACAATTTATATTAGTAAAATCTTGGAAACATCCTATATGGCCTTCAAAAGATGAATGGATAATGAAAATAGATAAAGTGCAATTGAGTGCTAAACTTGAGACATTTTTAGGTAAATGGACGCATGACCACAATCTTTTTTTGTTTTGAGACAGGGTCTTACTTTGTAATGCAGACTGGCTTGCAACTTTTTATGTAGCCCAGTTTGACCTGTAACTCACAATGATCCTCCTGCCTCAGCCTTCCAAGTGCTGGGATTACAGGCATGTGCCACTATGCCTGGCCTTGAGACAATAATCTTAAGTGAAACAAATCAAACACACAAGTTTAAATATCACATTGTTTCTCTTGTATGATAAACCCAAATGGTAAATAAGGAGCAAAATGGAGGATAAAAATAGATAGTGGGAAGTAGGAAGAACTTGTTCAAGTGAGAAGAGGGACAAAGGAGGGGGAAAGGGCAAGGGAAGGATGGAAAAATGGATTTAAAAAGAGAATGTAAGGGAAAAAATGGAAACAGAGCATTTGTAAATGGGGAGAGGAATAAAGATTTAAGTTAAGGGAGGGGAATGGGAAAAAGAATTAAGATATATTATGAATAGGCCAAAATTCCCCATGATGAATGTGATAATTATGTATGGCAAACATGTACTAATACAAAATTTATGGATAGGCTGGGGATGTAGTGCACTTGCCTCGCATGCATGATGAGATCCTGGGTTCCACCCCCAGGATTGAAAGAAAAAGAATGGATAAAAGAAAAAGAATGAAGAGAAAATTTTCAAAAGAGAATAAAAAGGATTTTGATTAAAAACAGATTTATATTGCATTTAATAAACTGCAACTTTGAAAACAGAAACGTCATTTTACCTCCACTAATAAACAGCCTACTCCTAACGTGCTCTTAAGGTTATTACCAATCACTTTGTTCAGTGGACTTAAAGGTCAGGGATGCCTTCCTTTGCAAAAGGCTATGTATCAATCTCACAAAAGAGGGACACAGTTCAGGATTTTCCCAGTGGGACAACACTGGCACAGAGCAACTGCAATGCAAATCATTGTTTATCCCAAAATTTACTCTCAGAAGGCTGTTTCCGGTAGTGCATGCAGCCAAAATAATATGAAAGAGTTATTTAGGAGGGCTGGGGCTTTAGCTCAGCAGCATAAGCACCTGCCTTGCAAGCACACAGTCATGAGTTCGATCCCTGGTAACCCCCCACCAAAAAAAGAGTTATTTAGGAAAGCAGAAAACTAGTTCATATGAAATACAGAGTAGAAACAAACCACATACCTAACAAGATTAAGAAATGAGTGGTTAGATCAGTAAGACAAATATTTAGTGAAAAGATCACTGGAGACAAATTGATCATCAAGTTGTTATTTTTGTTGTTTGAATTTTTGATATTCTAATAGATGTGCTCCCAAGAAAATACAGTTTCTCTACCATGTATCAAAATTTTACACCTCTTATTTATAACCAACCCTTAGCCAGACCTAACAGTTCAAGGCTGGTCTCCTTTCCATTAGATTGTTCTATAATCAACAGCAGAATGTTTCCTTTAACATGTCAATTTATGACATTATGCTGATCCTCAAAGCCTTTTGAAGGTTCTAGATTCCTCCTAGCTCAAGCATAAACTCATCTGCTGACCTAAGAGACTTCATATCACCTGCCCTTACCCTAACAAATCAGTTTCATATGCTTCTATCCTTAACCTTCCCTATTTTCAAGGAAATCTTACAATTTTCCATACATGGTCTTTTCATTTTCATTTTATCCTTTATATTCAAGATGCCCCTTGTGCCTGAAAAAAACCTGTTCACCCAATATATGAATACTGTATATATTTCTTAAGTACTTGGATTTAACTGAAACTACTTCTAGGAGTAATCCCTAATCATTTTTGTAATTTGCTTTATGCATATGTACTGAACTTATTTCTAGGTCATGCTAGTGTTACATGCATAAACATTAAAACCACAATAGGCTGTTTCTGCCATTGGTGTTTTTATAGATATCAGCCAGTTAATCAATAAGCTTCAACAGCATATAGACTTGAGTAAACAGCACATGAAAGGAAACTATTGTTAACACAAATTACAAACTCCAAAGTATTCATTTTAAATGATTTTCCAAAATACTTACCAAATACAGTGGACATTAGCCAGTAAAGATGGTTAATGTTCAGATGATCTCTAACCAAAGTCTCCAGCAGCCATGATTTAAGGTTTAGGCATATTGTACATGCAAGTATAGGAACCTGCGAAACCTCCATATACTTTATATCCAATGTTTAAAAATATTGATTACTTGCTACTTTATATACTAGTTAGTAAAACAGAAAAAACTATAGTAATTCTAGAAAGAATAAAGATAATTACAAACTGCAGATTGTCATTTGTTTTCCACTTGTGCTAATCCCAACCATTCTAAGAGTGGCAAAGTCACTGTGAGAAAAGTAGGAAAATGTGTGGCACGATTTGTCTGAAACAGTTCATGGAGGGTAAGCATATGTAATGAGCTTACTTTTAGCTTTGCCATTATTTTATAGTACATAATATAATAGAGGCCATGTACCAATATTAATACATCATCTCATGGGATTTCAAATATTATCTTGGGTCTTAGAAAAAAAACATGGAACAAATATTAGACTTAAGGAAATATCTCTGGATGTACATAGTGGCACAGCCTCCCAGCTACTTGGGAAGCTGAGACAGGAGGATCCCAAGTTTGATGCCAACCTGGGTAACTTATTGAGATCCTGTCTCAAAAAATAAAATTAAAGACTGGGTATGTAGCTCAGTACTTCTTTGGTTCAAACCTCAGTACTGAAAACAAAGGGATTTTAAAGGTCAAAATCAAGTCAGGATAGAGCTGGAAGGTAGTAAAAATGGCATATTGATTATTTAGACTTCTTGTTTACTGCCTCCCCACTAATATGGATAATTTCCTCAACTATTAGATATAGGAATTTCATAACACTGAAACACAACTGGATGTGAGAATATAAACCATAAATCTTAGAAACTCTTTAGAAGAATAAATGATGACCACACACATACAATTAAAAAACTGAGCAATTCTGTAATCAAAATGATCAGAGGTCTATTTTTTTAAATCTTGAATCACTTCTGCTCAGAAGGATGATGGCTTTTTATAAAGTCAATTTTCCTAATGATCTTGACTTTCTGTTTATGGGCAAATGTGATGGCATTACTTGATAATATATTTTATGTAAAATAAAAACCTTCTATGTTTGTGTGTTTCCTTTCAGACACTTCAAGAATATGAAAAAAAATTATGGTAAAGGTTATAATTATAACCTCCAGTGACACTGACCAATAAATAAGTTAGGTTCCAGTTTACAGGAAATAAAAAGGGAAGAGAGAGTATATAAGGGTAAGTTTAAAAATAACAAGAATCAACAATCAGGCAAACTTAGGAACTGGTTGACCTGGCAACTATACTGTACTCTTAAAAGTCAATGGCATTAAAGAAAAAGTAAAGAATTGTTCTATTCTAAAATAGACTACAGTTGGGAGTGGTGGTGTGCCTGTAATCCTAGCACTCATATGAGGCTGAGGTAGGAGGATCACTGTGAGTTTAAGGTCAGCCTAGGCTACATAGTAAGTCCAAAGCCAGCCTGAACTACACAGTGAAAGTCTGTCTCCAAAAATAAACAAGCAAACAAACAAATAGACTACAGATACCTTAACAGCTGTACTGCATAAACCCAGATTGCATTTTGGTTTTAAAGAAGCTATTCTTCATATAACTGGGAAAATCTGAAAATGGACTGTATGTTTAATGATACTGCAGGTAACTATTAGTTTTCATAAGCATAAAAATTGTATTGTTTATACATAGACGTTTCTCATTTTTCTTAAGAGATGTAGGCTCAAGTGCTTAGCAGTGAACTGACGTGCTATATCACTTAATTTCAAATGGTACGGCAAAAAGTGTGCGTGTGTGCACGTGTGCGTGCATGCCTAAGGCATGGGGGGTTCACTGAATTGTTCTTTAAATTTTTCTGTACGTTTGACATTTTTCAAAATAAAAGTTGGGACAAATAAAGCTGGGAAGTGGTGTTTGGGATGAAGGGAAGAGGGTAGGAAAAAACATCACTTTGAATGTATTCTAAATGATGAAACACTAAATTTGAAAGACAGGAATATTGTGGCAGAAGAAAAACAATTATCATCAGAAACAGCACAATGGCAGCATGAGTTTCTGAGGAAAACGATTCTGTCTCAAACAGGTAAAACAGTCATGAGGATTCTAGGGAAACAAGTATGATTTCAACAAATAATGCTGGGACTGGACTCAAGTGTTTTAATCTGCTATGTGAAACACAGCTAAAACAATTCTATGGCAACAGAACAGCTTCCATTCAAGCCAGCCGCCAGCCTGCTCCTCTGCCTCCCCTCTAAATGATAACACTCAGTTGCGGAGGCGAGACCAAAAGGATCTCTGTGAATACTAATGGTAGTCAGAATGCCTGGCTGCCATCTCACTTTATTTTCTTTGGTAAAAAACCAAAAGTATACGCTTGGAACTCAAAGAGGTCTGCCTACAAATCTAATAATGTTTTCATTTAGAAGAAAAGTTCTTAACAGGTTGAACTTAATATTAAATTATGTTACTGCAAATAATATGTATTTCTTTCATAAAGACATTCACATAACTCAGTTGTGGGAAAGGCAGAGAAAAATCTCTTCCTTTCCTTTCTCGAGTCACATTAAGTAAGCATCAAGCTTTGAAATCCTCTATACTCACTCAGGATGCTGACAAAATGTAGGCTCTTGGGTCCCACAATCGGATTCTGCTGCCAGAGGTGAGCGTGGGTTGGAACCTGTACTTGCAATAGGCACCAAACATTCTGATGCAGGTACTCCAAGGCTCCATCCTAGCCTATACTTTTATAAGCAGTGCAGTTTTACTGTGATTAGCTGGAATATAGCATAAGAAGGAATCCTGGAATGGGACCCAGATTTGCCACTGCCAGTGAGTGATAGACTTGCCACTAACTTATTTAACTTTTGGCAAATTAGTGTCTCTGTGCCTCAGTTTTCTCATATGGTTCATGAGAATAATACTCCCTGTTCCACTTACCATACATGTTAATTTATGTATAAGTGTCTTGAGAACATAAAGAGCTTACCAACTAAGTATTACACTTTTGACGTGGGTGCTTTTAAACTTACTTGGAGGGTTTAATATTATCTATTATATTTCCAACAAGAACTAGCCACAATTAGCTTCTCTTCTTTCTTAGGCTTAATCTGACAGATCTTATACCCCAAAAGAAAGAAAACACAGAGATAGTGAGGATATCTACTGAGCACTGAAAAACTTGTATGTAAAGGCTTACATCTTAGGATGCTTCTTACCAAGTCTATGAGTTTGGTGACAGGAACTTCTCTGATTGGTCTTTTCATTCGGCACAAAGCCTCTAATGATGTACCAAAACAGCTTGGTAGGTAATTTCCACTTATTGTCAGGAAGTAATCTTTGCCTCTATCCAAATGAAGGACAAGAATATCTTCAATTTTATCTTCCCCTGAGTTTAGGATGGTCACAGAGTCTTTGCTGACATATACATCAAGAGAAATGTCCACTGTCTCATCTGAAATGAGATGATACATGGTAACATGGAAACTTCCAATGAAAAAGCAAAAGGGTATGGGCACCAAAAGAACAGATGGCCTCTAAAAATTCACCAAAAAACAGATGGTCTCTAAAAATTCACCAAGTAACAAAAAGGAAGAGATTGGACACAGAAAAGTGGTATTATCAGTACAATGACAATGAAGGTAAGAGACATATGGTTAGAAAATGAGAAGTTAAACCAAGGGAATGTGAGTTCTGAGGAGATGGTACATGGCAAGCTGAGACAATGGTAAAGGAAAAACTCACTTGGCTCCAAGTAGCCCTCAAAAGGTTCAGCCCGAAGCCATGGCTTGCAGTACTGGCTGTCATTAAGTTTAGGGATGAAAGAAAAATGGCAGGTAACCTGTCCATTGTTGCTGATCTGGAACTTCTCCTTTTGTAGTTGCCGAAACTTCACATTCTCAAACACAAACTGGGGAACAACAGACAGACACAACCATGCATCACTAGTAGGGGAAGTAAGTCAGTTGGATTACTCCATGGAGACTATGAATAAAGAATAAGGTAATTATTAACCAGGTGTATAACTGCCAGATGCATTCACCAACAGAGCCAACTTCATATCATCCACATATATTACTGAACTCACAGCTGCAGAGAAAGAGTTAGGTGGCTATTGCTACTTTTGTAGACTACTCTGATTTTCCTAAGATCTTAAGAGGGTAAGCCAACCCTGGTCCAGGTCATTCATCCTGTGAACAAGTACTGGTTTCTGAGATATGAAGTAGCCAACAACTCTGCAATATTAAATAAGAGCGGCTAAGTTGAGGGTTCGCTAGGGCCAGGCAGTGTTTCAAGAGCTTCACATGTATTAACACATGTAATCCTTACGTGAGTCCTTAATCCAGATGAAGGAAAACTGCAGCTCTGAAAGGGTAAGATACTTGCTTGGGTCACCTATTTACTAAATGCCAGTTCTGGGACAAGAATGGAGGTGGTTTGACTCCAGAATGCACAGTGTTAAATACTTTGCTTTAATGTATATCTGTGTAACACAGTTTCCTTTGTGCTAACCACCACAGGCAGTAGAAAGAGAGGCCATGTATTTGGCTCACCTCTCTTCTGCTGAGTTCAAGGGAAGGAAGGAAGTCATTTTCCATTCTATCCATAATGCGCACAATATCCTCAAAGACTTTCCGATACCTCCGTTCATCCACAACCTTCACCTAAAAGAAAATGAAGCCTCTTTTCAATCTTATATGCTCCTAGTTTATTGCCCTTTGAGATTATCTAACAGTGTAAAGCTGGTCATTACAGCAACCATTTAAAATAAACTGGTGCAAACAATGTCCTCAAAAACTCTGATATCTTGCTTCATCCATAACTTCCACCTGAAAGAAAACAGATCCTTATTTTAGCCTTAATTGTCCTCAACCTGTCTCCAAAATTCTCTAACAACTTTTAAAAGAACAATAACTATAAATTAAACTAATAAGCACTGTTGAAGCACATATGCTAAAGTTAGGTAAGGTATTGATAAGAATGTTTTGTCCATTGTTAAGTTACTTGGTGGTGGAAAATGTGATGATTGTAGTAATAATGGTTTCTTTTAGTACAGAAAAGAATGTCAAAATATACCCATTACTGTTCCTAAAACAGCAAAAAGTATAACTGAGACATTTAATTTCATTAGCTGCTATGCATAATGCCAAGAATCCTGTCACTGCTCAGATAAATATAAAAAGACCATATTGCTGAATCTTTGTTGGATCTTTGAGCAGAACTGTTTGTAGTCTGACTGTTTGAATGTTTACTATGTACCCTTTAACTTTGTAACTTGAACAACTACATCCAGGATGACAGTATGTAATTTATAAATTACTGATTTCTTAGTGGGGTCTTTTTCTCATTCTCTTTTTCTTTCTTTCTTTTAGAATTCTGTATTGTTGCTACCCTTTTTTCTGTTTTGCTTTTTTCCTTCTCTTTAAATAAAATTTTAAAAATGTATTATTGCTATTGTAAAAAAAGAGGAAATAAGAAGTACTATAAAAGATATAGCTGCATGTATGTTTAGGTGTGTGGGATTGATGACCATATTTCTAGGTTCTTGTTGGATTGTTGAACAAATCTGTTTGCACGCTCACTGCTTGAGTGTCCACTTTGTGTGCTTTAATTTTGTCATTTGAATAACTATTTCATAAAAATAATATGTAATTTATCAACTAGTGATTTCTTACTGTTTATCTTTTCTTGAAATTCAATAATATTTCTACCTTTTTCCTGTTTTTTTTTCTCTTTAAATAAAAAAAAGCAAAAGTTTGTCTGTAAAATTGAACCTGAGATTATATAATGGCAAAGGTGTGTCAGTAAATGGGACCTATGGCCATTTTAGACAATGGATGACACAAAATATCCTAGAGCAAAATCACAGCAGATAAGCAAATCATCTGTACTAATAAGTCAGAAAATTTCCCACCTGATACAGCACTTTCACCTTCCTGATACAGCTGTTTCTTAAATATTAAAACTTCATGAGATAAAAATTAACATAAATATATAATTTTGAACTTGACACTATTTTTAAAAAAAATTTATAAAAATCCTTAACAAAAAAGGAATTCATGTAAAGTACATGTGGAAAACAGCATCAAAGCTGAGCCAATATCTCAGACTAGGGAGGCTTTTTACATTATTTAGACCATAACTCTTAAAAGAACTGACAATCACTTCGGTGCGACCAGGATCCATACTATATATCATGCTAAAATGAATTTTATACTTTTATAAGATTTTTCAGCTTTTTATTTCTTTTTTTTGTCTTTTTGAGACAGGGTCTCGCTATGCAGTTCAGGCTGGCCTTGAGCACACTTTGTAGCCCAGGCTAGTCTCAAACTTGCAATGATCCTCCTGCCTCAGCCTCCCAAGTGCTGGGATTACAGGCATGAGCCACCATGCCTGGCTGCAGCTTTTTTTAAAGTATTTTTACCCATGTCTTTTTATTTTCATAACCCATGAGAGCTACCCATAAGAGTCAAGAAATACTTCGATTTGAGAAAATTGGGATACAAAAGATCAACTAACTTGTTATTTGTCATACTTAATCCAAAGATGATATATGGATGACTAGCTGAACCCTTTCCAAAATACCCAAGATATGACAGAATGAAGTCAGATAAGTCTTAAAATCACAGGAGCCTGTACGTACTAATCACAATCTCCACGGCATGAGACCCAAGCATTTATACTTTTTTTAAAAGCTCTCAAGAGACTCCTTAGCTCCACTATTGTGTGAGAATGCTGCAACTGACCACAGTATAAAGTGGACAGGTGGAATCCTATCTTGGCTTAATCTCAGCCAGCCCATAGCAAATTTTCTAAATTTAATTGGCCATAGAGTGCTTGGCTCCTTTACCACCAGTTGTTGTGCCAACAGTGGTAAAAAATATAATGTGGTTTTTAAAGCCTCTAATCATAGCATGCCTAAGAGTCCAAAATATGGAGTGGTTACTCAATAAAAGCTACCCCTTTCTCAATGGATTAAATGATTTAATGGCACATCAAGGAAATGAGGAGAGAACCCCTCTCCCAAATTTCATCACCTATATACCCATCTCAGAAGAGGAAATTACAAACAAAATTAGGAATTCAAAAGAAAGCACAATGAATTAGATCTTTATGTAGTAACACAGTTAGCTCTCTAAGACATATTAGTAAAAGTTTTAAAAGCAGGTTTATATACATACGGCATGAGACCACTCTAAACTGAATTTTGTCTATAGGTAAACAGAAAAGCATATGCAAAGTCTAGAACTGTACTGTCCAATAACAACCATTAGACACATGGGGCATTTAAATTTAAATTACTATGAATTAAATGGAACTAAAACCTCAGCTCTCAGTCACATTAGCCACATCTCACATATTCAAAGCTACCAGCAACTAGCAGCTACTGAACTGGACAGCACAGACACAGGGTATTTTCTTCACCATAGAAAGTTCTGGTAGACAACGCTGGTTTAGGCAAAACTGGGAGTGGAAGAGGACCAAAACTGAAGAAATATAAGCCTTATCTATAAATTCTATCTAGAGTTTTAAAGAAAAGGCAGTTCTGTATAATTTAAGTTATTAAAAACTAGAAAGGTAGAACTTGAATAAAGATACATAAAATATACAGAAAGCCTGGAGAATTATAAGTTATCCCACAGGAGATCTGGGTTAATGTGCATGGAGTATTAAAAATATTCCAAGATCCTAAAAAGAAATACAAACAAAATGCCAAAGCATAGCTGATTAAACTAAGGAGGTCAGTATTTAAGGAAAGATACCCTCTTGAAATAGATTAAGAGAATTCAAGTGCAGAAGAAAGGGTGATCTCCAAGTACAAATGAACTAGGTGGGCTAAAAGTAGTATCTGAAGGCATATTTAATCAGAGGAGAGAAACAAATGTTAATTAATTTAGAATTACTGGAACATTTGAGGTAGTAGAAAAAACATGACTTTGGGAGTTAAGACTAAAGATTTGAACTCAGCTCTCCTAGTTGAATAATCTCAGATACTGAACTCACTGGTTCTCCACCTGCTCATCAGTTAAATTGCAAACACTGAAGTCAAAATATTGAGGTGGAAACATGTACAAATTACTTAGCAAAGTTCCTGGTACACAGCCACTACCTGCTATCTGAGCAATGCTTATTATTTAGAATTTAAAAATGGGGGCCAGAGCCATAGCTCAGTATACATACTTAGTGTGTACAAAATCCTGGAGTCCACCTCCAGTGTCACACAAAACACCCTCTTAAACCAAAAAGCCCCAACAATAAATTTCAAAATAAAAAAGGCCTAATTGTCTTGATAAAATTATGAGACCAAGACAGGGATTTAGCTCAGTGGCACAAGTGCCTGCCTGGCAAGCTCAAGATTGTGAGTTTGATACCTGGTACCAAAAAAAATATAAGACCAAGAACTAATTTTAATCATCAAAGAAAAGCCCTAAGGCCTTTCTTTAAAAGAGGAGCAAGACAAGACATGAGGGTGATGCCCTCCTCCTGTGATAAACACAGGAGAAAGAAATCTACCCTATTATGCTCTTCACAAGTCTGAACTCATTAATCTTCATGAATAGGTACTATTCTCCATATTTTATAGAGGAGGGGACTAAGGCAGAGACATGTTCTATAAAGTGTTCATGGTCACACAATTAGAAAGTGGTTTAGTTGGAATGCAAATTCAAGCATTCTTCTACAAAGTTCATCCCACTAAACACTTCACCAGATGCATTCTGAGATTATGTACCTGCAGGTATGGAAAATTCACAAGAAATAAATGCGATGGCTGTAGTAAGTCATCAAGATTACAACAATATATACTCTGTACACAAATAACAAGTAAAAATACAATGAGGGGAAAAAACAACTCACAATCGAGACAAAAATTAAGTAATTGCCCATTCCTTTAGGCTAGGATGCAACAGAGTTTTAAAAAAACCTTAAAAACTATGTTCCTAAACAGGAAGTCTTCACACTAGCAAGGATGGCACTATATCTTGCAAGACGATACTCAAGATTTGGTCATATTTTGATCCATTTGTGCTTTTACTCCTGCTGTTAACACCTCTCCACTCAAAATATTCCTTACTATATCTTTGATAAAAAGCCAGTTATCCTTTAAGACCTAGCTTCTAAGCCTGGCATGGTGGTGCACTCCTGTAATCCTAGCACTCGGGAGGCTGAGGTAGGAGGATCGTTGTGTCGAGACCAGCCTGGGCTACAAAGTGAGCCCGAGGCCAGCCTGAACCCCATAGTGAGACCCTACCTCAAAAAGACAAAAAAAGACCTAGCTTCTAACTCTTCTTTATGCCACTGGTTTTAGGAGGTATAAATTATCACCCAAACATTATGTAGCATGAGAAACTTCTGGGTCACAAAAAGGCATGCCACATGAAGGGCTATAATGACAACATTTGGAAGGGTTGAGGGCTCTGACTTCTCAAACTTCCAAATGATTATGGACATTTATGGTTGAAAAAATTACAGATTTCCTGAGTCTATAAATGCTCTACATGTAAGATATTTAACATGCAAATGAACAAATAAGCACTTACCCCAATATGGAAGAGGGCGCTCACAGGCTTGTGGTCACTAGTTTTCAGTTCCATGTGACTCCGATAATAAAGCTGATTAACATTTGTTCCTCTCCAAAGGATTCTGTCACACCATGCTGGAACCCGACATTTTCCACTGCAAATAAAAAAATGAGTTATAAGGAGAACACGGCACCTGAGAATGTAACACTTATCACAGTAATTTAGACCCAGGGCAATATGCTTCTCTTTTTCTTTTTTTTATTTTAAAGAGAAAAAACACTAAAAGCAATGACACAAAGTTTCAAAACAAGATAGTAAGAGTAACAATGGTTAATACATTGCATATTGTTATCTTCCAAGTAGTTGTTCATATTACAAGCTATAGGCATGAAAAAGTGATCAAACAATTCTTGAACAAGCCCTAATATCTTCCTGGCTATGTTGCAAGCTCTGCTAAGGAAATGTCTGATTATTTGCCACTGAACTCCTACAACCTAGCTGAGTATCTGGTGCAAAGTAAATGTTTGATGAAGTTATCTAATAAATTAAAAATGATTTTCCTAAGATCAGGATTACATATTCAGCAATGTTATCACAGGTAATAATATAAAGGTTCCTTCTTAAAATATCCTTAGAAGGTAAGGATTCTATTCTATTAGGTAGCTAATCTGGTGTAAAAATCCAGTCCTCTATCCCTAGACTGGGATTAATCTGGAGAGGACTAATAGTAGAGATTTCTCCTTTAAACCTGAACTTCAGTGGACAAATCTAGTATCTTCTGATAATGAACTAAAACATAGCATGAAAGTCTGAGCATATTATAGTCCACAGAACACCAAGGGTAGAGAAAAACCTATTCATTGTTCTATTAAAGTAAGTGACAGCTTGAACACGATTTAGAAGGTGACACAAGTATTTCCTATCAGTAGCTCTTCAGCTGTATCTCAAATCAGGTGAGGGGAAGAAAACAAGGCAAATTGTGTATGATCTATCAGTGTCACTTTTCATTTGCTGATCAGTTCCTTTGGAGGACAGGCATACAGACTCCTCCGACTGCCCACTCCCCTCCCCACCTTGAGTCTGAAGCAGTTGAGTATACCCAGGGATTCTTTCTCTTTCAAGCTTCTGTGTTCAGCCAGGTAGGAAACCATAAGAAACAGAAATATTGACAGTACGCAGAGGACAAATAGCTATCAACAACTTACTGACAGGGGCACTTTATTGGGGTGATCAGGAAACTAAAAGGCATCTTAGGCAGTGGTTCTCAGTTTCCTTTACCAGTGGCAGATAAGGGGTCCAGGCATCAGTATCTTTAAAAGCTCTGCCAAAAGATTCTAATGTGTTCTTGAGATTGACAACTACTACACTAGAAGTATTTTTCATGTCTCTTTGTTTAAACCTTCTTGTGTCCAGTTAAATAGCTGAGAAGCAGTTCAAGCACAAAGAGCCAGTAGGTGAGAAACACAGCAAGATCAGAGAGGTGAAAATCTAAGCAAGTCGACTAAGGTGAAAGAAACAAGGCACTGCAGGTAAACCGTAACATTTTACCACCCTGACACATTAGTAAAACTCTTAAAACAAGCACACCTTTGAGCATTCATGAACTCTTCTGGAACAGCTACAGCATTAGACTTTATCTCTGCTTACCTATGACCTAACACATTCCTAGTCTCTTGCCAACATGAAGGAATAGAACGAGATCAAGCCTTTACCCACTCTGTGAGAAGATTCTTATTACTTTACCTAGAATCCCATCGGTCTGTTTTAGAGTCATATTTGTAAGTAGGTATAAACTTGATTTCCCCTTCGTTGAAATCAACAAAAGCTTTTTTCTGTGTGCGCTGAATATTTAGCTAGAGATAGAAAGAAACATCATGTAAGCATGTACTATCTTAATATAAATGATAATCAAGTTAATTAGCCACTATTTCCATTTCTAAGTATCCAGTTCCATAGCTTTTACATAACTTAAGTGTCCACATCTTATGAATTAAATCTCAGAATTCCCATGCCATTTAAACTCACCTTCAGATAGGATGCTCACCACTGGCATCACTAACAAATGAAACCATGAAATCTGAATAACTGTAAGTTCCTTGGAGCTGGGCAGGACCACTGAACATAATTATAATAATGTTTTAAAAGCACACAAATGTTAAATGGACAATTCCCAAAACCAAATTTAGTAAATTGTTACATATTGTTGTGAAAGATATCCTTACTCAAATATTTAACCAGAGTTAAATAAGACTCAAAGTAGTCTACTGTATTCATTTGCAGGCAGGAAAGAGAAAGACACACAAAGAAATGAATCAGCTAACCTCAAACTGAAGGCTGACAGCCAAGAAAGGCTCACTACAAAGATCATTCTGCTATAAAACACCTGAATTTTAACCAAAATCAAAATGGGCCTCATAAGAATTTAGATATTTTAATCAAGTCAAAATATTTTCTTTCCTCAAGATAAACTTGAGTCATTTGTAGGAAAACAGATAAAGATCACAATGTTAAGTGAAATAAATCAGACATATAGCCTTAAATATCACGTTTTTTCTTATACAAAAATCCAAAATATAAAGAGCAAAATAAAAGATTAAAAATTGTGCCTTAGCCAGGCGTAGTGGTGCACATCTGCAATCCCAGCACTTTGGGAGGCTGAGGCAGATGGATCATTGCAAGTTCGAGACCAGCCTGGGTTACAAAGTGAGCTCAAGGTCAGCCTGAACTGCATAGTGAGACCCTGTCTCAAAAAGAGACAAAAAAAATTTTCCTTCCTTAAAATGTAGGATTCACTTTTATGCCAGTATCATGCAGTTCTGGGGATATATATATATATATTTATATTTTTATATATATATTTATATATACATATATTTCCAAAAAAATGAAATCATCACACAAATGAGATACCCATATGCTCATGTTTACTGCAACAAAAATCAAACAATGGATGAAGCGGTAAAGAAAATGTATGGAACATTATTTAGCTATAATAGAGAATGAAATTGTGCCATTTGAACCAAAACACATGGAATTGGAGATCATTATGTTAATGGAAATAAGCCAGACACAGACAAATACTGTACACTTTCACTTACATGTAGAGGTTTAAAAAAGCAACTTGAACATAGATAGTGATTACTAAATGCTGGAAAGGGTAAGGGGCAGAGTGGATAAAGGGAATTGGATTCATTAGTGCATGTTACATGCATGTGTTGATGTATCACACCAAACAAAATTAACATGTACAATTTATACATGTTAAATAAAATAAAATAAACACTGACTTTTAGTAACCAGTATATATATTCTTAAGTAAAAACTCAAGTTACACACCAGGTTTGAAGGTAAACATATACTGCCTCACATATATGGAAACTGGGGTCCTGAATAGGAAGTTTTACATGAATTTTAGAGAATCAATGCTATTTCAACCACTTATTAATCAGTTCACATTATACCATAGCTTATGCTATTCATTCCCACAAAACTTCTTTGCTTCCCAGTCTCACTCACAAGGCCTCCCTCTTTTATCTGTAAGCCACTGCTCATTCTGCCAAGTAATAATAGAACAGTTTTCACTGTTCCATCTGTCAAACCACATCAACAGAGCTGAAGATCCACTTCCTCCAAGAAATGTTCTCCAAGTAGCCCTATTTTCCAGCTCATTTATATAAATCTCTGAAATATCTGCTTGATAATGACTTCCTAAATAAAAGTTTTATTACCTTTTATCACCAATGTTCTCCCTTCTTCCCATCCAAGTACTTACTCAAAGCACCACAAATCTTCAATTACTCAATATATCACTAGCCAGTTTTTAGAAGACAATATGACCTTCCCAACTCTTCCTATAGTAAGACATGTCTCCCATGTATCTATTTCAAAATTCTAACAATCTTTGTCATGGAAACTTTACTTACCTGGTCAAATTTTAAGAGTCTCTGAAGGTCATTCTTATTAATAAGACTTTTCACCTCACTGGCATCAGGCATGCAAAGTCTATAGTTCAAATCTCCCAACCAAATGACAACACTGAGGATCAAAAAATATATGAACAGAAGTAGCAATAATTAGCATAAAATCAATCAGAGAAGAATGAGGAGAAGAAAAATAGGTAGATTACAAGAATTCATTTATCATTATCTGACAAGGGACTTCAAGCAGTAACTCTTTGGGAGGAAGTATTAACACCCCAAGAAATAGTGGATTATAAAATAGGTGGAAAAACAGGTACTCCACACATGAAGAAGAAAGGGAAATATATGGTATTCATGGAATTCAGAAGCCTGGGAGTTAATGGACTGAGAAACATTTAGTTATTTACAAGACTAGCATCAAAATTTTGCCTGGCTGCTTGCCAGGTCTCTAGCGGAAAAGAATCTCAATGCTTTCTGCTACTCAAAAGTCCTGAGGTTCTATGAACTCACTCTAAGGTCGGTCTGGCTTGAATGACAGCACTGCCATGTATGACTGACTAAGAAAATTAGGTCTAGGGCTCTCCAGGTAGTCAACCTGCTTATTCCTGCATAAGACCGACAGAGCAAGTTCCAGGCAAGAAACAGAATGGCAATGGTATGGGATTCCAGCTCCAAATCACAGCATCATGCCTCAAGATGTGATGAAAAGGAGACCCTGAAATTACTGCATCAGAAAAGATTCTCCTGTGAGCTATTACAAGTTTCCCATGAGTAATTCTATCAATCTCAAATGCAACGTGAGATTTCTGGAATCCTGGGGAAATAAATTGATGTAATTACAGGGCAATTTCATGATGAATAAGTACAGCCTTGATTTTGACACTATTAAACAATTTTAGAAAGTATGATCCAAACTATGGTGAATGTTTACTTTTTTCTTTGTAACAATAAAAGACACATTGCTATTAACCACTCCTCCCAAAAAAGTACTCCCCCTTGCTTCAAACACATTTATTACACTGCTCTTACCATTTGCTGGAGCAGTTCTGGAAATACTATTTTTTGAGTATCTTTAGTTACACTGCTGTGGCTGCCTTAATGTCTTGAACTAATTCAACATGTTTGTCTTTCATGGTAATCTTGACTTAGGGGAAAAGCCAGAAGTCATACAATGTGAGATCTAGTGAATAAGGTGGATAAAGATGTACTATTATGCTTTTACACACTTGTATTTCTACTGGATGGCATCTGGGGCATTCATTGTATTTTTCACCACACCTCATTACATCACTCATTAAAGAATGACTTCCAGAACTGCTTTAGGCAGTGGGAAGAATGATGTTATCAATAAGTATATTCAAAGAGAGGGGGTATATTTTGAGAAGGATTAATGGCAATGTGTCTTTAACTATAATAACTTTAACATTCAAGCATACATTGCATATTTTAATCACCCCTTTTATATGATCCTAATTACTGAAGCAATAAACACTCCAATATCACTATCTTCCACTAATCTTTCCTCAATCACCCTGATTTTAATATCCCTACATCATCTTTTGCTTTACTACTAATTACCATCTCAAACTATTCTAAACCATCTTATCAGAATTTCAATGACCAGTATTAATATCTTTGCAAATAGTTACTATCACAGTAACACTCAATGTATTTCTATTTCTATCCTAAGTTTATCACTGATCTATCTCTGCCACGCTGCTTTTAATAATCACAACCATTAGAAAGAGTAATGCAGATCTGCATTCACTGGCATGGAAAAGGACCCACAATAAATAGGACAATTTGGTCTTATACAACAAGAATGTGTGTTTGAGCTGAGCATGGTGGCTCATGTCTATAATCCCAGCACTCAGGAGGCTGAGGCACGAGGATCATTGTGAGTTCGAGACCAGCCTAGGCTATAGAAGTGAGCTCAAGGCCACCCTGAACAGCAGAGCAAGACCCTGTCTCAAAAAGACAAAAAAAATAATGTGTTTGTACATGCATATTATCTAGAATGGCACCATTTAATGAATCATAATGTATGTCAGAATATACTTTTAAATTTTCTGTAGCTGAATTTAAAAAGTCAAAGAAACAAGTGAAAACCAAATTTCACTTAGCCCAATATATCTTGTTATTTCAACATGTGATCAACATTAAAAAATTGAGGCATTCAGCCAGTTGACTATGGACTAAAATGTGAGACAAAATAAAACCCTTCTCCTTTAAAAAACTGAGATAGTCTACAGTTCCCTGTTAGTCTTTCAAATGCAACATACTATTTATGATTAGAGGATATCTCAATTTGGATAGGCCACCTTTTCAAGTGCACAACAGCCATATATGGTCAGTGGTTGTCATACAGGACAGCACAGACCTTTTTTTTTTTGATAGCACAGATCTAAGATACAAACTCAACTCTAAGGACTGGCTGTGGACAACAAAGAAGTAGTGAGGAGTTTTTACTGTTAATCTTATCTTTTTTTAAAATTTACAATGAACACCTCTGCTTTATAATAAAATCCAAAAACTTACTCCAATTGACTCCTTCTGGCATTACTCTATATACTTCGTTCATACAAGTAACCTTTCTTCTGATGTCAAACCTAATTTCTCAGTAAATCTGCTATTGTTCTTTTTTGTGCCCCTAATCTCTAAATGACAATACCTCACTCTTCACAGTTCTAGAGCTTCTCACCACATTTATGCTCACTCTTTAAAGGCCACAGGACAGATAACCACTCACTCATGTTTCATGATGTTCAGTTGTGGGAGGGTCTGACTGGGGACTACAAAACTCATTCTTGCACAGATGTCTTTATAATCTTGATTTCTTCTCTCAAAGTCTTCCACATGGGCAGCCAGGTGGGAATTGACAATGCAGAAGGTAGTGTTGTGAAACACAAATCTCACAGCTACTCCACCTTTGTTTCCCTGTTAGCAAGTATAATTATTCCCAGTTAGTTGCACATGGTCATCAATTTGATTTCACATGGACATAAATAATAGTCCAGTTTATTTCCCAAGTAACTCACCATTTTCCCCATGATCCCAGTTCCAACGGTTTCTGTAGCAACATCACGAATATACCGATATTGGTCCTTTCTGGCAAATATAAGGAGCATCATCCCAACAAGGCGGACTAGTTGAACCTATGAATTCCAGAAAGTCATAAAAGGCAATGTTAACATCACTCTTTGCCACATATTTAATTTCCCAGAACTAATTTTTCTATCAAAATGACATACCAATGCTCAAATCTAAATCCAAATGTTCTAATTTCCCAGAAGATCCTATAAACTGGAAACCACAATCCCCTCGGGGAAGCTCCAACCAGGATCTGACCATTACAGTTAAAAGTCTTGGGCGACAATGAGTATACTCCACTCCAAATCTATTTTTTTAATAAAATTTTCAAAAGTTCAAATAACAAGGTAAAACTGCTATGCCAATTTGTTCCTTTTACTACTCTTAGTTTCTGATTTCTAGTTTTATAAGAAATTTGCATCTATAAACAGTAATCCTTTTTACTTTATTTTTAACATGTGAATTAAAGCTAGAAATATGCTTGTGATACATATTAATCATAAACCTGTATGAGAGGGAAAACACATTAACTCTCTAAACTGTTAAAAAGATATAGAGGAAAAACACTCAGATTACTCCTTTTAAAGAGCTTAATATGGTAGCCCTGTCAGCAAACAATTTCAATCTGGAACATTTATTGCACAAATTAGTTACCTTAGATGTAATTATTTTGCATTAATTATTGATATGAGTACAACACAATCTTTTTCCCCTACAAGCTATCTAAGCAATTGAAATATAAGATCAGAAAACTTAAGGAACTTTTTTTCCTAGGAAATAAATATGAAGGATTAGTCTGCCCTATTCCAATATTACACATATGGAAAGTTCAATTAAATCATTGTTTTGGAATGAGTTAAAAATAATGGAATAACTTCCAGTGAGTTCTAGTTAGTCATACACTAAAAAAATAATTAAATGTGGCTTACTTTCTTATACTTGGCTTTGGAGTGCAAACCCCTCTCTACAGCCATGCACCATTCTTGTTCCTTTACAGATTCAAAGTAGAAAAAGGCTTCTGTGCTCAAGTCTAGCTCTTGGAATCTAAGAAGGGAAAAAAATATATGGTATCTATACATGTTTCATAACTGTCTCTTGCTACCTTCTGTACCATTTGCTGAGATATTAGGCCAACAAAAGAAAGAAAGAAAGGAAGAAAGAAACAAAGAAATAGGAGAGATTAAATTTTATGGAACTGCTCCATTGAACTAGATTATCAGTAAGACCAGTTTTCTAAAGAATCTCCACCAGCATATTCATAGATTATGCAAAACATAAATAAAATCCTCCTAAAAGGTTTAACAATAGAACTTTACTCTTATGACATTATATTCACTGGTAGAACTGACTTTAAGACCCAATTTCTATGAAAAGTATAGTTTTCTTTTTATGGGTTTTGAGAAGACAAGATAATTCTATACCATGTTAGATATCTATTCCATTCTGATCTCACAAATTTGACCCACAAATTAACTTTTACCTATAGTCCATGTCAGTCTAAACAGTTTTTTTCAAGAAGGCAGGCAAAATGTCTTGTAAACAAACAAAAAACATAAAGCAAAAAAGAAGTTCCAGAAGTGTTTTGTTACCCAATGCAGTAGATATCAGGAGGATTCGGATCACAGTTCAGCCAAGGTTCTAACCCACTGTCTGGAGATTGGCCATTCACATTCCAAGTCCCAACAAAAAATCTAGTATGTAACACCAAAAAATAAATTGAAAACAAAGATCAAGTATAAACAGAAGTCTTGTTCATCATTTCTATGTAAGAGTAAGTTCTTAACAAGCCACAATAATTCTTCAAAGTGTTTTGACATATACATAAGTGCTATAAAAGATATAGCTGCATGTATGTTTAGGTGTGTGGGATTGATGACCATATTTCTAGGTTCTTGTTGGACTGTTGAACAGATCTGTTTGCACTCTCACTGCTTGAGTGTCCACTTTGTGTGCTTTAATTCTGTAACTTGAATAACTATTTCTAAAAGAACAATATGTAATTTATTAACTAGTGATTTCTTACGGTTTATCTTCTTTTGTTGAAATTCTGTAATATTTCTACCTTTTTCCTGTTTTTTTTCTCTTTAAAAAAAATTCCAAGAAAAAAGAAAACTTACTTGTAGTATATAGACAATGGGCTTATAGTCTCTGTTATATATTATGCAAAACTACAGAAAAGAATCAAGTCTCCATTTTAAGAAACACAAAGTTAGTTGTTTTACCACATTCTTATCCAGTTAAACTCCAAACTCATACTTATAAATGCAAAGAGGTATCTTCATGTTGCTTATAAATGCAAAGAGGTATCTTCATGTTGCAGACTAGTCTAATATAGAAAGTTGTTCTCTAAGGAGTCATAGCTGAATCCAAAAACTCACTTCCCAAAGATAACAAGGACATCCAACAAGGACATCCATATAGGAAATTCTGATGAGGCACATATAGTATTAAGGGAGAAAACAGAAGGGAAAACTCATGACTGTCTTAACTGTTTGCATGCAAATATAACCATCATGTGGAATATGAGGAATAAGGGATGAATTAGAATAACTGAGGCATGACAGATAAGCAGATAGGACTGGAGTCTTGGACTAAAAGGGTATGTTTTGGTCATAAAATAAAGTGTTTTCATATCACATATCAGAGACATATGTCATACCACATCACAGTCCACATATATTACTACATATACCAGGTCCAGAAAAGAGGATATTAGTAAGTAAAGGGAAAATGAAGAGTAATAGAGGAAAAAGTCCACAACAGACCTTCCAATCAAGAGGACTGGGTGAAACTTTCTTTGGTTAACTTACCAAAGTTAAGATTTAGTGTTAGTGGTGGACCTTTTAATTTTCTAGTATACTGCCTGGATAAAAATTCAGAAAGCCAGGCAGATAATCACACTTTCAATAGAATGTGCTAGGGGACAGTTTTCTAGTGTATGTGAGCTTGATTTAGTTCCCTCAGACCAGATAGAAACATTCATAGGCATGGTATATCTTAGTAGTCAGAAACTCCAAGGGATATTGTAGTATCTTCATCATTTTGGATATGCATGCTATTGAGCAGCACAGAGAAAAGGGCATGCATCCGATGATCACTCCTTTTTTAGTATTTTTATAATATTTAATTCTTAATTAAGCTAACATCCTAAGTACCAAAAAGTCAGTGTCGGTTATACATAACTCTTTAGATTCAGGAAGGAGAAAAGAGACTAACTTGAAAGTCTGAATGTTGACATATTCTTTCTCTCGCTTTGCCAGGATATGTTTGATGAGACCTTCTCGCGTCCCAGACTGAGTATTTGGTACAAAGAGCTTCCTCATGGTGTTGGTCACTTTAGGCAGTTCCTTATTAGAAGTTTCTTTTTCACGTGGAAGCCTAGCAAATAAATGATAAATTCAAGGAAAAATTTCTAAAATATAAATCTCCGACAGGAGAGATATGTTGCAATGTAGGACTTACATTCTATTCACAGATGGGGGTGGAGGTGGGGGCTCCCGGTGAATCCCTGTAGACTGATTTTGTGAATTCATTTTCTTGTCCAAATTCATAGATGAAAAATTATCCTCAAATCCAAGATGTCCTGAAGCCAGAGAACCCACAGTCAAAGAGGGAGAAAAGGTAACATCCAACATACCAGAATGGTTAGGACTTTTAATTAATCATGATTTTCTTGGTGTATTACTAAACAGAAAGGTACTACAAAGAGTAGTAATTACTTAGATTAGGGGAAAAGCACATCCATCTTTGAAGTACTGACATACTAACTAGTTTACAATAATCTGGAATCTAATAGTAGCTAACATTTATTTTTTGGTACTGGGGATCGAACTCACAACTGTGTGCTTGCAAAGCAGGTGCTTATGCTGCTGAGCTAAATCCCCAGCCCCATAGCTAACATTTATTGACAACTTAGCACAATGTCTGTTTGGCAGAAAGGGATCATATCATTATTTCCCTTAATAATCATAAAACCTCATAAGGTAGGTACTACTAAAATCTTCCAATGTGGAAGAAAAAGGAATGGAAGTTTGGGTTGTTGAGTAACTTGACAAAGATCATTTAACTAGTGAGCCCCAGTCTTCGGATTCAAATCTAGGCTATCTGGCTCTGGAGTCTGTACCTGTACTTTTTACCATTTTGCTAAGCTGGTTCCTCAAGAGCTGTTATGCCACAGCAAGGATAAAGACAGAAAGGATAAATCAGTGGCCATGGACTTGATAAAACATTCTGAAGGTGAATATGTCTGATTTTGACTTTAATCTATACCATCCTATCTGGCCTAACTAAACCCACTAACTCTAAAATGGTAACAGCAACCAGTGACAAAAGAATCCTTTCAGTACCTGAAAAAACAGAAGGTTTGTCCTTAGTGTCTAGTTTCTGATACCAGCTGGAGGAGTCTTTTTGCTCTGGAACAAGCAGCTGTGATTGAGCTAGAAAGATAAGTCATAGTTAGAAACTAGGGAAACTGGTATCGAATGGAATTTACCATAACCAAAAGCCATTCATCTAACACTCCTTAAATGCAAGGGCTTGAACTATTGTTGAAAATATAGTGGAAGAAATGAAGAAAATAAGGACATATCGGGTGTCATCTGAAGCTAAGAGGAAGGTGGTGGTAAACTGTTCAGGAAATGCACTAAACATTCTGGAAATTGGCTCAGTGTCCTCAAAGATGGATAGACTTGCTCTCTAACCTTCCACCTAGGTATATTTCTGAAGAAAAGTTCAGCTATTGGGGCCCAAGGGGTGACGTGCTTTGCTAATAATCACAGACCTCTAAATTTGCATGTCAGAATTTTACTCCCACTGAAAGAAGAAAATTGTTAGGTCTTGAGTTACCTTCCTGAGCAGCAAGGACCTCTGAGAGGAATCTCAAACAGTGTTCTTCATCAGGGATTTCAAAACGACGCTCTCTGGTCCAGTCCCCTTGAACACGAATTTTGCAGCCACCTAACAAGAATTGAAATCCATACACATATATCTAAGGGATGAAATATTTTACTAGAATCATATTCTCCATATACCAGGTTATCAGAAGGTCCAGACCACAAGTATTCTAGTGTTCTAGCAGAGGACTCACATGGATAAGAAAACAAGTCATTTTGTATGGTAGTGGCAGAAGGCGTAAACCAGAGGAAGCCTAAGAAAAGATGTAAATCTTAGGACCGATAACTTGTGCCAATAAGCAACCTGATCTAGTGATAGACACATTACATACTAAAATTGGTTCCCTATGTTCTGATCTATCTCTCAGTTGTCACTGCAGGGACCTCCAAATTCTAGCAAAAGATAAAATTCCTCAGTCACCCTCCTCCTATCCACAAGATGGAAATTACTACCATTTCAAATCCAGATCACATAGTGAGAGTATCTAAAGCATGAAGAGAAAAAAGGAAATAGCATGGTTGTTCCTAAATTCAGATTAAATTACATTTATACACAATAACAACAAAAAGAAAGTAGTGGAATTAGTTTGAAGAATTCTGATTAAAAAAAGCACCTAATCTTTATGATCTCAAGCAAAAAATGCATGTCTGGAATAAAACTGCAAAAGAAATAGTCCATGTCCAAGGGAGGTTTGGTTCACGTACAGTCAATTGAAAAATAGCAGAATTAAAAGCAAAGTTACCTAGAGCTTTAATTTTTTTACAGATATAACAATATTGTCTGTTTTTCTGATGCCCTATAGTTATCATCTTAATGAACTCTTTGAATATGGTGTTTTACAAAACCAATAACCAATATATTTATTTATATTCCAATTCTGATTATGTATTGCTTTTCCCTTGCACCTGGAAACTATAAGCTCCTTAAGGATAAGAAGTAAGTTACATGCATAGGTCACCCAACACTTTCCACGGTCTAGGTGACCAAATGTCTTGCAGTTGGAATTGTAAGGCTTCCTGCAACTCAAAACTTTCAATGTTGACACTGAGAAAAATCTGAGGTAAACCAATCCAGTGCTAGCTGGTCACTCTCCTGGTAACATCAATGTCAGACTTCATGGAGTCATTTAAAAAACTGACTGAAAAAATGGGTCAATTTATTTCATACTTGGGAAAATAAAATGAAAATTTTAGTTTTTTATATTGGACTTCCATTTCTAAACCTCTGGCTCTCTTTTTGTCCTTTGCATTTTTGTGCTGTTTGTGTCTTTATCGAACAAGTTAAAGAAAAAATAAAATTACTGATCAGAAGAAAAGAGATACAAATAGAGAAAACACATAAAACCAGGCACCCAAGTGAATCAGAGATAAGAAAATTAATGAAGGTGCCAGGGTTAAGGACAAAAATGAAGGACAGGGCTTGAATATAATATCAATTATGTATGAGAAAGCAGCCTTAAAAATACAGGGAAAACTCAGGGCATAATAGGTCCTCCCTTTCTCAGATAATTTATGTATTTTATATTTGAAGTAGTTGAAAAGAAGCAGTTTTAATCTGATAGAAATTTAGAACAAGAATGTCTATTCTCTCTCCACAATTCCTGAAACTTACATTTTAGCAAACATAAAACTGGCCTAGATAATAGCCAGAAATTTTTTGGAAATTACTTATAAAATAACATTGGATATGTTTTTACAATGTTGCTTGAAAAATTTTCCCATGACCCAACCTTCTGTTCTCTTCTCTTCCAAAACCCTCTGGCCTTCTGTGATCAGCAACACTACCATAATTTCCAGTGCATCTGAACAATTCCTTGTACCCCTCAGTAGTTCTCAAGTATGGATGCATTACAACCACCAGAGGCATTGCTTGAAAACACTGACATCTGAGCCGTATCCCAAAACAATTAAAGCAGAATCTCCATAGGTACTGCCCAGGCACTGGTAGCTTTCTAAAATACTCCCCAGGCAATTGTAGTAGGAAGTTCAGAATAAAAACCAGAATCAACTGAAAACTGGTAGCCCTTTGTAGCCTCTTATTGGAGGCTATTTTCTCACACCTGATAGCACTTATTTTTGAGACCCCCGGCTCCATCTCTTTGGCAGTACTGTACTGGGGATTGAACCTAGGGACACTGTAGCACTGAACTACAGTCTCAGTCCTTTTTATTTTTTATTTTGTGACAGAGTCTTGCTAATTGCACAAATCACCTAGAACTTGCCTTGCCCTCCTGAGTACTTGGGATTACAGAAGTGTGCCACTGTGCCCAGTACCTCTCCCTTTTCTGACAGAGGTCTCTCTGGGCTAAAATAATCCTCCCGCCTCAGCCTCCTGAGTGCTGGGACTACAGGAGCACCACCATGCCTGGTTTATATCTGATAGAATTTAAGGCTGGTGGCTGTACTTGTTCTAATACCATCTCCAGTCACTTCTTTCCTCTCTTCCCCCAGGAGAAGTGTTCTCCTTTGAGGCTCACCCATAAGGCCATACCATCTTACTTTTTCCTTTTCTGTGAGACAATCTACCATCCTTCTAGAAACCAGAAACCTTGCAATCCAGGATTTAATACTCAACAGTTAAGAATTCCTTTCCACTTAAACTCTGCCATTATTTTAAGTCCTTTTAAAATTAGTACTGAAAGCCCAATCAACCCTTTTACCTGCCTCATCCAATGTCTTTTGCACTTTACCTCAGTGACCACTTACTTGGTCCCCACAAGGGGTCTCTGTCATATCCTGGAGTTGTTTTTATTGTACAAACAAACCTCTAATTTGAAAACCTCATACTGATCCTATTAGCCTTCCAACTTATTTGCTCATTATTTTTGTTGTAATTGTTCCTTTACCACATAGGAACCTCTAGCCCATTGATTCCTCCCCTTTCTCACTATCTTATCAGCCTCCTCCAGCTTTCACTTCCTCTTTTATCAAACAAATACCATAGTTACACTTGCAAAAACAGACAACTGCCTTAACTCTGGTCTTCCACGGGCACTAGTAGGTTAAATTCTAACAATTAGAAATCCAACTAATTGCCTTCTCTGTACTAATAGTACCTGAACAAGCAGAAGACACATCTAAATACATGCACACACATGCACACGCGCGCACACACACACACACACACACACAGATTGGTTGATTTTCTTACCACTATAAAATCTTGCTTGTCAACCTTAACTAGGCCCACTATCCTAAGTAATCTGTTTCCATGATCAACAAGTTTTCTGTTACTGGAAGAAATATTTACACTTTCTTATTTACCTCAGATTTTGAAGCCTTGTCTTTTCATGCCCTTTTGTTCAAGAAGATTTCTTTACCTCATACTTCAGAAATAAATGAAGCCATTACACTGAAACCTACTTGTATTTTTCTCATCTCCTTCCTTCCCTTCTGATACAAAGAAGATTCCTCTTCACTTGAATCCCTCTAATCCCCTCAGTAATCTTATAACCACTCCTTAGAAAGACACTCAGATCTTTAAAATCTCCCTTTCACAGGTTCCTCCCCACCAGCATGAAATCACATTCCAAATCTTTCCCATCTGAAAAACAAACATCTTCCTGCACCCAGTATTTCCCTCCAACTCTAGTCCATCTCAGTATTCTCTCCGGACAGTCAGGCTTCTTTAACAAACAGTCATTTCCTGCTCCTCATTTCCTATTTCCTATTTTATGCTATACTCATCTAATTTGTCTGGTCATCAATTTTAGGGCCCTCCAAGTTGCCTAACCTTTAAGAATTAGAATTCTTTGAGTTCAATCCTAAATCACTTTTATTCTATACTGGTACTGTTCAATAGGACTTTCTGTGATGACGGGCACGTCCTGTAGATGTGCTTTCCAATATGGTAACCAGCAATTACATGTGGCTTGTGAACATTTAAAATAGGAGTACTGCAACTAAGGAATTCAATTTCTAATTTTATTTTAATTAATGTAAAGACTCCATAGCTAGTGGTTGCTGTATTAGACAGCACAGCTATATATGCAATCATACTATCTCTTGTGATTTTACATTTAATTTATATGATAATAGTCAAAACCTTTCTTCTAAGTGTTAGCTACCAATTTATGATCAACATTCAAGTGTCTCAAAGCACTCCCAATACACCTAAAACTGAGTGCAGGATACCCCCACAAAGGAAAACACACTCTATTTGCAATGTATTTAAGCAAATAGTGCCATCATCCACATTCATGTCAGAAACCTGGGAGTTCTGGTTTTTACCAAGTATTCTTGACATTTCTCTTCCTCAGCCCCTACATCTAAATCAACTCCTATTGTATTTATTTACCTACAAATATTATCTATCAAATCTGTTCACTTCTTTTCTTTTCTACTGTTATCACATTCTCTACTTTTTACTACTGAAACAGCTTCCTAAATTAGTCTTTCTGTTTCCATGCAAATAATACTTCAGCATAAAAATATTTCATTCTCTTCTATTGTTTTAAAATATAAAAATGTAGATTCAATACCATGGTGTACATCTGTTCCTAGCCTGTCCTGCTTGGGTACTCAAACTTTGTTCCAGGTACCCTGGCCTTCTTTTATTGCAGAGCCAAAATATCTTTCAACTTGGATCCTTGTGGTTTCCTTTTATGGAATACTATTTTCTCTATTACCCTAGGTAAGAATGCTCAGTCTTTCACCTAGACCTTCTAATCTCAATTTAAATGCCACTTCTTCAAAGAGGCCCTCCCTCACCACCCTGCCTAATTGAGTTAGCCTTTTTACAAACACTCTTGTGCTAATTCTTGATAGTACTTGCCAAAATTACAATTATGTATCTGTATCTTATCATTTTAAAGTCTATTTCCTACATTAACATCCAAACTTGCAATTATGTAAGTATCTGTATCTTATCATTTTAAAATCTATTTCCTACATTAACATCCACAAGGTACCAAAAGTGTATTGATTTCTGCTATATTCCTAGAGCCCAGCATGGTATCTGGCATATGAATTAATAAATTGTAGGCATCTATGTAGCTTTTGTACCTAATAGTATAGAAGAAAGAATCAAAATAGGAGCAGCAACATTATCTATGCTGTTCTCTAATGATCTGTGTTTACAACTATACTTGGCAAAGAGGCATGTACCAATTATTTGCTGAATAATAGATAAGTTAGGGAGAGTGATATTAAGAAATAAGCATACTGCAGTCCATCAAAAAAATCAGAAAAATGTAAGAAAGGAAAAAAATATATATCTTCATAAATAACGAAAAGACATTTAACAAAATTCAGTATAGTCATGACTTTAAAGAGCACGCAAACTTGAATAAATGCAGTTTCTTAACATGTTTTTTTTAGAAAAAATCTACCAAAACAACAAGCAACCATTTCCTTAACTATGAAATACCACCTGAGGCGTTCTTAATGAAATCAGGAGCTAACCTAGGATCATCATTATTTAGCACTGGTCCCAAAATTTTCATGGGTATAATGAGATATGAAGCAAAACTAATAGTTATAATATTAGAAAGGAGACAAAATTATTATCTGTAGATAGTCAAAGTTGCCTACCAAAGTGAAAAAACTAAAATAGTAAAAAACTTAAAATAGGGGCTAGGGATTTAGCTCAGCGGCATGAGCACCTGCCTTGCAAGCACAAGTTGTGAGTTCCATCCCCGGTACCAAAAAAAAAAAAAAAAAAAAAATTGCAATGAAGTAGTTGAATAAAATACAAATATCCACAATTCATTCACTGTTCTATATACTAGTGTAAAAAGCAACTGGAAGATAAAATTCAATTCATAATGGCAGCAAATATAATTTACCATAAAATTGTTAACCTAAAATGATATAAATGAAAAACTACAAAATTTTACAGCAAAGAGTTTATAAGAGGGGTCACTAAGGAGGACTTGATAGATGCACAATGTTCCTTTACAGTTATTTAATTTTATAAAGAACTTAATAAAGTATGACTTACAGCAATAGTGAAATATTGTTCACTGAAAGCAATATTTTATAATAATTTTAAATGATACAGGAAAATGTCACAATATTAAATGAAAACACAAGGTAACTATAGACAAAGGGTAAAAGGTACAGCTAAGCAGTAGAGTATATGCTTACACAAGGCCCTGTGTTCAACAATCCCCTCCCCACACAAAACACAAAAAACAACCACCCCTAAAAAAAACCCCACAAAAACAGCAAAAATGCTATATATGATGGTAATTACGCAAGGATATAAATTAAAGACTAAAAAGAAATATATGAAATTGTTAGCCATGGTAATGATCTCTAGGAGAATAGTTTTAATTTTATATTTTAAATTTTTCTGAATTTACAAATTAATGAAAAGTATTAACTGTATGATTGGACATATTTTTGTGGTACTGGGGACTGAACCCAGGGCTTCATGCATGCTAGGCAAGTGCACTGCCACTGAGTTACATCTCCAGTCCATAACATTATAATCAAAAAATTTTATTTAAAAAGTGATTAATACCAATATTCAGACAGTGGGAAAATACATGTTTACACTGAAATTAGGCCTGACAAAACCAGGGTTCCCTTTCAACAATTCGTTGTGTGTTCTATACACTTATATATGAAACTCATTATTAAATGAGGAAACATAACAGGATTTTATAAGCAGTCACTCAACTATTTCCCCTCATAATCCAGTAAGCTGAACGCTATATAGCAACACAAAACTAACGTCTATGTAGATGAGATCACAATAAAATTAATGCTGCAAATTCAGTGTGTATAATAGAAAAGGCCCTGCTCAGTTTAACTTCTCAGTTTTGGATCAAATAATTTTCTATACCAAGAACAGAATATTTCAGTATTTTATTTCAACAATAATGTCAGTCACTTCAGAATTATTTTCCTCCCATTTTCCTTTTTTTAGCATTGTTTTTGTCTTCTTCTGTCTAAGCTCAGTAAGACAAAGATATTGAGATATTTTCACTCTTGGATACTGGCTATAGAAGCCAGCTGCTAGATTAGTATTTCGGAAGCAGTTCTTAAGACTTTCAAAATCAATGATTAAACAAAAGGATAATAAAACCCAAACTAGAAAAAGTCTACCTAAACCATTTTTAACAAATTAATAGTGCTAACGGCAAGGACACATTTTAACAAAATTATGTACAACCTGCAGCCCCAAGGTAAGTGCCAAGTCCCACTCATCTAGGGACACAACCAAGAGATAAGGCGACCCAAATTAGATTCATGTGGTCAGAAACTCTTTTCCATAGCAACCACACAGCAGTCACGGTAGCAGCCAAGTGACTATATTCTCCTTTCCATAACACAGTACAATTAGATGATAAAGAACAGCTTGCACAGAAAGTCAGTGATTTGCTACAAACAGATAAATATGAGAGAACAGAAACAGTGAAAAGGAAGATCATGTTCCCTCTGATAGAGATGCCTTGAACAACAGAGATTAAATAAAAGACCAAAATTATACTGAGATAAAGAATGCCTACACAAGAAATTTCAGGAACTCTGTAGCTTCCCAAAATAAAGTAACAAATAAGTGAAAACATAATGATTGAATGTGCAAAAATAAAAAACAGAAGAAAACGTAAAAAACAGCAGTTAAAAAACAAAAACACACCTACGAACCTTAAATGCTTTAAATATTTCACTAGCCCATCATACAATTATCACTTCCACACGATGATTTATTTAACTGACAGGAATAATAATGGTAGCCCAAAGTTTCGCATTTGAAAAACAAATCATATTTTCAGTTTTTATAAAGGTTCTTACCAACTACCTGCCTTAAAAAAATGGCAATGACAGGAGAAAATGGTAAAATACAAAATGTGCCCAAAATGATGGGTTTTTTTTCAAAATGATGTCTTGAATACACTGAATATGCAAGTAAACACTTGTTAAATGAAAATCAATTACACTTAAAAAGATACTCACTATTTGAAGCAATGTCAATCAAAAGTGTTTCTTCTGCTTCTGAAAGGAAAAATAAAAGAGAACATGACGAGGGAAATGAAAACTATTACAACCAAAAGAAATATTTTAATTTTTTTTTGAGACAAGGTCTCACTCTGTAATTCAGGGTGGCCTTGAACTCTTGGAAATCCTCCTGACTCAGCCTCTAGTGTGCTGAGATTACAGGTGTGTGCATGCTCAGCTCAACAACTACTTCTTTCAGTCACTATTCCTTAAGACTTTCTTTCTCAACATCATTTTGGTCTTTTATTTAATCTCTGTCATTCAAGGCATCTCTATCAGAGGGAATATGATCTTCCTTTTCACTGTTTCTGTTCTCTCATTTTTATCTGTTTGAAGAAAATCATTGAAACACATTTAAAAACCTTTTTTTGTTTAGCATTTGTAAAAAAGGATTTTCATAATGCTTTTCATAATCAGCAATTCAACTTAGAAAACAATGAACTGAACCAGTAAGCAAATGGAACTCTTCAAAGCAAATCAAGGAATGACAACCAGTAGGAAACCAGTAGGGAACATAACACCATATTATTCAAGTGCAGGCAAGTTAATATAATCTAAGTGTGTCCTTTAGATACTTCTTATACAAAGCCAAAGAAGTGACCTTCAAAGCTCAGAGGTAAATCACTTTCTCAATTTAGATCTAGACTGAAAATTACCCACTGATCTGATTACCTCTACCCCTGTCCTCTAAAAAAAGCAGAGTAGCACAGTACACCTGAAATTCTTTGCCCTCTGGCTTCCATTAACATCTGTGAGCCCAAGGTCTATCATAACCAACAAGAAGCACAAAACATACTTTCCTGTTTCAATGCAATACTAGTTACATTAGCCAACATAATCGACTGAGGTGACACAGAGGGATGGACAGATGGATTGATAAAGAAAAATATGTACTAGACAATAATGGAATTTTATTCATCCATAAAAAGAATTAAATCTTGTCATTTGTGCCAACACAGATAGAGCTAGAGGTCATTACATTAAGTGAAATAAGACTGGCACAGGAGGACAGGTACCACGTATTCTCACTTATATGTGGCAGCCAAAAAAGTTGATCTCATAGCAGTACACAGAAGGATGGCTTAATAGTGACTGGGAAGGGTAGCAGGAAGAAAGGGCAGAGAGAGGTTGGATATAACAGGTACCAAAGTAGTCAGATAGGAAGAGTAAGTTTACATTTAATTTATTAAATTATTGTACCTACAGTTTACAATAATTTATTAAGTAATTTTAACTAATTATAGACAGGAGTTTGAAAGTTCTCAGCACAAATAAATGCTAATTACCTTTATTCCACCATTATACATTGTATACATGTAAATTATCATACTGCATCTCACAAAATATGCATAATGATTATGTATCAAAAGTACAAAGCAGTTTGCAAGTTCATAGTTCTCTTTTTTCTTGATGCCTTTTCTAGACTTCATTTCTTGTCCCTAGTTGAATTTATAGATGTCAGGTATTTTAACCCTAGACCTAATCTACCTCTTCTTATTTCTTTGGGTTTGACCAATAGCACCTGCCCTCTCGGCTAAATGAATCCTGGGTACTGAGTTCTTGGGGGATTATCCTAGATCTATATTGGTGAGATGAATTAGTCTCTACCTTTTCTAGCTCCCTCACAAGACTTGATTGTATATCTGACTCCATTATTCAGGTATAACAAAAACAAATGGTAAGGAACTAAGTTGCTTAATACTAGAATACAGTCTCAACTAGCATGATGAACTAAACAGGCTACTAGGATATAGGTATTACATGTTCACCACTATTATTTAATATCTTTTAGTTCTATAAAAACTGAACATTTGCACAGTTTTTCAAATAGATGCACAAGTCAGGATATAGAAAGGAAGCAAAAACTCAAAGATGTTAACTTCTCATTTTGTCATAGAGAACTACAGAGCATACACACACACATTTTCAGAGTCCCAAGCAGTACCTCTACAACCTAACAACTGGCTATTTCTTACTAAAAATAATAAGAGAAACACAGTGAGAGAGACTCTAGAAATAACAAAAAACAGTAAAAAGCTAATAGGATGCTAAACTTAAGCCATATTCTTTGGCTTTTCTCTTTCATGTAGGGCTACAACTTGAAAACCAAGGTCACACAGAGCAAGCTAAACAGCTATGACTTTATTCTTCTATACACAGCAACATAGATCCTATTCACTGAAGGTACTGGTAAGTGTTAATACACACTGGTTTTTTTTTTGAGAAAGGGTCTCACTATGGAGCCCAGGCTGGTCTCCAACTTGCAATGATCCTCCTGCCTCGGCCTCCCAAGTGCTGTGATTACAAGCATGTGCCATCATGCTTGGCTTTGTTTTTTCTTTTCAACATGTTGTCACTGACTATTTTTACTCACAGATATAAATTCTGAGAAAACAAAAGAGATGTTCAGGAAGCTTTAGATACAGAGATGTCATCACATTACTATTTATACCAGTGAAAAATAATCCAAATGTCAAACACAGGGAAATAGTTATACTACAAGCCATTCATAAAATGGAAGAATCTATCACTGTCTCAAAAATACAAACAAACAAAACTTACAAAGGATGAGTTCCACTTACTCTGAGGGTTAATGCATAGGAAAAAGGAAAATGTTAAGACATTTCATTTAAGGTTAGTGTGTCAATTAATTGTGGAACTGACTGCGTTAAGAAATTCTGGGGTAGGTGGTGGCTGGATTGTGAGGGCACTATACTCATTGGTGGGTTAATACATTGTTGTACACAGCTGAATGGTGGTTAGAAGGCAGAGTCCCACTGGAAGAGATGGATCACTGAAGGTATGCCTTAGGAGAGCATATTTCTCACTGGTACTCTCCCTTGGACTCTACTTCTTCGCCACCATGAAATAAAGAATTTTGTTCTATCACACTGTTTCACCATAATGTTTCTGTCTTAGAGCCAACTTACCGTGGACTGAAACCATTAAAAGTGTAACTCAAAAAACTTCTCCTCTTAATTTGTATATGTGAGAACTTTTATATCACCAATGCTAAAGCTGACCAATACAGAAAATCTGTATTGGGGCTGGGGATTTAGCACAGCAGCATAAGCGCTTGCTTGGCAAGTGTGAGGCTTTGAGTTCAATCCTCAGAACCGGAAGAAAAAAAGAAAATCTGTATCACGAAGTAGAGTTGTTGCTGTGAATACACCTAACCATGTAGCTCAAAAGTCTATGGAACTGATCTGTGGGCAGAATTTGAAATAATTTGGAGAATCAGAATGGAGAAAGCTAAGAATGCTGAAACTAGAGCCTGATGGGTAAACCCAGCAAAAGTTCAAAAGACCAGAATGTGGACATTGTAAAGGCCAGGCTCATGAGATTTCAGATAGGAATGAGGACTCTACTAGGAATAAGAGTAGAGGCCATACATGTTATGCTATAGCAAAAATTTTTGTCTACATTTTATCCCTGTCATAAGACTTTAGAAGGGGCTGAATTTAAAGGTGGTTGATTAATTGATCTGGCAATGGAAATTTTAAGGAAGTCCAATTTTCAGGTTGTGGCATAGGTACTGCTGGCTCCTTTCAGTGGCATCTACTGTGAGAATCAGCAGCAAAAAGCAAAGGAGAAAAATTTTAAAATTTAAAATTTTGGTCCAAAAAGAACCAAGTGTAAAATTGAAATCAAAGGAGGCATAGTTGTGGAAGAGAATAGCAACATCAAAAAAAAATCAAGTACTTTGAACCAGGACAAAAAAAATGTCTCATGGGTGTATCAGTAATCAGCAAGACTTTAACCAAAACAGACTCAAGGGTACAAAGTTTAAGTCTTTCTTTTAAGAAGAGAGCCTAGGTGCTCTGCTTAAGAAGAGCCGCCAAGGGAACTGGTTCCCTTGCATTCATTTCACTGTACTCAGTCATCTAGGCAATTCACAATCTATTCTAAGGGTCCTGGGCTACTGCTTGACCTGGTTGCAGACCTTGGTATTCTCTATATTTTTATCTTTGGAAGCACACAGAATACAAGAATTGTGGGTTCATGGAAGCTTCCACTCACATTTCAGAGGAAGGCCTGAGAGGCTAGGCAATGTACCACTGAGAAGGAAAGTCATAGAGCTGAAGATGCAGTGGAGACTCCAGGAAGCTGGAGATGCCAGGAATGAGGAACTTCTCCCAAGAGAAGCTGTGAGCAGCCAGCAGAGCCAGTCAGAAGCTGTGTGCAAAGCAACAGGCAACAGGCAAGGCCACAGGAGTGGGGCCACCCAAGACCTCTGGAATGCATATCTTGCCATGGAGCTATAGGATTTAATCTCTGCCATGTTTGATTTTAGTTTTGTGTTGGTCCTATTCTTTTCTATTCCTTTTTTTTTTTTTTTGGTACCGGGGAATTGAGCTCAAGACCTCACACTTAGCAGGCAGGCCTGCTGTTCCTTCTTTTTTAAATAGGAATGCTGAACCTGCATATTGTGAATACGGAATTTGCTGTTTGCTTTTACAAGGCTTCACAGCTCTATTATGCAGGTTCCTGTTGCAAAAACAAAACACTCAACACCTGCAATTTAAAGAAGGGAAGGTTTATTTTGGTTCACAGTTTTAGAGAGTTCAGTCAATGCATGGTCAGCTTGCTCCAGGGCAGAAACTGTATGGTGGAATGCTTTGGTGAAGGAAAGCTTTTTCAACCCATGGCAGCCAGGAAGCAGAGAGAGGAAGGAGGAGGTGGGGACAAGAATATAGCCTTCTGGGTCATACCTACAGTGACTCACCTCTCCTGACCAGGCCCTACCTCTTAACATCATATTCAACTATGAAATCATCAGTGGATTATTCCACTGATAAGTACAGTGTCCTCATGATCCAATCACCTTCCAGAAGTCCCACTTCTGAACACATGAATCCTTCAGGGGACAATTTAGTTCTAAGTTATAATAACAGCTAGAAGTCTGCCTTGAATCTCAGAGGAGACATTAGATTTGGACTTTTGAGCAATGCTTGAACTGAAGAAACTTTTGGGAAGAAGTTACAATTATCCTGTATATAATAAAAAATATGGTATTATGTTAAGTAGAATGATTATGTTTATTTGGAAATTAAGTATGGTCTAAGGAGATGTGATTAGATGTCAAATTGACAAAGGCACACTTGTGCTACTTACACTTATTTGTTAACTTGACTGGATTAAGAGACCCTAGATAGGTGGCTGGATCATAGGGGCACTAGAATCATCAGTGGGTCAATTCACTCAAGCTCACAGCTAATGTGCTCTTAGGAGGTAGAGTCCAGCTGGAGGATGTTTCACGGAGAGTGTGTCATTAAAGGGTGTGTATCTTGCTGGGGCTCTTCCCCTGTGCTGTTTTTCTCCTGCCATGAAGTGAGCAGCTTTGCTCATCATGCCCTCCTACAATGATGTTTCTGGTTTCACTGACCATGGATTGAAACCTCTGAAGTTGTGAAGCAAATAAACCTGTCTTTTAATTTGTGGGTTTCAGGTATTTTGTTCTGGCCATCTGAATGCTGAACAATATAAAATGGAATTTGGCTGACTCATTTTTTTTCTGCTCTTTCCAAACTTTTTACAGTATGCATATTACTGTTTGATCAAAATAGTTTAAGCAGTTTGATAAAGAATCTATGCATGGTAGGATTCAATTTTTCTAAGAAGCTACAATTAATACAGAATGCTTCTGCCTGATAAAAGTACTGGACCTGCTGGGAACATAATACATTTGTTTTCTAGTAATCAATTTTCTTTCTAGGGAAATGTGAGATAACAGAAGCAACACTTCCTATACAAATCTTCCAACATTTTGAGTTTTATTGTAGTAGATGAAACAGATTTTTCGTGTTTAGACCCCAAATCTGAGGACAGGAAGTCAAGTATTTCCTTCCCAGAGTCAATTTTCTGATTCACTCATATCAAGGATTGAGAATTAACACAATTGCATTTAATATACAAGCTGACAAGGCACCCTGCCAAATGTCTGAATTTCAAATTGTTTTGAAACAGTGCTAAACATGTGTGAATCCAAGTGACCTTGATACTTTACAATGAACAGAGTGCCAGTTAACCCTAACAGTGTCATTTAAATCTGAACATAGTTCAGTAAGCATAAAGACTACCTACACAGGTGACAAACTATATATATTTTTAACTCCACCCAAGGAAACAAGTTTAACCCTTTAGCACTCTTCAGAAAACTACTATCTTCTCAATGGTAGATTATAAATATTAACTTTTTAGACAAAGAGTAATGTAATTTATTGTACATGCGGTGACAATTTTAAATATCTACAACATTATACAATGTACTAATGACCAAGGAAAACACAAAACTAGCTAAGCAATTAAAGTTGGTACCTTGAACACATCTGAAGTGGCTATTTATAGGAATAATATCTTGAACGTGTTCTTTCTCTTGCAACTGGATTATTAACCTAGGAAACAGAAGACTGCATCAATGAATAGCTACTGCAAAAATCCAAATCTTCCCAAATTTTTAACAACAAAGTACTTTGATGTCTTGTTGCACAGTTCCAGTCTGTATTTATTAGACTGCATCTAGTGGATCTGAGCATCATGAAAGCTCTAAGGCTGTTAAGGTTTTAAGTGGTCATCGATATGACAACAACCACACTATTCTATGTGTCATAAAGAATGTGATAATCTGTTTTCTAAAAGCAGCATACAGACTTATAAGCATGAACTAGAGTTTATATCTTTATAATATATATACCAGAGTAAAGTCAGCTAGATGTGAACTCCATGACAAGGACTATGGCTGTCTTTTTTCATCACGGTATTTTTAGTACCTAGCACAGACACTCATGTGTGTTCAATCAATACATTCAAAAATTTATATATTAGGTTTCCAATTACATTCCCATAGCCTTTACCAGAGTCATTCTTTCTCTTCAATAAAGCATGCAGGTTCATGGAGCTGGAATAAGAGGGGACACTCAGACAGTTTGACTGGTCAAAATAACCTGTGACTATAAGGTATCACAACTGGAATGCCTTTGCATCTCTTGTGTTTGTCCTTTTGTTTCTCAACTTCATGCTATTCCTTTAAGAACATAACTGCAGTTGGCTTCCCAGTGTGAAATAGAAGATTTCTAAATATACATGTATTTTTTCATTTATTACTTATCCTTTCTTAGTGGCCCAGAATCAAAGTTTAACTTTCTGGATAAACAGCCATTCTAAGTATCAACTAGTTTCCCTGAAGTCAAGTACTCTTCAGGCAGTACTTTGTACCTAGAACACTTCTTTTTTCTTCCTGAGATAAGCCAAAGAGGAAGCTTTCTCCATTACTCCCAAGGAGAACCACTGGCCTTACCCTTTTTATTTGCCCCATAACAGAATACTTACACAATACAGTTTGTTTATATTTATTTCACCTCACTAATTTGAACTCTTTGCAAACAAGGACCCTATCTTACTCAGTTTTGTCTGCAGCATAACAGATGCTCAATAAACACTGGTTGGATAAGTGAACTAATTTAACTAAATTTTAGGCAGAGGTGAATTTCTAAATATAACTATTAAACTCCTGACATTAAAAATATCATTGCTTTGAAGGGTCTGAATTCTATTTTGTCTTCTTTATAAGGGGCTTATTTTTATTTTTGGGTTTTTCCCCCAAATGTGTTAACTTTGAAGGGGATCTCTTCAGGGTAGGTTGTTGCTTAGACAGAAGTAGGAAACTAAAAGTAGTATAATGCAGAAAACACTATGTCAAAATATGTAAAACAGAGATGGTGTTTATCATTAACACTAAAGTTTCAACTGAACTATATTGTTAAAAACCATCACAAGACAAACTGATAATTTAAGTGAATTATGTAGCATCTACTGTTAGACAATTAAAAATTGAAGCAAAAAGGGCCAGGGATTTAGCTCAGTGGCATAAGCACCTGCCTCAAAGTGCGAGGTCCTGAATTCAATCCCCAGTACCCACAAAAAAAAAATTGAAGCAAAAGACTAATAAGCATAAAATGTCTAAACATAATTATTCATTTAACAATTGAATGATTTAAAATAATAGGTATATGGCAATACAAAGGAAATTCAACAGCTTCTAATCTATTATAATTTATTATCCTTGCAAAAATAAACCCTTATTTGATCCTGTTTCCAATTAAACTGAGCTTTAACTTTTTCCTCAAGTAAATTTCTCCTATAGTTGATAACAGGCACCATTGATATAAATATTAAATAGAATTCTAGGATAAAAAGTTCAAAAGTGAAAAGTTCTGGACACCCAAGTCAGAGAAGGCATTCAATAGAATCTAGGGATTATAGATAGCATTATGATTGTAGGCTGTCTTTAGAAAATTTTTGCAAAAGAAATTTCTCAATGTAATTCAGAAATACTTTGCATAGGTTCATATCTCAACTATCTGTTTCCTAAAAGTTAACAAGTGACTTAACCTCTTTGTCTCAATCTCTTTGGTAAAATGGAGATGATTTAATATTTTAAGGATTAAGTAAAAACTACTCAGAACAGCACCTAACACGCATCAAGTGTTCATGTGTTGTTACACCCTTACAACATATAGAATTGGAAAATGAGAATTTGACCTCCCTGTGGGAAAGATACAAATAGTCGGGAGAACTACTCCTGCCAAATTTTAAAGTTCTTCTCATACAAAAGCCCAGATAGGATGAGGCACTTATCAAAAGACTAGCTACTTACTCCCTTATTAGCCGAATAGAGTTCTAAACCTATTAAACCAAGGGACTACATCCTGAGCTGAGGTCATCTCAACAATGTAGTTATTCATTTCTCATACTTTTGTTTTTTACAAAAGAGAAAACCAAGACACACATGCAAAAACTACTGGTTTGCCTAAGGTTCACATCTCTTCACCCATTCTAACCTTTGGAAGTGGCAGTGGTGCTTCACTTTTCAATTCACTTTTCTGTTGAATTTAACTTTATTAAACTGGCCTCCCAGGGTTTAATGAAATCTAGGAAAACCAGCATGAATTTCTCATATCAACAGAATCGACCAAACATCACCCTGGAAAGAACTGCTTCATAGCACTAGCTGATGTCGTTACACTAGTACCAACATTCTTAGCTAAATGCAAGTTAGGCTTGTGGGACTTTCTTCTGTGTAAATCAAGGAGAATAAACAGAAGATATAAAAATAGAGCCTGAGAAAAGCGGTTTTTATGTAGAACCTAATGTTAGGAGATGGCAAGGTTTAAGTGATCAACACTTTCTAAACTAAGAAAAAAATTTCAGAAGCCAGTGAACAATCAAGGGAAGTGGCCTGTGCATACAGGAATGGAAGCCTCTGATATGTGCAATTGTCACTTCAGAAACTTTTAAGCCAAGGCATCAGAGGCAAAGGGGTGAGGTTAGCAGCTGTGGCAATAGTTTATCAAAATAATCTTTTTGCTCAATTTATCAACATTTACTGAGCTCCAGTGTACAAGGCAGAGTGGGAGGTGATGCATGCTGATAAAATGCTAAATGTCACTTATATTTCTACCCATCTCATTTTCTTTTCAATAGTCAGGTGAGACTGAACTAATGATTACACCTTCAAGCAAGTGGAATAGGAGGGTGGGGGGACTGGAGGAACTAGCTGAATGAGGCTAAAACATGAAGTCTGCAACGTTAATAATGAAGCATTAGCACAGCACTTTTACTTTTTGCAAACCACTTTTGTGTTTATTACCCAGTTCCATCTCCAAAGGCTATAAGGCAGTTAAAGTTTTATTCAACTGATATGGAAACCAAGACTCAGAAAGTCTTACCGACTTTACTGGAGGTTACACAACACATGTCAGTTGCTGAGGCAGGAACTAAGAACCTAGGCATCCTACTTCCCTGCCCAATGAGTCCTTCCACTGAGCAATACAGTCAAGAGCAATCTACTGCTTTTGAAGTTGGGGACGAAGCCCTGAAGTTAGACCACTCGCATTTTACACCTGGGCATGAACCTGTTGCCTGCGTGGCCTAGGTGGGAGAGCAGGTGGTTGGTCGCGGTTAGGGCTGAGAGTTAATGGCAGGGTGCCTTCTCCTGTGGGAATCAGATTGTTACTTACTCATATTGTCCGTTCCTCTGGGCTAGAGTCAGGGCGCAGGGCTCCCGTAGGGGACCCTTCATCTCCAAACCCTCGATGGTATGTGGGTGCTGGTCAAGGGTCTCATTTTCAGAAGTGTGGCCAGAGAGGGGTGACGCGGAGCCGGGCGGTCAGACACGAGTCTCCCACCCCATGCTGCTTCCCCGTGCCCCCAAGCGTCGTTTCCCGTGCCGCCCCCTGCTGTGCTCCACCTCTGAGCCTCGCGGCGCCCCCACCCCGCGGGGTTCCGCAGTCTCCTGGACCCCCATCCCCCGCCCTACGCGGCTTCCCCTCCCCCTTCTCACGAGCGGATACGGCAAGGGGCTGGGCTCCGACCGGGAGCGGCGGCTCCATTCCGGCGGCCTCCAGGCTCAGTGGAGCTGTGGACCGCAGGCAAATCCGACGACACTGCCTCCCGCCTCCCACCACCTACACGCCTTAGCTGCGCGTTACTTAAGAATCTGCTCTGCTCTAGGCGCTAGGAGATGAAGAGCCGGAGACAACAGCTTGACCGGGGGGAGAGGGAGAGAGAGCGAGAGAGAGAGCGGCACCAATTTTCCAGGCCTCCTGTTTTCCAGGCCGCCGCAGATTCCGCCTCCTTCGGCCAACCTGGGGAACTGCAGCGTGAAACCTGTTGGACTAGGGATGTCTCTACCCTGTCCAGCAAGCAATGCGTTTTAAATGCTACTTTGTGACATAGCAGAACTACAGTAGTCTGCGGACACGGAAAGCTGCCACCGAAACAAAACACAGTCATACCTGTGAGGGAACTCAAACCTATTGGGCCAGTAGAAATCACGTCAGTGAAAATTTCCTTATCAAAGTTAGTCATCTCCTGAGTGTTCTCCCCTTCCTCTTCCTACCATCCCCTACACTGGAAAATTTTCAAAAGCTCAGATCTTTGTTCCTTGACATCCCCTTCAGGTCTACTTTAAGTAAGGAAAGTCCAACTATATATCCCTAACACAGGCATCCTACCTCATATACACTATTATGACAAAACAACTCATCATTTTACACAGCCACCCAGCCTTCAAACCACAAAACATGTGCTTTATCCCCCTCTCCTCATCTCGGTATCCAATTAGTCAACGAGTCTTGCTAATATTCTCTTTGGAATAGCTTTCAAATTCTTTTTCTTTCCCGTCACACTTCCATCACTTTATTACAAATCCTTGTTACAGCTTATCTGGGTTACTCCACCCTCCCCCACCATCTCATTGCTTTTAATATTTCTTTTGACCTTTTTACTCTGTTGATAGGCATAAAAATATTCTTCACCAAGTAATGCTTCAATTGTGTTATTCATTTACTCCAGAATCTACACTGGACTGGAAATCAAGACTAACTTTAAATCTATAATAAAAGTGTAATATGGAGATAAGAGAAACCAATGGAGCAAAATAGAAAGCTTCAAAATGGACTCTTTCCCCAGTATACATATTTGGAAAACTGTAAATTCCATTAGGGTAATATTTTGTGTATTTTGTTCAGAACTGTGTTCTTAGTGCCTAGAACCACTACTGGAACAGAGTAGATGCTAGAAAAATATTGATTCAATGAATGATTGAGTACATTAATTAGTATCCAAAGTGTAAAACAACTCCTATAAGTAAGAAAAAGAAACCTAGTAGAAAAATTGACAACATATATGAACAAGCAGTTTAGAGCCAATAAAGGGCCAATAAAGACCTGCAAGGATGCCAGGTTTATTAATCTTCAGGAAAGTTAAAAAATAAAACTGTTATTTCACAATAATAAAGTTTGGCAAACAATTTAAAAGTCAGATAATAGCAAGTGTGTTGATGATGTAGAACAGATAGAACTCTGATTTCCTGTAATAAGAAAGATAAGTTTGAAAGACTGTTATGAAGGTCAATTTCATAATGTTTAACAAAGTTAACAATACAGTACTCTTCAACTCATAAATTCAGTACTTAGATATAGATCCTTTGTATTAAAGAGGCAAATGAATAATGTCTATTGATGCATTGTTTGTAATCTCAAAAGCTGGAAGCAAATTAAGTGCCAGTTGGTAAGTGAACACATAATCATAGCATGCATTAAATTAAATATAGTACTATTTTGAATTTAAAATGAGGGCTGGGAGTGTATCTCAGTATTAGAAGTCCTGGATTTAATCCTCAGAACCATAAAAAAGGAAAAAAATAATTAAAAATGAATGCATTTGAGCTGTAGTATATGCAATAACAGTTAAATTTCAAAAATATAATGATGAGCAAAAACAAACATAAAACATATTCTGTACTTAATGTCTGAAAGCATCATCTGTACCTCATGACTAAATACAGTAGACATGTAGTACTCCTATACAAAACATTAAAGAACACTAACAACAAATTTAAGAGAAGACTAAGACTAGAGAAGGGTATACTATGGGAAATACTAATGTGTTTAGAATACTTATTTCTTAAAAAACAATCTGAAAGTTAATCCTGCAAGATTTGATAGATGGGGGGCTTGTATACTGGTTATGTTATTCCATGTGTGCTATTCTGCATTGGAAATCATTTGCAATAAGTGAAAATGAAGCATAAAGAAATAATCTGTAAGGGAAGTTTAGCAGTGTCAAATGCTGAAAATAGGTCAAAGAAATTGAGGCTCCAAAGACTTTATTTAGATTTGTTGAGGGCTGAAGACTACCAAATTGTGGCATCTCTAAGTGGTGAGGATAGGAACAAATTTGTTTCTTTTTGCAGTGCTGAGGATCAAACACAGGGCCTGGGGCATACTAGGCAAGTACTCCACCACCGACCTTACCTCTAGCCCTAAAACCTGTTATATTTGAAAATAATTGTTAGATTAAAAATTCTCACTTCCCAAATCTCCATAATTATTGAGAAATCACAGCCATTCTAAATTAAATTAGTTATGCATTAATAATTTCTAAAGCAAAATTACAAAAGCTCTTCAAATATTTATAGTAAAAATATAAATGTTTAATGCCGGATGTGGATGTATTTTAATATATTTAATATGATGCTGGTTAAAATCTTCACAAGTGAGAGTGCTTAGGCCTGTGAGAGCAAAAACAGGCCTTCCTGACACAGATGAGGCTGGGAAAGAAGATTTTCATTAGGTGGGTCTGCAGCCAGAGGCTGAAAGACAGGCCCAGCAGAGACATAAATGATTCATTGAGTTTTAAATCACCACCAGTTGAAAAGACTTGCTATTCATATACACAAATCAAACATTTGTATTGCTTTTCATGCAAGCAGCATAAAGAAGAGCTCAATTTTATTTACATGTTTCTATTATGCTGTATTTCTGTTTGTGTGTTTCTATTTTCATTCCTTATAGACTTTGGGGTGAGAAAGACTCATTAACTGGGGTCACAGACTATCACCTACACCCCTGGTAAGATAGTGACAGGTCCAGCAAGCAGTAGAACCTGGCTTCCTTTAGCATACTATGCCATCTGGGTCCTTCTCTCCTTTTAAGTCTACTCTTCCCATTGCCACTTTATTCTTACTCTAAGTAGTGTCATAATTTCTTTCACCATCCACTCTAGAGCATTTTCATCAGCTAGGCTCTCCTTTCTACTTAGTGAATCCCATAGCAGGTATGAGATTGTCAAGATCTACCTGTCTCTCTCTCTCTGAAACTGGAAATGCTGAATTGCAAAAAAAAAAAAAAAAATAGAGTCAGCTTGGTATTTAAGGCTCCAAGGATCTTTCCAGAATGCATCTTCCCAGAATTATCTACTAAAATTATTCTTTACAAGTTTTATACTCTAGGCATTGTTGTCTTTGGAATTGAACAGGTGCAGAAGTTAGTGGCAATCTGATGGCTGTGCTCATGACTCAAGTCCTCATCCAGTTGATCATCCAGCTGAATACCATTAGCTTGACACCTTTGTTTTGTTGTTTAATAGAATGTTAAATTACAAAAAAGTGATCATAAGATGTTTTATATCCTCAAACAACAAAGAGAAGCTAATGTTGAAATACAGGACATAAATATGATAAAAATTATACACATTCTCAAGATGATACTCATCAGAGCCATGCATTAATCTGATCAAAATTCTGATATAGCACACAAAAATTTCTCAAGTACTTTGAAAACTCTGAAAGAGAAAATAAAACTGTGTCTAAATTCAATTTGGTTACTCACTTATTGGGAATAAAATTATCCATATCTGAAAAGTAAAATGATGAGAACTCTATTCTCACCATTTAGAAATGAAGCACAAAATCAAAATGGATCAAAGATCTAAAAGTTAAAAGAGAAAAAATCTGGTGCAAGATAAAATAGCTAAAACTCTTAAAGACAGAAGCATAGACAAAGACTTTCTGAACAGAACCCCAATTGCAGAAGAAATAACGCCAAGAATCAACAAATGGAATCACATTATGTTAAGCTTCTGTACAGCAAAGGAAACAACCAACAGAATGAAAAAACGACGTACAGAATCAGAAAAGATTTTTGCAAGCTATTCCTCAGAGGACCAATATCTGGAATTTATAAACAAATCAAAAAAATATACCACCCCAAATAAAAGACCCAATCAAAAATAGGCAACTGAAATGAATAGATACTTCTCACAAGAAGTACAATAGTTAATACAGACATGAACATTCAACATCTTTGACCATTAGAGCTATGCAAATGGAAACATCACTGAAATTTCATCTTACTCCAGAATGAATGGGCTTCATCAAGAAATCAAATAATAGCAAATGCTGGTGAGGCTATAAGGGAAGAGGAACTCTTCTACATTATTGGAACAACTATTGTGGAAGTTGGTATGGACATTCCTCAGAAAACGAAAAATAGAAGTTCCATTTGATCCAGGTATTCCCCTTCTAGTTATCTTCCCAAAAGAATTAAAGATATATTATAGTGATAAATGTATACCCAGGTTTATAGCAGCACAATTCATAATACTTAAATGTTGGAAGCAGTCTATATATCCTTCAACATATGAATAGATCAAAAAATTGTGGTATTTATATACAACAGAGTACTATGTTGCAATAAAGAAGGTTAAACTCAAATCATTTTTAGGAAAATGGGTACACAAGGAGACCATAATTTTAAGTGAAATAAATCATACACACAAGTTTAAATATCACATGGTTTCTCTTATTGAGGGATTCAAAATATAAATACAGAGAAAAATTGAAAAATAAGTAATAGGATATGAGTAGACAGATCTTTTACAAATGGGAAGGGAACCAAGAGTTGAAGGGTGAGGGGACAGGGATAAAAAGAGAATTAAGAAGTGTTAGGTACATGTACCAATTCCCCATGAGGAATGTAATCATTATACACTGCAAACATGTACTGATAAAAAAGCAATAAAGAAACAAAGCACAAAAATTGTTAAAGCAAACTGATGTTTTTAAAGCATAAAATGCAAGAATTCCAAACACCAAATCTGGAAAGCAATTGTTGTCTATTTGTGAATGTTTTTTACAACTTGTCTAGTAACATTTAATCTACACTGCAATGGTTAGTTATAATGGGATAATCTATCAAGATTACTTGAGTGCCCTTCTGCCTTCATCTTTGAGACCCTTCTGAATATAGGCAGTGAGACACGAGGCGGATTTCTCCTTTAATGCAGGTGTCATAAAGGAAAGCAAGAGTATGATTTTGGTTTTTAGGTTACAATTTTAAGTCTCAGCCCAGGGTGTAAGACACAAAGATCTAGAAAGTGTCCGTTCTGATATAGGCATGTTATGGTCTTCATCTCATCCATCCATCTCCAACAGACAAGAATATTAGAAGTCATTAGGAGGCAAGAAGGAAAGAAAGAGAATTTGGAAGCCAGCGTCTTGTGGTCACAATGAGATGAAGCTGTGTTGGGGAGAAGTAGGGACCATAGCTAAAGAGGCCTGATGGGGAGTCAGTCACCTTAATTGGGTAGCATGGATGCACAATTGTACATTCCAGGCAAGGCCAGTGCAGGCTGTATCAAGAACTAAAAAGTTGGTTCAATGTTGCATAAACTTTAGGGTTGAAAGTCAACACGAGGGCCATAAAAAATGGTTAGGATGAATTCTAAATCTCACTGAATTTAAATATGAAAAGCCAGAAGAGCCCAAAATAGTTAAGTGACTGAATGTGATGTGGATGAGTCTAGATTGTTGCTCTCAGCAAGAATGGTGCCTCTAGAAAGAAACTAAGGCCAAATCCAGGCAACGTAAAATGCAGCGCCTAGTCTGTTTTGCTTAATGGCAGTACCCCTAGTGCTTAGTTCCTAGCACAGGAGCATTTCATAGGTTATCTGCAGAATGTGTAACTATCCCTAGCAGAAAATAACAATTGGCTTAGTATTTTGCATCAAAACAGAATTGGAAATGCTACACTAATGAATTTGACTAATTTCTTGACCACTTGCTAATTATTCTTATTCCTAACTTGGCATTAATGCTATGGTTTTTTCACTCTCCTCGGCAAAGGTACCTGCTGAAATTCTTCATTCTTATATACACACCTCAATTGCTTCTTCCACTTGGAAGATTTTATCTTGTCACTCTTCAGCTGGAAAAAAATTCTCCCTCTTCTGAACAACAGTAACTCTCTGTACCTCCTGTTATAACATCTTGGAAATTCTCAAGGTCTGTTTTGTATCATGTTGTTACAAAGTGAACAAGAACATGATGAGCTGTGTTCATTCTTATCTCTACCTAGCCAAGCAACTCAGTGCTTTAGAGTCACACTTTTTAAAGTAAATGTTTACAAAACATTTGTGTATATATTTCTAGTGTATATCTATTTTTTTCTTCCCTGTAATGTACATGAAAAATATATGTACATTTCAAAAAATAGTTACAAGGCAAATACTCATGTAACTTTTATCTGAGTCGAGAAATTGAACACAGCACTTTGGAAGATACCCCTAAATGTGGTATCTTTATCTGATCACTCCTTCTTCCCCCATCCAGAATTAAACAGGGGCGAGTATGAGCTAACATTCTCTAGTGAGATATAAAGGTTCTGTCTGGATTGGTCAAGGTTTGTGCCATATTGGCCACTCAAAATTTTGAATTTTTGGTCTACAGCTCAGTCACAGAGTGCTTGCCTAGCACGCGCTGAGACCCTGGGTTCTATTCTTCAAACCCTCCAAAATTAAAAAGAAAACAGACATAGACACTATCTTGACTTTTGAATATCATCTCTGGAGATGACCACTATCTTGACTTTTGTGATAATCATTTCCTTGTTTTTCTTTTTTGCATCATCACTTATGAATGTAGACTAAATATATGAATTTGTTTGGCATCATATAGCATATGGTCTTTTATATCTTGCTTATTTCACATAAATATTATGCCATGCATGTAACTATATATGCATTTATTTCCATTGATGTATACTATTCTGCAGTATAAATATACCACAACTCATTCATTCTCATGTAGATAGATATTAGGTGGTTTCCAATATTTGGCTATTACAAGCAAAAGTTGCTGTCATAGTTACTTTTTAGTCATCACTGAGACAAAATACCTGATGCCCAAAGTTGGGAAAGGAAAGGTTTATTTCTTACAGTTCTTAGAGGTTTCAGTCCATACTCAGTTGGCTCCAAGGCAGGGTGGCATGGCTGGGCCACAGTTCATGGCAGCTGCAAACAGCAAGGCAGAAACCTGCAAGAGAGAGAGACATGCCTTCTTCCCATTCTTACATCACATCCTGGCTCCACCCCTAGGTGGGTGTAGCACTCACACCACCAATCCAAGTGCTAGACAATGAACCAATCACAAAAGCATAATTGCATGAGGCTTGGGGGGCCACTGACATAAACCGTGATATTTCATCCCTGGCCCCCAAAGACTCATGTACATCCTTTATACAAAAGACATTTAGTCCATCTCCAAGAGTTGCCACAGTCCTAACAGTTTCAGCATTGCTGAAAAGTCCAAGTTCCAAGTCTCCTCCAGATCTATGGCAAACTTTTAACTGTAACCCTCTGTACAAATGAAACAAGGTTAAAAATTTCCAAAATGCAAAGGCACAAGATAAACGTTACCATTCCAAAAGATACAAACGGGAATACAAAGCATTGGAAACAAAGCAAGTCCAACATCCAGCAAGGTGAACATTAAATCCTAAAGTTCCATGCCCAGTATTTGAAGCTATCTGGTTGTAAACTCCAAAAGGCTTGGGTCATTCCACCCCCATGGCACTTACAGGAATTTCAGCCCCCGCAGCTTTTCTCTTAAGCCCCCTGGAGCTTGGTTTTTGCAACTTTTCTTGAATGATCCACGTTGCTGAGTTCTCCAAACTTCTCAGGTTTCCACTGCTTCTTTGGCTTCACCCTTACATTTTTACATTTTGGCCTCTCAAGGGTATCATTTCTTGGTCCCCTCCCCAGGTCTTTTGTAATCGGGGTGGAAGCCATCTTACCCTCAGAATTTGTGCATTTTCCTTTCACTTAAAATCAGTGCCACCTGGATGCTGCCAAGGTTTGCTGCCAGCTGGAACAGCAGCCAGGCATTTCTCTCTTTTGGCTGTAGGGGTGGAGCACTTCTCTGTGTCACTGCCATCCTGGAAACTGGTGTGGCTGCCACCATTTTGGAACCTCATGGGGCTGCCGCCATTTTGGAACATCATATGGCCTCTTCTGGAGCCTTTGAAACCTCATGTGGCCTCTGTCGCTATTCTGGAGCATGGTGCTGTGCATCTTTCTCCTGTGGCAAAGTCTTTCACTTTTGCAGTTTTGAGGCTGCAAAGAATGGAGACCCACTGCTTCCTGGGTTGCCCCCTGGCCATCTTTTTATTTCTCTGTTCCTTCTTAGCAATCAAAGTCTCAGCTCCATCTTTACAATCCACAGCTTTACTGGAGTTTTCATTCTGACCAAACTCACAGCATTTTAAATTATACTGCTGGGCTCTTTGCTCTTGATTTGCAACATAAATCTGGCTAAAAGCCACCAACAATATCCATGTCACAACCTCAACATTCTGCTGCCTTGAAATGTTTTCTCCCAGATTAATCAGTCCGCCGTCCTTAATCTTGGTCTCAGGCAAAGTCTCTGGACATGAGCAAAATGCAGACAAACTTTCTTCCAAGCCATAACATACATCGTGTGGATTCCAAAAACCAATGCAGTCTTTCTTCCCAGCAGAAACATCACGTGCCTGATCTTTACTGGTAAGCTTTTTATCCACCTTCTGGTCTCCTGAGCTCTGGAGACCAGTTCCAGCTGGCAGAACCTCCTCTACAGAATAGCCTAAGCTGTTCCAGCACCACTCTTTCAGGAGACATCTCAAAACCTTTCCAAACTTCCTACAAGCCATTTCCAAAGGCTGTTGAACCTCAATATGGTCAGATATAGTCACAGCAATGGCCCCACTCTCAGTACCAAATTCTGTCTTAGTTACTTTTTACTCATCACTGGGACAAAATACCTGATGCCCAACTGTATTTCTTACAGTTCTTGGAGGTTTCAGTCCATACTCAGTTAGCTCCAAGGCAGGGTGGCATGGCGGGGCTGCAATTCATAGCAGCTGCAAATAACAGGGTGGAAAACAGCAAAAGAGAGAGAGAGAGAGAGAGAGAGAGAGAGAGAGAGAGAGAGAGACACCTTCTTCCTGCCCATGCATCATATCCTGGCTCCATCCCTAGGTGCGTATAGCATTCACACCACCAATCCAAGTACTAGACAATGAACCAATCACAAACACATAATTGCATGAGGCTTGGGGGCCTCTGACATAAACCACGCCATTTGCTAAGTACATTCTTGTACATGGTTTTCAGTCGATACATGAATGACTATTATCTTAGTGGGATTACTGCCTAAACAGTGTCACAAGTTTGGCTGTGTCACAGAAGCAAAAGCTGAGTGAAATGTGGGCTTCAAGATGTTTATTTGGGACCAATGCCTTTGGAAGAAAAGCAGAGGAGATAGGATTGGTCAGGAAAGATGAGCTGTGATACAATTATGAGGAAACTTGAGCCAAACATTGGGACAAGTAAAGCCATACGTGTATTCTGAGGCAGGCTGAAATTTCTTTTGTATTACTGTATTATTCCTTCAGCGTAGAAAATGTGATATTGGGCCAACCCGCTTTCTGCTGAAGGTTGTCTGTAGACTGTAACTCCCATACATATCTGAAAAAAGTGTACTTTCTTGAAGAACAGTCTGGGTTGGCATATATCTGTGTTTCTACCATGATAGGGTACATATATGTTCAACTCTAATAAATACTATTGCCAAACCAGCTTTTAAAATAGTTGTATAATTTATGAGAGTTCCCATTGCTTCCTAACCTTATCAACCCTTGTCATTATCAGTCTTTAAGAATTTTAACCATTCTAGTGGATGTGTAGTGGTATCCCATTACGATTTTAATTTGCATTTCCTGACTAAATACTTTCACATATATCCATTACTTTGTTATGTCTTTGTTTTCTCATTTGTGTTTGTTATGTGTTCCTTTAGTGAGTCTCTTCTATGCAGGAGTCTGCAAACATAGCTTCAAATTCATTGATCTAAGAATGGTTTTTACATTTTTTATATTGTTGAGAAAGAACCAAAAGAATAATATATCATTTTACTTTTGTTTTTGCAAGGCAGGGGATCAAACTCAGGGCTTTGTGCATACTACGTAAATTCTGTACCACTGAGACATTTACTCCACCCTATATTTCATTATAAGAATTTCAAATTTCAATGAAGTTGTAATTCCAGAGGACTTTACACACTCTCAAGACTACAGAAAATTAATTAGTTTGTGGGCTTAGTGTCATTTGAGGTTGTGGCTATGAACTTCACCTGGGAAGAGTGGCAGAGCTTAGATGGTAATCACAGGACAGTGTGTAGGGACAGGACGCTGGAAACCTACAACAACCTGAAATCACTTGGTCACTACATTACCAAGCCTGAATTGATCTTCCAACTGGAGCAGAAAGCAGGCCCATGGGTGGTTGTAGATCCCCTCAAATAGAAGCACCACGGATGTCCAGATAATGCATGGTTTACAGGAGAGTAGCCAGAAAAACCAAGACAGACATTTATAGCAACTAGTGATCATAAATAGCAACACTAACAGAGATGAGGGTTCAATTAGCAAAAAAAAAATTTCACTTGATCTCAACCACGTTTCAAACTGATTATAAATAATGGAAACTATTTATAGACAAGGCCTGAAGAGTTTAAAAAGATGTATTCATATGCTTGTGCAATCTAGCAAAAATGGGTACCTATGGCTAGATAGGAGAAAAATGGAGGAAATCACAGAGCACATCGTAAAAGCTGAAGGACCTGATGTAGCTAGACAACCAGTACTTGAACCTCTTCTCTCCAGCCTCATTTTACCAAAGATGAATCAAATAGGGTTCCTATCTCCAGGGAGATCACAATATCAGTAAAGACATACCCTTAGCCTCTCTCGTTTACTGCCATTCTTTGAGGTCTTGGATTCAATTCCTTGTATCAATGAACAAACAAAGAAACAAACCCTTACCTTTAGGGAAGTATAACTGCACCAAACTGCTGATCATAACAAACGATAATAAGCAGAGTGGATTACCTAGGAAAACAACAGTTTTACCTATTCAGACTTTAGTTTAGCATTGATTTCCAGTTTTATTTTTTTAATTTGGGCCTTTTCATTAGCTCAGGCTAAAGATCATAGCATCACCTTATTTTTCATTTTTTTCCAGCTGCCATCCATTGAGTACACATTACATGCCAAGACCATACCAAATATTAAATGCATAAAACCCTTTGAGTTAGTTGTTATTATATCTATTTTACAGATGCAGGCTAAAGGTTAGAAAAATTAAGTAAGTTGGTAGAATTTAAATTCCAAGTCTTTCTGACTCTTGAGTTGAAGCTGGTAATAATTACTATTCCACCACTACTGTCACCATGGATAACTTTATGCCTTTAGGAAACTCAATTTAGATTATTTAGTGTGCGATTCTTGTTTTAGGGCCATATGCATGGGTAGAATTTTGGGATGCGGAGCACTTAAAAAATCATCTGGATCTTTCTCCTAAGCTGATTTTAGTGAGATAATTTTTTAAAGTAGAAAATTTTTACATATACAGCTTAAAATGATAACAGTTAGAAACAGTTCATCAACCAGGTAACATTACTGGAGACAAATAGTTTATATTGCTTCTGTTACATTACACACATTGCCACTGCATTTTCCCTTCAGTGTAATGTTCATTCTCTTTTTTGACACACTCTACTATCTAATACTTCTGCTAGGTATTACTTCAATTTGTCTAGCTTTGAGAAATATTTTGCTATTAATCTTTTATTTTTTATTTATTTTTATTTTTTGGTTTTGGGGATTGAACTCAGGACCTCATGCTTGCCAGGCAGGCACATATGCCACTGAGCTAAATCCTCACCCTAATTTTTTACAATGTTATTTATTATATAAGGAAACACATTCATTGAGGAAAACGATGTAATGGAAAAGTAAAAGTAATAATCCATAACCCTGTCACCTTGCTGTAACTACTGGTAACATACAGCAGATCATTTCAGGATTTTTCCTTTGTGGAAATATATTTTTGTAAATAGTTTATTTTATCTTTTGCAAAAGTTAAATAATTCTATTTTTATGCCTTTTTACTCAGCAATATATTTGGAGCATGTGTATATGTCAATAGGTATCTATTCATATAATCATTTTTAATGCTTGTGTAGTAGTCTACCCATGAATGTGTGTTAGTGTTTTTCCAAACTCTTCTTGGACATTTAAGTTAGTGCATGGGTAAGATACTAAGGTTTTCTTACCTGTGCATTAACTGCCTTAAGAACCATCACTATTCTGAGAATTTTCTGTAAAGGGAACACCATGGAGCAGATGGCAGAAATAAATATTTTTTAGGAGTTTTCTCACTATGGTTTGTACTGTGAAGGAAGGAGGAAGCTCTGTGAAGAACAGGGAACTTGATAAAGATGAAGTGGAAAGATGAGGTTTCGAGCCAGACAGTCTGGAATTTGAATCTGGTCTGTGTCACCAACTAGCTGTGGAATCTTAGATGAGTTATTTTGCCTAGGTTTCCATTTTCTCATATAGAAAACAGTGTTAATATTTATTTCATGGAGTTATTGGGATCATTAGCAACATCAAATATTCAGAATCTATCACAATACCCAGTAAAACAGCGGAAATGCAAGAAATGGTAGAGTATACTAGCTATTAACCATTACCTTTTCATTAATATAGAGGGCACCAAGGAAATAACATCTCACTATCATAAATGTTTTCAAGAAAAATGTCAAGAAGGCTTATTAATATGAGCAGAGTGGTATTATAGTTGAAAGCAAGATACTGTGACCAGAATCCTTTGTACCAGCTCCAAAACATCAGTAAGATAATGAAGTGGTTTTAAATCATATTAGTTTCAGTGATAAGTTTCAGATACAGGGTAAAAGCAAGAAAGACAAGCCCTTGACCTTGTCTTTATGACCTTTATAAGACTAATACCACTAGCGGACATGCCTTCTCGTAAGTACTAAACAAGGTTGGCTATGGGAAAATATTTATGGGACAACTGCTAAAATGTTACAATCTGCCACAATAGATAAATTGCGCTGAAGATAGAGATTAGTTTTGAGGTTCACAAGTATGATCTCAAAATTTTTTTTTTGTTCTCTGACTCCAATGAGGTTGAGCAGTTAAAGACCATTTCAAGTGAAAAGACATAAAAAGTAGTAGCAGACAGATCAAGGCGCTGAGTAGGCTCAGGAACAAGATGACTCGAACAAACTCTACAGATCACAAATTTTAGGCAGTTTTGCAAGTAAGGATAGTACATGCTCCCTAAATAGCAGCTGCTGCCATAAGGTAAAGAGCAATATTTATATGAAGCCTGTGGCAAGGTCTGTTGACTAAGCATCAACCTATCCAGCCATATTCGCATATTTGGTAGCACTTCGGGCCATGTTATATTGATAAACCAAGGATCACATTCTACGTACATGGAAAACTGCCAACATACTTCTGTCCCAAAAATCAATTTTTATTATTTTTTTTGAAACTTGGAACACATGTTCCTGCAGAAATGGTTATAAAGGGGTGTGCGCTTCACAGATTTTCTCCTAACAGTGCATTCATATCACCCTGTAACTGAAATACCATACCCTGGCAAAGAGATGTACAGTGGAACAACATATCCTTGCAAGCAGGAATGCATCAATACACACAAAAAAAATATTTCTTAAGCTTTTTTCCTTTGAAGCCCCAGGCAATGAATGGGAAATACTGTTTTTCTTCTGTGCAGCTTGATGAAAAAGAAACCCTCCACTGCCACCGTCTGAAAGGATCTTTCTCCTCAGGTGGACACATGCATTGCAGCATCCTGCTATTTCTTGAATTTTTTCCTCCAAAGAACCCTTGATGACTGAGGTGACTATAGGCAGGTGGGGAAGGGGTAGTATGTCTAAGTCCCAAGCTTCTTCGTGAAGGCGCTTCACATTTTGCATCCCATTCCTTAATATACCTGCACATTTTAATTGAAAAAAATATATTCAAATTATCAGTTAAATAATTTAATTCCTTTACATTTATTTTATTGAAGTTGATGCTCTAAGAACAGGAACCATTTTTATATGAACACATCCTATTCCCTTTAGATAGTACCTGGATGAGAAATATAAAGAAGAACATAATGAAGGTAAAATCAAAACAAAGCTAGTGCTCCCAGTTTGTCTTTTCTTCCCTCACTAACATACCCTTTCTCTCACTCTCACCAGTGTCTTCTCTGCCTCATTTTCTCTGTTCAGAACCAGTCTCTGGACAAGATCTGACACTTCTTCACACTAAGTTGTAAATAACCAATGCTGGTTAATGTGTCACAAGGGTTTTTGCATATTAAGGATTCAGTTTTAAAACAAAAAGGAATTTAGAATATTATTCCCAGGAAAAAGAAATACATCTGGTGTCAACTGTGTGCCACGCTGCTATTTGCCTAAATCATATCTTATTCCAGATTGGTAATTTAGGAAGATACCCTGAAGGAAATTAATCATGATGTCTTTTTTACCTTAGAAAGTATTTGCTTCATTTTGGAAACTTTATATTTTTGTGGTTGTTTGATAAAGTTTTTTTTGTGTGTTTTGTTACATCTTGCCTGAATTTTAGGGGCTAGAATGTAGATTTCATTATTAAGCAGATTAAATGGAGAGAACAGCATTTAATAATTATAGTTGCACGCTGTTTCACCCTTTACAAAATGCTGTTACATTCACGTTCATGCACATTATTGGTGGTGAATTCTAACCAAACGATGAGGGGAATGTGAATAGAACAGAAGTTAAAAAAAAAAAACTTAAAGGTATTCAGTTGAGTGATTAATATTAGGTACCTACCATGGATTGCCCAAGGGTTTGTGGAGACCTTGAACTTGATTCCCTGGACTGACCACCTGTGAGGCGCCAGAGTTGAAAATAGAACAAAAGTACATAAAACTCAAGAATCAATTTCTAACTTGTAAGTGAATGTTTGCAATCAAGATTTTCAAGGAGTGCTTTTATCACAGAATTTAGGAAGGCGGGAATAGCATCACCCATAGGGATCTGGTTAAGGCCAGTTCCCAGAAAGGTTCTCGGTTTACAAAAGTTGAGAACAATTTTGCAACATAGTTAAAAGCCTAGGAAAAGTTCTTTGTGCAAGGGGAGAACGCCCCAGGTACAAACAGCAGATTTAAGGGAGAGGATTCCTTTCCTACACATCTGGGAGGTGAGCTCAGGCTCACTGCTGGGGCGTGTAGCAAAGGTTTTCAAGGGGACTGGAGCTGCGGGTTCCCGCCTCCACCCCTGTCCGCGCCCCACGCTCAGGCAACAGTTGGTCGTGCGGGGCCACGCCAGGTTCTGGGTGGGGAAGGGGAGTCTCGCGATCATTGGGGGGGGTAGGGAAAGGGGGGAGGGTGACGGAGGGAGGCCATGACGTAGGGTGGGTGGACGGAAGTGGGGCAGGGTTGAGGGTTATTTAAAGGGGGGCGGTAAGCGAAGGGGTTGGAAGCGGAGTGATTCCCCATCACTGCTCCATCTAGCTCTCTCCAGTGCAGCCGCTGCCACCGCACGGGAGCCTTCATCTCTCTCCTTGTCCCCCTTGTCGTTCCCGCTCCAACGCCATGGAGTCGGACACCGCTGCAGTGGCAGCCGCCGTGGCAGCCTCCGATGCGACCGCCACAATCGTGGTCTTAGAGGAAGAGCAGCCGGGGCCGTCCACCTCAAGGGAGGAGGGAGCAAGCGCTGAGGCCACCGAAGCTACCTCGGAGAAGGGCGAGAAGAAGAAGAAGAAAAAGAAGAAGAAGAAGGAGGTAAATAGAAAGGGGGTGTGTGCCGTGTGTGGTGGAAAAACCCCGTGTCTGGCCCCTCTGAGGGGCCCAAACCCCGACCTTTCGGCGCCGACAGGTACCCGTGGAGCTCCGCAGGGCTGGGGCAGGCGGGCGCGTGGGGGGCTGCAGAGCGGGCTGGCGTTCGCTCCCCTCCCCCTTTCCGTCTCGCCGCCAGGAGAGCGAGGGCGGGGGCGGGGCTGGGGCGCGGGCGGGCGCGGCACGGGGTGGCGGGGTACCCGTTATCCCGCGGCTGGGGAACCCCTTGACAGCCCCGGGCCCCCTCTACCTTTCCGGAACTGGGGTAGCGGGTTGGGGGATGGGGCCGTGCAGGAAAAAGCCTCCGCCTCTCCCTCTCCAGCTTGCTGCTCTCCTTGCTTCCCGTTGGCCTCTGCCTGGGAAATCTGGGCCCTTCAGTCCCACACTACGGCTAAAGGGCTTTGGCCGGAGCTTGTTATTGTAATGTGAATTTCACGGTGCTGTAGGGATGGAGGATGATACCGAAGACATTTATTTCTTTGATTGGTAGTGTCGGTCTTTTGGGTTACAGAAAAAGAAATCTCCGTTGTTCGTTTGATCCCCGCCTACTGAGGCGGAGGTGTCACCTCGAGAAAAGGAGCTCTTTGCAAGGTACCCCAAACTCTAAACCCCAAACGAAGGAACCCTGCAGGTTGGCTTAGGAAAATTCCCAACCCGTGCACCCTCACCTTCTCTTGCCTCGTCCCCGACGGTATAATGCTTCTGTCCAGGTCCATCCAAATGGTCCCCCAATCCGGTCTCAAGCTTTCCAGGCTTCCACGTCTCTCTCCTAGTGGGCGCTGCTCGTGGATGCACACAGACTTCTTTTTTAATAATTAAATTAAACCCATCGTCCCCAGAATGAGCAGCTACTAAGTTAAACTTACACCTCACACATATTAGAGTCGATCTCACACCTATTAGAGTCAAAACCAGAAAATACGTATAAACTCCGTAAGACCTAGATAGACCTAGACTCCATACATAGACCTAGACAGACAAAAAAATTACTACGAAACATTTTGAAAAATTAAGAGTAAATAATAGGATGAGGTATAAGGAGTTTTGATGTATAATAAAACTAAAACGAATTGTTTAGAGGTGGCTCCTCACTTCCATTCACAAATAGACGTGTCCTCATTTGAAAAACAGTGGGTAATGAAAATTATACCTTAACGATCTCAAGTGGCTTTTTCTGAATCATTATATGATACTGTAGGACCAAATGCAAAGCTTTGGAGGGAAATTAACCCATTTTGCCTTGAATTAGAGTACTTTAAAATTCATCAGTTGCTTAAGTGACATGTTTTACCATTACAAGGTTGACTAAAGGGAAAGACATTGTAGTGCTAAGAGAAAACAAAACCGGAAAAACAAGAAACCCCTGGGAAAACAAGCATTTCAAGATCTATTTGATAGTGGGTCAGTAAGACTATCCATGATGGAAGCTGGGTGAAATATCAAACATCAGTATAAATCAGATGTTGGTAAATTTAGAAATGTGTCTAGGGTTTTTTTTATTGCCTAGACTGGGCAAGTGATAAGTGCTGAACTCATGTATGAAAGTAGATGTCGAATTTCCAGATCATATAAGTGTTTTGAATTGTGAAAAGACTGGAGATCAATGAAAAGTCTATATAATAATCACTGAGTTGATGACTATATAGTCCTGAACACATAGCTTCACCAGAAGCTGTCTTGATGGTACTTTATTTGTCCATTCAGGATAGGGAAATGAGGTACAACATGGCAGTAGCTTCCTGGATAACTAAAGTTTACTGCTTTAGTTACTACATCTTTTTTTAAATTTTTATTTAGCATTTTAAATCCATTCTATAGTGCCTTGCTCCTTAAAGGACATACTAGAAGTGCAGATTAACCTTTCCCTCATGACTGTCAGTTCTTGTACACTGACAGTGACACAAAGGCAGTTGAGATCCAGCAGACTGTTTCCCTTCATTAACTGGTTTTCAGATTCTTTGAGTACCATGTTGATTTTTAATAATTCTTTATTTCTTTTCTCAATTGTCAGGTTAGTTACCACTTTTTAAGCACCTCATCTACTTTTATATAAATTTTAGTTTGATACAGAGAATAGATGTACCAAATCCATAAAATCATTTAAATTAACTCTAAAACACAAAAAATACTAATGATGCTGGACCCCCCCAGAATAAAATATGCTATTGCAGTAGAACACACATTTTAGTCCTGGACTTCTTACCATCCTTTCTTGCTGCCCATGATATGCTTTTTTCTGGTGGTCTTTGCCATGTCATTTGCTGGGCTTTTATTTGGGGTATGGAGAAAGCCAGATTATCCAAGCAGCTAGAGTTGTATATATCAAACAAAAGCAGATAGGTTTCTAAATGAGAGTATTTTTGTGTTTAAAAAGATCGATAAGAATTAGTGAATTGATCTGTGATACTGTACTATTTAAAGGTACTTTTCCTTTTTTTAGGTCTTGAACTTAGTTTCAGTGACAGATAACCTAATGCTGTAGAAACTGGAAGATAATATTTTGGTAGTGAAAACTTTAAGAAAAAGGTCATGGTCTTTAAGACAAGGCCTTTTGATGACCTTGTGCTACATTCTCATTGTATCTACACTACCAGATGATTAAATCCACAAGGACTTCATTGGAATGCCCTACTTTTTATCTTATCCTAGTGAGAAATTTAATTTTAAAAACTTATACATGTATTGAAAGCACAGAGTTTAGAGGGTAGGTATTTTAAAATTTGTTGTAGAAGATAGTGTCAGTGAAGTACTTATCCATACCATTTGGTAGCATTGCTCAAGATTAGGGATTTTACTTAGCATGTAATTAAATTTTTAGGAAATTCTACCATAAGGTGAGCAAAAGAAATAATGAATAAAATAAAATGTTTTTCTAAGATTAAAGCTTGAATTTTCTGTAAGTGAAGCTTCTTACTCTGTAGGATATATACTTGTGTAGAAGAGGTGATGTAATTGTACACTGCTTTGCAACTATAAAGTCAGACTTCATAAAGCCTTTTAAAGAATGAAAAAGATGTGGATTTTGATAACAAATTTTTCTTGTTGGTTTGGAAATAAAATAAGATGTGTAATATAAATGGCAGTTTTAAAGTTTGGGTTTGAGGGAATCTTTGGCAGTTTTCTAGTCACATTCACTCAGGATCACATTCAAAACATCTTACTTAGATGATCTATTCGTGTAACATTCTATAAGTCAAGATGGTTGTTATCTGATCAGTGCTCCGAAGAAGTAGGACTCTGACTAGGGCTAAATTCTATAATCTTACTTTGGATTTCCTCAAAATAAAAATCTTAGTAAACATCCCAAAACATTCATTATCTATTGGAGTCATTTTTTATATTCAGGGTCACATTCTGCAGTTGATTTTTGATGTAGGTTTTCCGAAGCAGATTGACAAATGCCATCATACAATTGACATTGCTTCTTCAATTTTTATTAAATAATTATGTTTTGATTTCTATGAAGTCTGTGTTAAAATGAAACACTCCTAATGAATTGCTTCTAATGAGTAGATTATTGTTTTTGTTATTTTACTTACTGATTTCTTACAGATTAAACTTATTCTGCATATGTATGTGTATTTACAAGTGTAAATCTGTCTTTTCAAAGGGTAGGATGTGTAAGGTAACACTCCATCACCAAGATTATTTCAGTCTTGTTAAGTGACTGATTGTTAGCATTCATTAAATTACAACTTTTAAAATATCAATGGTTAATAATTAATAGCTCTGATAAAACTACTACGGAATAGTCATGTAATATAAATAGTTTAAAATAGCTTTCTTTCTAGTTAGATAAAATTAACATAAGCCAACAATTTGAAACTGTGCTAAACTATTTTAAATATATATGATCACATTGCATTGCATAAAATTTAAATATTCTAATTACAGTGTAAAAATAATTCAAAAAATCATCTTTTCAGGATGAGAAATTAGTGTTTTCTTTTGAAAGTCTGGCTTGTTTCCATTATGTGAAATGTTTCTGAGAATGTTTAGATTCCTTGACTTTGGTTTGTGGTTGACAATATTAGCTTATTCTGAATTTTTAAATGTCTGATTTTATGATTATATATTTTCTTATGCTTTAAATTTAAAAATGAGCAAAAAGGCACCATAATTTACCTTTGGTTTTTATTCTTATTAATGTCATTTCTCTGGCTTTTCAGATTTTTTGTTTGGACCTCAGGTGCACAGAATTGGATTAATCATAAACCCTGCTACATAATATGCTCTCATCATTGGTCCATGAATGGCCCACACTGATTTGTTTATTAGGTTATTTAATTACTTTCAACTTTATTCAAGTGAGAACGTTAACCAATTTAAAGACCTTGCTTTGCAATTTGATGATATGTATTTCCTTTGAAATTCTAGAAAAACATTTCTCCGTTTCAACTCAAACTTGCTACTAAAGCTTCTAAATCTGAAAAGGAAATGGACCCAGAATATAAAGAGAAAATGGTAAATATATACTCTTGGGTAGGATACCGATTGCTGTAGTCAATTTTATAAAAAGATGTGAAAAATAAAAATATGTGTATTTATAATGCGTAGAGAATCATATTTTAGATTAAAAAGTAATATATTAATCTATCACGATAGATTCTGTTGAATGAATTAATTTCATTTTCAGAGGAGGAAATAAAGGATGGCCACATTTAATGAGACAGTTAATGTTTTAACAACTAAAAACAACATTCTAGTGAGAATAACATAAAGTGGAAAGCTTTTGGCCTCCTTCCAGCTAGTGGTCTGAATATGTTTTCCTAACTCTTATATTTATGTTAATGAACTCTTCTGTAAGTTTCTAGTGTTATTAATTATGTTTCTTTCATTAGCTGGAGTATTTTTACCCTGTAGTCAGAAAGCGACTTTGAATAAAAAGTTATCTTCGTTCTTTCTTTTATTGGGAATTATGTATATATATTTGATTTTTTTTAAAAAGATTTTTTGTGAGTCAATGTTTATTGTATTTATATGGTGCAAATTACATGACCTCTTGTAATTTATTAAGAATTAGAATGTACATAAACTCTTTAATATTTAATATGTAACTGCTTTATGTATATGTATGTGCATATATATTTTTCACTAGGTCCTATTTGCTTTAGGGAGAAACTTTTCATACTGATCACAGAAAATATAATTTTTGAGATCATTGTAATAGGAGAGAGGAATTTTTTATGTTATTGTACCTTGACAATGAAAATATTTCAAGAGATGACACTGTACTCTTGGATTTCAGTTATTTGTAGATGTACTCTTTAAGAGTTATGATATCTGTATATCCTAGTTAATAATCTCTATTTGTGTGTTAGATGATGCTTAATTTTCTTACTGTTTAGGAAAAAGAAAATCATGTTTTAGAAAGAGGATTTGTTTTCCAATTTTGACTCTTATGAAGGCTGCTTCTTTTTGGGGCATGGGTGCTGGAGACTGAAGTCAGGACCTCAGCACGTCTTCTACTACTGAGCTAACACTCAGTTCCAAGTAGGGTACTGTTTGGAGCATTTACTAGGTCTGTTAGATTGTTTGAATTCAAATGATCAAATTATTTGAATTCAAAACCTGCTACCTAGCTGTGTAAGCTTTGGTAAGTTCCTTACCCTCTGTGCCTCATTTTTATTATCTGTAACACAGGGATGACACTAATAATTATCTCATAGGTTTCTTAATTGAGTTCATTAGGTTAGGATATTGAAGGTTTTTAGAACAATGTATGAAGTATAAGTGTATAAAGTGCAGTATATGTCTGCATTAAATAATTCTGAATGAATAAACTATTGTTACTTTGTTTTGTTTTGTAAATTAGAAAGCAGATCGAGCAAAGAGATTTGAATTTTTGCTGAAGCAGACAGAACTTTTTGCACATTTCATTCAACCTTCAGCACAGAAATCTCCAACATTTCCTCTCAGTGTGAAATTCGGACGTCCTCGAGTAAAGAAAGATAAAAAACGAAGTTTAATTTCTGCTGGAGAGTATGTTGACATCCTTCTTTCTACTTCTATCTTTCTTTTTTTGTTGCTTTCTTTCTATTCCTCCTTCTCTCTCCCTGTTATTTAGTTTAACTTTATATAAAAATAATGCCAATATAAATCTGTTTGAAAGTTAACAGTATTTTTCCTTCTTCACATAAATTAGCAGTAAAAATGTAGACTGATTCTATCACATCCCAAGCCCAATCCTAGATAACACATCCTGTCTCTATGACATATTCCAGGAATGCACAGGGACTTTATTGACAGCTTAGCATTTGGGGTTAATATGAATCTGTTTCTTTTTTCAATTCAGTTATCGCCACCGGCGAACAGAACAGGAAGAAGATGAAGAGCTACTGTCAGAGAGTCGGAAAACCTCAAGTGTGTGCGTTAGATTTGAAGTGTCACCTTCTTGTAAGTACTTTGTTACATTGGTGATTTATTTTCCATTTATTTGTAGAAGAATTTTACCTGAGTATATTAATGAAAGCATGAGACATCCTTGATTTTTTTTTCTTCAGATGTAAAAGGAGGAGCCCTGAGAGATTATCAGATTCGAGGATTGAACTGGTTGATCTCCTTGTATGAAAATGGAGTCAATGGTATTTTGGCTGATGAAATGGTAAGGAGCTGGTAGCTCAAATAGGCTGCAGGTATTGGTACTCTTTTAAGTTTGGAAAACCTGAGATGACCTACTCTCAACCTTCATGACTGGAAGCATTATTTAGTTATTAGAATGACAAAAAACTGTGTACAAGTCTACAACTATTTTAGTGATCTCTAGAACATAGATTTTCAGCGGCACAGGTTTTTTACTGAGTTTTTTTTTAAATGGTGAGAAAAAACCTCCTTGCACTTTTGGTTTTGGTTACACTTCCAGGAGGCAGAGCCAGATTGAATACCCAAATGGTGCCTTGTTTTCCTCTTTTCTTTGTTTTCCTTGGTGCTTATTTATTTCTATTTTACTATTAATTTATGTTCAATGTATTCATTGTAGGCTATGTGAAACATGTTTCTATTTGGGAATGAAGTAGGGAATATAAACTGAACAATAAATGAATAAATGAATGAGTGAATGCATATGTGGATGAAAGAATGAATACAAATACCTAGATTTGTGATTAATCAAGAAGTACATTAGATGAAATGAAGAACAAGTAAAGAGCAGTTTGAGGTTTGATAGAGTACAGTTCCAGTTGGTATTCTTACAAATATGCTAATGAATCAGGAACATGGAAGTAAAATAACCAAAAAGGAAAATGTAGGACCATGTAAGATGCTAATTAAGCAGATAAGAAGACATTGATTTGTACTTTTTTTGTCTTTTTGAGATAGGGTCTTGCTACGCAGTTCAGGCTGGCCTTGAGCTCACTTTGTAGCCCTGGCTGGTCTTGAACTCACAACAATCCTTGTGCCTCAGCCTCCCAAATGCTGGGACTACAAGTGTGAACCACCACGCCTACTATCAATTTGTACTTTAAAACCAAATTAATAAAATGGGATTTAAGAGATGGTGGAGAAAGTTCTAGATCTGTTTAACCAATCAAATACCATATTTATAAGCCTCTGGAGCCATATTCATAAACATTATTGTACAGAAGGGCCATGTGGCAATTTGTGCCTTATAGTGTCTAGTAGTCAGTCCCATAGGCACTTATCCTTGACTGAGAGGCTGTTAGGTGTGTGGCCGAGGGTCCTTTAAATCAAGGGTCTTTAGCTCCCAAAACAGTGTAGTTTGGGGAATGTAGTCAGCTCAGTCGGGGAGGAGTTTGGTTACTTTTTCAACAAAAGGACCGGGATTGTTTGCCCCAAACCCCTCTTGGCTACATCCTGTGTTCAAATGAAAGCATCTAAACATCTTTAAAAATCTGGTTGACACCAGTTATGTCTTATTTAGTAAAAAAAAAGAAAGACTTTAGGAGTCTAGAAAATATGGAAAAAATAAAGAAATTTAAAATAATTATAATCTTGCCACCTTGAAATTTGAATAGTTGAAATTTTGGCATGTTAAATTTTAGTCATTTGGAAGTATTTAATTTGCATATTTGCGATTATATTGTGTACATTTTCATTTCTTCACATTCATATGTATTTTCCATGTAATTAAAATATTTTATGAACATAATTTTTATTGCATAATCCTAGAGAGACAACATAGTTTTATTATACTCTTACTGCTGCTCATTTGGATTAGTTGATTTATCGTATAAATAGTGCTACTATGAGAATCTTGTAATTTAGTTTTCTTGTACCTCTCAGATTGTTTCCATAGCATTTTTGGAAGTGGAATTACTTTGTTACAGTGTATAAACATTTTAAAGTTTTGATTCATAGCACTTCATAAAAACCCATCTCTTTAAGTGACATGTTAGATAGATAAATCTTATAAAAATAGCTTAGTTTTACAAAGGGAAACACATAATTTGTTTAGAGAAAAAGCCAAAAGCTATTTTATTACTTATTTCCTAATTTATTATTGTGGTGCTGGAAATTCCTATTCTGGCCTAGGCAAGTGCTCTACTATTACACTATACTTCCAAGCCCAAAAGATATTTTGAAAGACCAAATTAAAGGCTCATTTCCTTTCTCATTGGTTAGGTGACAATTTCTCAAGAGTTCATTGAATTATTTTTTAAAAGTCCACTGGGCTATGTGATCTTTAATGTCCTTTCTAGCTGTGATATTCTGTTCTTTTGTGGCTCCTAAGGTCTCCAAGAGAGTAAGGTGTAAGTGCAGAATCCTAAGCCCTTTGAGATACACAGTCTGAATATTTAATGCCTGAGCTATAGTAAAATTTGGGATAATAGGAAAGATCTATATCTACAAATCTGCAAAGGAAATCATTCTTTGTGAAACACCACACGCATGCGTGTGCACACACTGCCTAGTTTTATAACTACTAGAAAAATCATATTAGTTTATTAGTTTGCTTGCTCCTCAAAAAGCAAAAATATGCTAGATAAAAATTTGCTTTGTTACTCAACCTTCTAAGTGTATTTTCTTGGTTTATTTTTATCCTCATAGTAGGTACTGAATTGAAAATTATTTTTGCTTACAAAAGTCTTTATTTGCATTAGTGCAAAACATAATTTCAAATATGAGATAGTTGGCAAATATTTTTAATGTTGTTAATATGTCATTTCATTAAAGCAAGTACATTTATGGATTTTTTTCCCCTTTGTGATGATAATGCAGGGTCTTGGCAAGACTTTGCAGACAATCGCTTTGCTTGGTTACCTGAAGCATTACCGAAGTATTCCTGGACCTCATATGGTTTTAGTTCCAAAGTCTACTTTACACAACTGGATGAATGAATTTAAACGATGGGTTCCATCTCTCCATGTTATTTGTTTTGTTGGAGACAAAGAAGCAAGAGTAAGTAAAAAAGAAGTTTAAAAAAGTAGTAGACTAACATCATTTCTGGAGTCGTTACACTTTATTGCTGTTGTAAATAGTTAAATTGACTCCTACTACCAATAAATAATGCTTCAGTTGTGCTTACTTACTCAGAGCTAGGCTCAGGTGTAAATGCTTTGCATATATTCATTTAATTACAACAAAATCCTATGATGTAGATACGTTACCTATTACTAACAGATTATTATTCTTCATTTGCATTTTAATTTTTAATTAGCTTGTTAAGCATTTTTAAAGAGACATCAGTAAATTTTATTAGACAGATTTAAAGTACATACTCAGAAAATAGAATGTGGGTCCTTAAGAGACAAGTGTACTGTGATCTGGGGTTGGGAATATATGCATTTTTGGAGTTATCCTTAGCGTGGGTTATCTAACTAAGATTGTGTAAAAACTTTCTTTGAATTCTTTGAGTGGATTTCTTCATCTTTGGTTTTGTTTTGGTTGTACTGGACATTGAATCCATGGCCTTCATACTGAACTACTTCAACAGTCCTTTTTTATTTTTATTTTATTGAGAAAGTATCTCACTGAATTGCTAAATTGCCTAAGCTGGATTTGAATTTTGTAATCCTTTTGCCTCAGCCTCCCAGAGTGATGGGGGGTTGCACACATGCACCGCCATGCCTAGCGTGTTTCTTCATCATAAAGTTAGGTTGCTGCTTTTACCTTCGCCACTAGTTAATTTAAGGACTTAGTATCTTTAAGGGATTTGTGTGTGGTGATCCTGGAAGAAAAAGTGAGCCTAGGGAGTATAGATGTGGGAACTGTGGGGCTTGAGGTTGCAGTTTTTTTTTCTTTCAGATGATGATGTTCACTGCAGGGAGTTGGTACATGTGCATTAACACATCTTAATTCTTTTTATGTCCCTTTCCCTTCCCCCATCTCCTTCCCATTTGCAATTTTTAATTGTACTCTTGAGTGACTTTTATTTAAAAATATTTTATTGACTTATCAGTGATTGTAAATGTGCTTTATTTTGAAGCCAGAAATCTGTAAATTTGAACAACTTAATTTTTTCCTGTTTAAAATTTGACTTTGAACTTGGTATGCAAACATACGCAAGTAGAACCCTTTATATGTATAGAGAGCATTGTGTGTTGTATTTATATATTCTTAGTATTAGAACCTTGGATTTTTGGGGGGAAGTGTTTAGTCATTGTCAATGTAATGGACTCAGATTATTTTAGAATTATTGAATTAATTTAAGAATCATAAATTATGCAAAAATACAAAAGTGAATAATCAGCTTAAATGTGTGATTAAACTTTGTCTTTATTTTGCCTCCAGAGAACATAGTCTTTAAGTAAAGATTATTCTATTTTACATATTTAGATGGGTTTTCAAAGGATATTCTCAAAAGAATGGTAGTATAATAAATTATGTAATCCTATTCTCAACATTTTGCTTGGAGAAAAGTTACTTTAATATATTTAAATTTAACTTATAAAATAATTTAAAGGTTAAAATACTGAGTTTATATATTTAGAATTATAAGCTTGATTTTTCCTTATACCTAATACTTCCTCATTATTTCATGTAATATCATTATGTATTAAACTGCATTTCTAAAGTACTGATATTTTATGAAAATCCTTTGTGTTTTTTCTTTGAGGTAGAGTCTCACTGTGTAGCCCAGGCTGGCTTCAAACTTCTGGCAATCCTCCTGCCTTAGCCTTCTGAGTGCTGGGATTATTGGCATGTGCCACCGCCCTCAGTTTGAAAATTATTTCTTGAAGAACATAATCAAAAGAGAACTGTCTAGGCTTATGCTTTCAGAATGCTTCAGTTAAAATGTAAATTAGCAGCTTTCAAGTATGTTACATGGAGACCAATGGCTTTAGGAAGTAGCTCTGGAATTTTAAAGGAAGAATATTTAATTTGAGATTACCCTGGTTCTGTCTCATAGAAGGTTAAGATTCTGGTGGTTTGAAAAATTTTTAAACCTTGAAAACTTGTCTATGAAGTCACCTTTTTTTAAATCATGAGCTGCCTCTCACTAATGTGTTACAAATTCAGCTTATTGGGTGGTGACAATTTTTTTAAACATTGAGAGAGACTAGAATAGCAAATAAGCAGTTTCATACTATAGTAAGCATGAGAATTACTTTGAGAAACTTTTAAATTATTTTTTCTTTTAGGTACACATACTGAAAAACCAGTAATTATCAATCATATAAATAATTATTTATTGTAAACCCAAATATCGAGTTCAGTCATCCAAGTATTCTGATCCTCTTTCTAGTTTTCCTCACAATCCAAAAGGTTATATTTGTAATTCCATTGAGACGTCATTGGAATCCCAGCAAGTTAATTCTAATCTACTACCACCAATGCAACCCACAGCAAGAGTAAAAACACCAAGATATATTTCGAATTAAGGGCAGCCAAGGGGTCCTAAATCCAATCCTTGTGAGGACATGCGGAAAAACGCCTTGATCCTAGGTCTCTTCCAGCATTTATTATCTTGTGAAGAAGGTGGGTGGCTCAGGGATGAGTGAGTGAGGATGGTGGGAATTACGTGAGTAACTTGAGCTGGCTGGCCAGGTGCAAGATTGGCATCTGTGTAAATTTTAGAGATAAAGATATGCAGAAGAATCAATTTACATAATCCAATTAAGGTAGCACTGGAATTGTTTTGGGGAGCTATCACTTCAGATTCTGATATGCAAACTCTAGTGCCCTGAGGAGTCATAGCCTCTTACCTTGAGGCTGTACCCATTTCCTGGAGCTATTTGCTCTAACATCTTTTGTGCTCAATTCTATACTTAGCTGTAGTGTAAGAAGAACAGTGTGGGAGGAAACAGGCTGTCTGTTGGCTAAAGAGATTGCTTATTAGCACCTGGCTAGCTTAATTTGCAATGCTTAGAGCCAATTGAAGAGAGAAGGAAATACCTTAGCCAGCTTTTTACATATCAGTATAAGGAAATGAGCCTCCAAATAATCAAAGTCACAGTAATTGTTTTGGATTCACAAGGAGTCTCTGGAGTTCTCTTCCACAATTATTGTACTATATTTGGTATTTAGATATTGATGTTTATATAAAGTCCAAAGCATTATTTGTACACAGATTTGAAATTTGTTACCACAGGGGGGGATGTATAGAATTTTTCTATTATTCTGTCCTTTAAACATCTGAAAGATCAAACAGTATTTTATTGATTAAAAATTTGATATAGGCTATAACACATTTTAGTTGGTAAGTTATTAGAGATACTATAGTCTTGATCCTGTCTGATACTGCAGTAGTCATGAAGTATATAAAAGTATGATTCTCAATCACAGATCTGTTATACCTTCCTTTAATAACTACCACAGAAATATCCAAAAGTAATGGACATGGAAACAGATAGGTTGTACTTTAGGCTTCACTGCTGATTGCGTGATATTGAGTGACTCTCAAAAGGTCTGGATCTTATCACCTATAAAATGAGCGCTTTTAGGTTATGTGACCTTTAATATTTTATAAAGATATTTAACTCTAAATCTATCCAGTACTTACAAAAATTTTCAAAGCAGAGCTAATTTAAATTAATCTATAGAGTCTAGGTTATAGCTCAGCAGCATAGCACCTGCCTGGCAAGCATGAGGTCATGAGTTTGATTCCTGGTACTGAAATGAAAAAAAAATGTAAATCTGTTCCATGAAACTGAAGGAACCATCAGACTAATTATTTCACAAGCTCAAACAAGGATAACGTGTTAGCAAGACTGAAGTCTTGCACTCTGGTTCTTTTTGTCTCCCAACTTTCTACAACTTTAGTTTTTGAGATGTGATAATTTTCCCATGTACAACTGAGATTGCTACAAAAACTTTTTCCTTGTCCTTTATTTCAGTTCTTGCAATGTCATATATCCTGCACACTTAGTAAATATTTGTTGAATGAGTTCACAGTGTATTTGGTATATAGCTATGAATTAGGAAGTGAGGACTCAGCAGTAAACAGTTAATTTTATTTATGCACTTTAACTTCAGATTTATAGTACTAATCAGCCCCTTTTCAAATAGATTTGCTTTTCCTTGTTAATTTTTGTGAATTTTACTTTGACCCATATCATCTGGAATTTAGTTATTACAATTTAAAAATGCTCTCAGTCAACTTGACTACCATGTTGGCTACTCTGTGAAGATTTAAAAATACCTTTAAATAATCTCACAGTTTTAAGTAGCCTCATGTACTAGGTGCAGCAAATCTTCTTTATAAAATCACATTTGTATTCATAATAAAATGGAAAACTTCTCAAAAACATTGATGAACTTCTGTAATCCCTAAATAGTATAGATAACTCATCTTTTCTAGGAAGTGAATAAATATATGCGAGTTCTTGAAAGGGTAACAGTAATTCAGGCATATACAACTTTCAGTCTTTAGACTGCTTGTGTTGTTTTTTTGTTGTTGTTGTGTTTTTTTGATTTTTTTGAGACATGGCCTTTCTGTATGGTTCAGACTGTCCTTGTACTTACTGTGTAGCCTAGGCTGATCTCAAATTCATAAAGGTCATCCTCCCTTAGCTTCCTCAATGCTAGGGTCAAAGAAATATGCCACCATGCCTGGCCTGCTTGGTCTCTTAAAAAATGTCATAACAACATTAAAAATGAAGTTTTGTAAGTTATATACATTGACCATATATATTTTATATATAGTCCAACACAATTCCTCTTCCCTCAGTGTGACTCAGAAAAGGTTAGACACGGTTGCAATTACTAAGTTATATTATGTTCTATTTGTTGAAGCTATATTAATGTTAGTAATGCTTGGATCTTGGTAAGAATATGGTTTTCAGAAAAACTTACACTGTGTCCTTTTGGTACAAAGTCAGAACCTAGTAATTTAGTAATCTTGTGATACAGATTTCTAGTTCATTGAATGTATTGTATTCACATAAGTGAAGCCTCTTTTTCCTCTTTTGTTGGTGAATATATTAGTATCACATCCAGATAATTGATGACAAATGTGTCTTTATATTTGCATGTCTAAAATGGATGAGTCTAAGTGATCTTTAAGGGTCTTAATTCCTGTTGTCTTAATACGTTAATTCTCTGGCCACCCTGTCAGCATCTTCTTATAGAAGGAACTTTGTTTTTCACTAGGCTGCTTTTATTCGTGATGAAATGATGCCTGGAGAGTGGGATGTTTGTGTAACTTCTTATGAGATGGTAATTAAAGAAAAATCTGTATTCAAAAAGTTTCATTGGCGATATCTAGTCATTGATGAAGCTCACAGAATAAAAAATGAAAAGTCTAAGGTAAGTTTTCAATATTAAAGTTTTCATTGAATTACCAGGTCTGTTTGTTCATTTTTCTGCATTCAAAATAAAAAAGCAATGGAAATTTGTAGTTTTATTCATAAAATGTGAATAAAAAGTTTTAAAAGTGGTTTTAAAGTCTAAGTAAATGAACACATAACAAAGTTAAGCATAAATACTAACAGACAAATTAGATCTCCATTTTCTATAATTCCTACTAAAGCCTAACTCCCATTATGCTACATTGTTTTAATATTGTTAAGATTATTGGTGTATAAATATGTGCTTTGGCTGATTTTTTATTGAGAATACAGTATATATGTTCATATGGACAGGAAAAAATTTTCTGGAACTATTTGACTTGTATAAATTAGAGTGTTGTGTCAACATTGAAAAAAGTGAATATATTTCTTGCCATTCAACTCCATAAACAGTAGGAAAAGCTTCAGTTATTATGATGAATCTCTCTTTGGATCACTGGGCTACTTTGTGAAAAAACAGGGACAGAACTGAAGCAAAACTACCAGGTGGATCATACGAATTTCAGATTGGAACTAATACCTAATAAGAAGTTACACATTAGAGTTTATATAAGACCATTCATTATAAAAATGTGCATTCTTGTTAAGATTACTATTCTTTATGTTTTTTGTCTTAGTATTTGTGGTCATAAATTTAGGAATTTAACATAAGGAAATTAGGAAAAATGGACTTAATTCAAGTTAGAACTTGGCTAGGTATGTAGATGAATGTGGTGGTTGAGGAGAGGGAGATTTTATTGTATAGCCTGGATTCCATGAGACAGTTCTGAGTACTCTCTGGGAACCAAGATTGGAAGGTATTTTAAAGGGGAAAGGCTTTCAGGTATAAATGTCAACTGCATTTTTTGAAGTATAGAATTGCCTAGAATATTTTTCTCACTTTGCTTTACTGCAACTGTGTAACTCTGAATTAGGATATTTTTGCATAGAAAGTTAATTTTCAATTTGTATTGTATTTAAAAAATGTATTGTTAGAATGACATAACTGAATGTTGCATATTCAATAAATAAAACAATGTGTTTATTTATCTTTTTCTAGCTTTCAGAAATTGTTCGTGAGTTCAAGTCGACTAACCGCTTACTTCTAACTGGAACACCTTTGCAGAATAACCTGCATGAACTCTGGGCATTACTCAACTTTTTGTTGCCTGATGTCTTTAATTCCGCTGATGTAAGTTCAAACCATATTTTTTGAGGGGAGTGGTAGTACTGGGGACCAAACAGGGGCGTACTCTTCTAAACTATATCTGCAGCCCCAAGCCGTATACATTTTAAATGCCTTTTTTTATGTTCACAAAAATCTGTTTTGAAAGCACACAATATAGATTAAAATGTGTCATTTTCATTTTGTAATTTTTTTATCTCTGTTTGTGGTTTTTCTCAGGAAAGAATTCGTAAGTAAAAAAATAAATTAGAAGTCAATATTTAAAGAGATAGCATGCTTCTCTTCTTTGAGATTAGGCAGCCAGTTAGATTTTGCACATAACACATCACTACCGCAACTTATGACATAGGGCAAGTTCAGAAAGACACACTCAGCATTTTCTTTTCATTAAATTGGGAGGGTCTTATAACATATTTCTGTATACTAGTGTGACATGTGGTGACTTTAAAATAATCTTTGAATATTGCAGGCATTAACATTTGGCGGGTTCTAAAGAGCTCAGAATGTACTTTGCAAATTACCGTAGTTTGTAAAACGTGTGATTTTTAAAATTGTTTTTATCATTACCAAAGTTATGCTAGGGCAGCAAGCTGAATTGAACGATATAAGGACACAGGGGCTTGCTTTTATGTTCTTAACTCCTATCTTTCTTAACTATTATGATATGAGGAAGCCTAATATTTCCTTAATTAAAAATTACTGATAGTATTACTCTATAATGGGTTTCAAATTTTGTCAACTACTCGGTATTTTACCTATTTCAGAAGTAACTAATTCTGACCAATACAGTTAACATAATTTTGAATGTATACTTTTTAAAATGGTTTATTTCTCTATTGATTGTATATGAAAGGCAAGTTCACTAAAAAAAAAAAAATGCTTTTTTTTTTGTGCCGGGGATTGAACTCACAACCTCGAGTTTGCCAAGCAGGAACTTAACCCACTGAGCTTAACCCCCAGCCCCAACAATGCTCTTATTATAGAATTTTCATTCCTCCATAGGATTTCGATTCTTGGTTTGACACAAAAAATTGCTTTGGTGATCAGAAACTTGTGGAAAGACTTCATGCGGTAAGCAGTAGCAGAAAAGAAATTCAGTAACTATTTATGTTACATGTGCCACAGAATCCATTTGAACTTGTGGGTTTGACTGTTGGTCAGTCTCACTGCTTCTCCCTACCAGATTTTCTGACTTCCTCTCTGGTCAGCAGACTCCACTGTATCTTCCTTCTGACTGTAGAATAACCCTGTGGCCTAGTCTCTCCCATGCTAATGTGTTCTTTCCAGTAAAGGTTGTTCATTCTCTGATACCTCACAGGTCCTTGGAGGTAGTATTATTTTTCTGTTAGTTCTCCAAGACTACTTCTAAGCCACTACTTCCCCACTGAAATGCATAATATTCATCCCATGAGGCTCAGTTGTCTTATAGTCCCATCATCTCTTCCTTCTCATTTTAACCATCTGTATATCACCTGGTGACCTTATCACACTGAACCCCAATTAATATTCTTCAATAACAACTACAGGTATCCTTACAGGTATTTCACTCATCACTTGGACAAGCTCATTTTGCCAGTTCTCCCAAACTCCTGTGCTCCCTTGTGCATCTGCAATAGTACCTTGAGAACCCTAAACTGGAATAATACAACTTTCTGTCTTGAGTTTAAATTCTGTGCTACCACTTATTAGCAGAATGACCTTAGTGTTAGGCTTGTTGAATACTTTTAAAGATTTTACAACTTTGCAGGTTGGAACTACTATGACTTTGTGTTTTTCTAGCATGAACTATGATTTTATGATACAACTGTACCATCTATGTGGCCTCCTATAGGCTGCCTCCTACAAAAGCTGTTTCAGACCTTTTCCAGTCAGGACTTATGTCCCAGGTATCTGCTGCCCTCTGCTCCTCTGAGAAGGTAATTTTTTCTTCTCAAAGAGAAAGTAGGAGTTAGTGGGCAGCTACTTTCCTCAGGCATGTTTGTCTTCTAAGGGTATTTGCATTTGTGTTAAACTTCTGTTTGAGGTGAAGTGTTATCCTTTCTTTGGTCAATGGCCAGGTCTTCCATATGAATACTAGAACTCATCTCTTCCTATTTCTTTATGGACTTTTTCCCATGCTTTTATCTTTTTTTGGTTGTTTATCATTGTGTGTGTGTGTGTGTGTGTGTGTGTGTGATTGTCTTTGTCACTTTTTCATTGGTAGGACACAGTGCAACACATCAATAAATTAAAGGAGGGGATGTATATTTTGGGTCATGTTTTAGAAGTTTCAGTCCATATTCAGCATGCTTAAATATAGAAGGTGCATAGTGTAAGGGTCTGGGTTCAGGAAAATTGTTCACCTCATGGCAGCCAAGAAGCAGAGAGTCAAGGGAGGAGCTGGGGAAGGAGATACCTTTGCAGATCATGCCCACAGTGACCCACCTCTATTTACCAAATCCCGCCTCCAAACAGCAAGCCAGCTATGATGCCTCAATCCAATCATCTTCCAAACACATGAGGCTTTGGGGTCCATTTTATTTTTTATTTTTTAAATTTAGTTTTTATTAATATGTGCTTGCTGTAATGATTATATTTCTCAGGGAAAGTTGGTATATGTTGGTTACACATCTTATTTTTGCATTCCTTTACCCCTCCCTTCATCTCTTGGTTCCCTTCCTTTTGCAAAAGATCTATCTTCCTATTTCCTGCTGTCTTTTATTTTGCTGTTTATTTATATATTGGGTTTCTTGTGTAGAGAAATTATGTAGCATTTAAGGTTGTGTGTGTGTTATTTATTTCACTTAACATTATGGTCTCTAGGTACATCCATTTTCCTATAATGATTCAAGTTTATCCCTCTTCATGGCAGAATAATACTCTATTGTGTGTAAATAACTATTTTCTTTATTCATCTGTTGAAGAATATATGGGCTACTTCCAAGACTTATCTATTTTTCAACATCTCCAAAAAATCTGAATTTATGCCACTTACTTTTGATGATACATGTGTTTCAGTCAAGATTTAGCTATTATATATTATGCTGCTATAAACATGAATAAGAATATGTCATGTGTAACTCTTCTGGGAATATATATGGAGTAAAAAGCAGTATGATTTAAGGCATGGGGAAAGGTGATTCGAAGTGAAATCTTCAATAGTGTGTGCATGTATCATCAGTCTTCATGGATTGTCATGGGACAATGTTCAGAAAATGGTAGCATTAATATGATTTGAGAGGGGGTTTTTTGACCTCCTGATACCACAGGGTCATCCATCATATGCCTGAGGAAGCCCAAGTGTAGTCAGTGGTTTTGACTGCAAAGGTCCTGAAAATTGTGACAAGTAACCTAGCCACCTATCATCATAATCTGTATATCAGAGTTATTTTCTTCAGTAAAGCTAATGGGAGACTGATAATACTATTTATCGTTTAACTCTGTTCTCCAGAGTGAGTGATATAATGCATCAACTAAAAGAAATAACTAAGGGGGAAGTTCAGGGGTTCAAAATCAAAGTAGAAAGTACAAGGGTTGGTTATTATAAATTGAGACTGATTCTGTGCTTCATGGCATCTTGAAGTATGAGGTCTTTTGTTGGCTGCAGTCCTGAGAATTTTCTGAGATGCTGCTGAGCTGCAATAGATGCATATTTACAGTTGCAGGCTCTGCTTGTAGTAAATGCCCATCAGATGGACACTTTCTTTGAGACAAGATTTTGCTTTGTAGTTGAGGCTGGCCTTGGACTCACTATGTAGCCCAGGCTGGCCTTGAACTCATGGCAATCCTCCTGTCTCAGCCTTCTGAGTGCTGGGATTATAGGTGTGTAAGACCATGCCTGGTTTGGGTTATTTTTTTCAAATCCACACCCACTTACTCACACACACACACACACACATATAAAACACTGTTCCCCTTCTCCACTATATCCATACCTATAAGTCTCTGTTTCTTCCCCTCACAGCCATCTTCTTGAAAGAGTAGTTTGCCTCTCTTCTGTTACCTGAGCACTCTTGAACCCATTGACCATAGATAATTGAAATCTATCTCAAGTCTTCAGTGTTTTTCTATCTCCTGAATTCAGACTATACCTTTTGGTGAGCGTCTTAACCTTTTCTGTACTATTTAGCACTGTTAATCACTCCTCCTGCTGAAGACTCATTCTTACTTGGTTTACCTGGGAATCCACTCCATGGTTTCACTTTGTTGATAACTCCCAAATTTATCTATTCTATCTTTCCTTTCTATTAAGCACTATGTAGTACCCTTCTCTTATCCATGGTTTTACTTTTCATGATTTCAGTTATGCATGGTCATCTATAGATTAAAGTATTGTTTGAAAATTTTGTAAGTGTTGGAGCACATTTCATAACTTTTATTAAAAGGTACATTACAGTTGTTTTATGATTAACTTATTAGTTAATAATAATCTGTGCTGAATTTATAGATGAAGCTTTATAATACTTGTGTACGTATAGGTAAAATCATAGTATATGTAAGATATTGTACAACCTGCTGTTTCTGGTATCCATGAGTTGGAACACACTGGTGAACAAGGGGGCGCTACTTTTAGGGTTTTTTTTTTTTACAAAAAATGCATATTTGTAATGCATAACAACTGCTATCATTTTGGGGAATTGATGCATACACATCTAGCATTTTAATCACTTTTATTTCTCCTTCCTCTCCTCATCATCTCCTTACTTCTCATTCCAGATTGCATTCCCATCTCCTCATTTCCTATCATATTCCTTTTATTTGCTCTTTAAATTATCTGTCAACCTTTATGGCTGAGAAGTACTCCATTGTATATACATATACTACATTTCCTTTATCCATTCATTTTTCTGTGGGCAGTAGGTTATTTTCAAAATTGAGTAATCATTAATTGTGTTACAGCAGTTTAAACTCCTAAAAATCTCTCTTAGTTTGAGGCCCAAATTAGAAACCAGAAGTCTTACTTTATACTCTTCCCTTTTAAAATCTCCTATAGATCTTTAATAATAAGAGTTAAAGTTTATTAAATATCTACCATTATTAATCACTACACATGTACTACCATAGTTTCCATAATAGACTTAGATATAGGTATCATTGCCTATGTTGTCAAAAACTTTAAGGTATCATTCTCTATGTTGTAAATTTTAAAATATGCTTAACGTGAATGGGTTTTTTTTTTTTGGATGAAGGAATGAAGAAATTTCAGGCTTGGATACAATAAAGAACTTGCTCCAACTCCTGACAACTAATCAGGGACTGAGTGGATTTTAGAAATATCTTGGTCTAGGATTAAATTCTGCTTCTGTCATTTATTAGCAAAGTGACTGTGGTGAACTTAATGAAGCTGAAATAATCACATTTCACTGAAGTATTTTTTACAAGGAGCACATACTATATGTGAAGTTCACACTGCGGTGTCTGGCACATTGTAGGTAATACTCTATACTTTGGCAGACTGTTATTTGCTTGCAATAGAACCTGTCTTCTAGCTATACTAATTGTCTTTTCCTCTGTTCATTCAGATCTTCCTTAACATTGAATCTTTTTCTCCTTATTTATTTAGTTACTTTGAATTGACCTGCATTTTAATTTTATTTTTGTAGGCTTTTTGATCAAACCTCTGACTTCATATTTCCACTCAAGTTTAAGTATCTTGTTATATTACAACAGCTTTAAAAAAAGGAGTCCTCCAAGCTGGAAATGAGATTACACCTGTAATCTCAGAACTCTGGGAGGCTGAGGCAGGAAGATCCCAAGTTAAAGCCCATTTTGGGCTGCTTAGTAAGAAACTGTCTAAAAACAAAAATTTTAAAAAAGGCCTGGATATGTAGTTCAGTGTCAAAGGCCTGGTTTTCATTCCAATACTCCTTTCCCTATGCATGTTCGTGTGTAGACACACACACACACACACACACACACACACACAAATTGTTCAGTGCTTATTCAGTGGTCAGTAGTCTTGATGTCTTTAATTTTTTGAAATATAAAATGATGGGGCTGGGGATGTAGCTTAGCAGCACAAGTGCCTGCCTGGCAAGCATGAGGTCATGAGTTCGATCCCCAGTACCCCCCCTAAAAATATATATAATGATGGGAGTAATTAATGACATAGGAAAATAATATGAGACATGAAACAAGCTGGTTTTAAGTAGTAGGCAGAGGATGACTTCACTTTTGATACGATCATGTTAAAACCTGGAAGTTCATATATCAACAGTATTACTTCTGTCCAGTGAATATTCTTCCTTTGCTTTTGTGTGTTTTGTGAAAAACAGTTTTTTTTCTGAAACAAACAGTACAAAAAAGCTTCAGCCAGGACAACCGTGTTCCAGCAGAGGTGAACACTGTTCTTTACTTATTCTACTTTGTGCCGTTTATCCAGCTCCTTTCTCTACCCTTGATGTCCTCTGCATAAGTATATTTAATGAAAGTCTTAGGAATAGTAAATGGCATGACAGCAGTTTGAATTGCTGCTAAATGTAGCTATTTTGTAGTAGTATATGCCTCACAAAACTAACTAGAAATAAGTGTCCCTACCCAGAAACTCATCCTTGTGTTTTCTGTTCTCTGTTCATGTTACTTTTCACTACAAATGTATTTTTTTTTGTTTCATCGACATTGAAGAGGTAATTTTTTTTTTCCTTATAAAGAATCGGACACTGCTTCAGACTTGGTTTTAAGTCTATTGATAACTGTCCTTGTCTTCTATGTATGCTGCAGAGTTAAAAGGTTTTACCAAAATCCAAGCCACCTTTCAATAAATGTAAATATCACCCTTCTTTATTTTTTTTAAAGGAAAGCTTGTTGGTTTAAGCTCAGGAGCATCAAAGCAACACCTTTTTCCTACAGCTGCTTCTTGGGTGTCTCTTGAAGTGCTCTGCCATTTTGAATGGTAGCATTTTCAGGAGTTGCTCCAATCTACTCTTAATATCCAAGACACAAAATCAAAATGTAAACCTAGATTTTCTTCTGCATTTCCACTTGTCCAGTGTACTAAGTCACCGCATAGTAATTTGGCATAGCAATCCATGCCACAAAAATCTTCATGTAGTATAACAGAAAGGTACAAAAAAAAATTACAAGGGTATTAAAAGAGTAGCAAAATTTTTACAGGGAATATATAAAAATAAAAATTGTATGATCATAGGCAAAGATGAGAAAGATGAAGGGCTACAAAAATTTCTTTGTAAAGGAAAAAATTCATTTCAAGAGAGTTACTCAAGATCAAAGAAATTTGTCTTCAGTGAGAGTTGCCTGTTAACTGATGATTTCTTGCTAATGTGTTCCTCTCTGTGCTTGACTTCATTGCTGTTCGCAATGAGATCAACAAAAGTAGTCGTCTTGAAACCAAATAATGGAGCAACCTGGGGCAATTTAGGGTTATTAACATCAAAGATCTGCTTCAGAGAGTGGGAATCATTTGCTTGTATGTATGATTTGTATGCTTCCTGGGTTGATTTATAAAGAAAATAGCTCTTTTCAATGAATTTTTCAAGCTGAGACTTGAAATGCCAGCAATTTTAGACCAGGAAAAGTTAAATTCACTTAATGGAACCTTGCTTGGATTGCTCCAAGTAATGAAGGCAACCCAGCTCTGCTGGGTTTAAAATGAGCAAGGCAGGCCCTCTTCTGTTTAGGCCTCTGGTTGTTCTATCTGCATGGCATTTATATTCCTTAGGGTCATCTGGAGGGTCATACTGAAAGATCCATTCAAATTCAGGAATATCCAGCCCTCTTATTGTCACATCTGTATGCACCAATATCCCCAAATCTGCAGTGCTAAACTGGAAGAATGTCAGCTTATTTTGCTTCTGCTATCCATGAATGACCCAAGACTGGCAAATCAATGTAGTTCAGCAACTCATAGTGTTATTTCACAGATTTACAGTCTGAAAAGAACACTATCAGTTTCTTCTTTTGGTTCTTCTTAAGGAATGCAAAGAGCAGAAGGAATACGTTTTCAGAGGGACATATCCCTATGGAAGACCATCCACACCAACATACAGTAGCTCCTTTTTCAAAGAAATCCTTCCTAGGTCTTCAGTGTTTTGAATTCTTTTTTATTTTTTTAACTATTTTTAAAAATTTTATTTAAAGAGAAAAAAAGCAAAACAGAAAAAAGGGAAGAAACAATACAGAATTTCAAAGGAAAAAATAAACAGTAAGAAATCACTAGTTGATAAATTACATATTGTCTTCTAGATATAGTTGTTCAAGTTACAAAATTAAAGCATACAAGGTGGACATTCAAACAGTGAGGCTATGAACAATTCCATTCAGTGATCCAACAAAAACCCAACAACATGATCATCAGTCCTACACACTTAAACATACATGCAGTTATATCCTTTAGACCACTTTCTTTTCCTCCTTTTGCTTTTCAAGTCCATTATCTGTTTAGTTATATCGTGTTTCAGCTTGCACAATACCTTACTGATCTGTTTTGTTATTTACTTTTTATTTTTTATTTTAATTTTTTATTATCAAAATGCAACAGAACAAGACAGAAAAAAGCCAACTGAGAGAATGCAGTGAAATTGGTACAGAAACCCTCAACAGGTTACTGGCATAACAGTAATATGTACAGTAGTATATCTTGTTATCTTCACCACAGTTGTTCTTTCAATAAGGTGTAGCCAAATCAAAGGAAATACAGGACCTTCTATAACTCATCAAAACAGAGCATTGAATAGAGCAATATCATTAATCAGAACAAAGCAAAGCATTGATAACAATATTTGCCTTCAGAGAGATGATAGAAGGAAATCCCCCTTATTTACTACATTGCTTATGCTCAACCTCTCAAGAGATGTCTAGATCTCTGGCTCACTTGCTAACGAGGGTGAGTGGTGGTGGTGGGGTAATTCTTCGCCTGCTCACCAGTAGGCTCCTGGGAGCTGCTGAGTGATTCTTCTGCCTCGTGCCCGGGGTGCTTACCGATAGGGCAGGCAAATTGCCTTTCTGTGCTGCGCCTTGAGTCCCTCCATGGTCGTTGCTCTGGGGCTGCTCATTTCTCCTCCCAGCTCAGGCTAGAGGCCCCTACTGAGAGGGTGGGCAGACTGCCTTTTGTGTGCTGCACCATGAGACCCTTAATGGTCAGATCTCTGGAGCTGCTGGTTCTCCCAGCTCAGGTAAGGGCGGCTTACCGAGAGGACAAGCAAATTGCCTTTCTGTGATGCTCCTTGAGTTTCCTCCATGGTTGGAGCTCTGGGGCTGCTGGTTCTCCTCCCATCTCAGGCCAGGGGCCCCTACTGGGAGGGTGGGCAAACTGCCTTTGTGTGCTGTACCTTGAGTCCCTCCATAGTCAGAGCTCTGGGGCTGCTTGTTCTCCTCCCAGCTCAGGCCAGGGGTCCAAACTGGGAGGGCTGGCAAACTGTCTTTCTGTGCTGCGCCTTGAGTCTCTCCATGGTCCAGTGTTTTGAATTTTCATGGCAGAAAAGAACATGGTCTGTCTGCATATTGGCAGAAGTTTAATAATTTATTTTAATTCTTAGTCAAACCTAGAATCCAAGACATGATCTGCCTCATCAGTAACCAGACACTGTAGGTTTTTTAATACATAAACTCTTGTGGTATTTTGAATATGGTCCAGGAGGTGGCCTGGTGTGGCCAGAGTGATGTTGATCCTATTAGCAAGTTTCTGTGCTTCAGCAGATCTGGTACTGCCACCTATGATCAATCCATTTGTGTGAACCTGGTGAATCATTAGATCCTTAAGAACACTAAAGGTCTGCATGGCCAGTTCCATAGTAGGTGACAGAATAAGGGCCCTTGTTCTATTCCTGGGCATGAACTTTTAACTTAACAATGAGTTCAATCACTGGGATGAGAAATGCCTGTTTTTGCAGCTGTTGAGACATCCCTGTCTTCCAGAAGTGGTCTAATACTTTTATGTTGAATTTCAGTCATGTTTGTGAAAACTATTTCCTTTATTGCCTTCAGAGTGTTTTCATTGACAAGGTTAGTTAGAGAAGCAAAAGAATTATCTTCAAAAGCTCCTGTCAGTCCCAGGAGCAGGCTGGGTGGGTACTTGACTGTCACCTTCCTCACCACCTGACTTCTCACAGCATCTTTTATTTGTTCAGGAGTCTTGGTGCTTTCTTCAGTTTTTGTTTTTTTGTAACAGGTGCAGTAGTATCTTTCACAGTTTTTCTCTTTTTCTTTTTTGATTTTGAATCAGACTGTATTGCTGTTTCTGCATTGTTTAACATGGTAGGTTTCTGTGGAATTTTTGAAAGTTGACATTTTCCATTGTTTCCTCAGGCTCACCTCCATTTTGAGCTTCTGACAAACTTGCATTCACAGAGTGCTTTAGAGATTTTTTAAACTTTGCTAATATTCCCTGTTTCTTCAGGCTCCTCTTCATTTTGAGCTTCTGACAGGATCACATTCACAGAATGTTTTGAGGATTTCTTAACATTCCCAATTTTCCCTGAGTCTTACGGTGCATCTCCATGTTGAGCTTTGGACACGCCCCCATTTATAGAAAGTTTTTGGGATTTTTAAACCTTTCTTCCAACTCTTGCTGTTTCTTCGGGCACATTGCCATTTGGAGCGTCTGACAGGCTCATACTTGAGGCTCCCTGTAGCTTTAGATTCCGCTGCCGCAATTTGTGGTTCCACTTAACCAGTCCTCTTGTGCAAGAGTTTCATAGGCAAATGCAACATACTGGCAGAGATATGCCTTCACCGAGGCACCAGATTCTTGGTGTCTTAATATTTAACGTATTTTGGGCAGTCAGATTATAAATGTTTAAATTATGTCCTCTTTTTTTTTTTTAGCTGCTGGGGATTGAACTTGGCCTTGTGAATGCTAAGTAGGGGTTTCTCCCCAGAGCTACACCCTAGGCCCATTGTTTGGCCCATTACTTAAGTGCTTCTTTACCAAGAAAGTTGGCAGATGATATTGGTTGTCTGATTATGCAATGGGAAGTAAATTTCACAGTATTGTTAATATTAACTGTGTTATGCATTTTTACAAGAGCTATCACTTTTTAGGTTTTAAAACCATTTTTGTTACGTCGTATAAAAACTGATGTAGAGAAGAGTCTGCCTCCTAAAAAGGAAATAAAGATTTATTTGGGACTGAGTAAGATGCAGCGAGAATGGTGAGCTATTTTATTTCCGTTTCCCTTTATTTGTGTTTGTATATAAGGATTTACTAAAAATTAACTCTGTAGTTGTTCGGTTGTACCTTTAATTAAAAAATTACATCTTATATATAAATGGTTAATTTGTATAGTTCAAGTATAATAGAAAGTATCTTATTAGACCCCTGAGAAATAGTAAGGATTTTGGAATCTATAGTTCTATGTTTGAATACCATGCATTGCCTTTTCATAGCTATTTATCTGGGCAGGATACATAACCTATTTCTTTTCTGTAAAATGGGGATATTATTAATTGGCTTATGAGAGTGATGTTAGGATTAAAGTGTAGAATGCCACTGGAACACTTGTTATGTATGGTTGCTTTTTCTATCAGTGAAAATAGTTATAACCACAATGTTGATGGTGATGAAAACATTAGTGATTGTGTTATTATGAAAATAGAAGCTTGAATGATGTGATAAATATAAGCAAAGCAGGAATTGACAAGGGAAGTTGCAAAGAGTTAATAATATAACTGTTCTGCTAAAAGAAGCCAAAATATTGGTTACATAAATAGAATTAGATTGTATTTATAAAACACATTATGATTTTTCTATTACAAAATGAATGTAGAGATTGAGTATATTGCTTGAACTCATACATAAGCTCAAACCTCGCTTTATCTATTCCTATGACCCTAGTAAGTTTTAACTTCTTTTACCTGCCTGAATTTCCATCTGTAAAATGAGGATGGTATTACCACATACTTTAGAGTTGTGAGGTTTTAGGGAGGGTGATTCACACAAATCCTTTGACATAATATCTGGCATTTACATTCAACATGTGTTGGATATTACTATAATTATATACTGTTATTGATCAGTTATATTTGTAGGTTTCTTTTTGAATGAAGTTCTAGAAAAGATAATGAAAAAAGGTTTAGCAGGATAGACAAAAAATTATCGGTGAAGTTAAGAATAAGAAATAAATTTCATTTTTAGCTCAAACATTTTTATGTTGGGGACAAACTTTCAGTAAATTTTGTAGCTATTGAAAAATTCTCAAATATAATTCTCTGAGTCATTATCAGCTGGTGGCAGGTGCTAACAATGGATAAACCAGAAGCCAACAAGTCTGTAAGCAACATACAAGTTAAAATGTTAAAATCTTCATTAGTTTTTTGTTTTTCAGATTTAATAACAAATCAAAAAAAATCTTGATGCTGGGGATTGAAGCCAGGACCTCACACACATTAGGCATGTGTTTTGTCACTGAACTGTACCCTTAGTCTTCAAGTTAGATTTCATTTTGTATCTTTAACAGAAATCTAATCTGATTGCTAAGGGGAATTTTCTTTTTTGAATTCTCCATTATAATAGTTGATGATTAATCATAGCTTAAATTTTTAGGTATACAAAAATCCTGATGAAAGATATTGATGTTTTAAATTCTGCTGGGAAGATGGACAAGATGCGACTGTTAAACATTCTGATGCAGCTTCGAAAGTGTTGTAATCATCCATATTTGTTTGATGGTGCTGAACCTGGCCCACCTTATACCACAGATGAGCATATTGTCAGCAACAGTGGTAAAATGGTAGTTTTAGATAAGCTATTGGCAAGACTCAAAGATCAGGGTGAGTAATGAATTTTTAGGTAGCATGGGATACATTAATGTTGGTTATTTTTATATGAATAAAACTACCATATTCATTCATTTACTCAGTTAATAGAAATTATTGAGTACTTACATGGTCAAAGATGAATAAGAAGACAGTCTCTGCCTTGGACAAGCCTACATTGTAGTAAGGAGGAATAGTTGCAATTCATTGCATTGAGTACTATGATAATTTGAGAAATTGGGAGTTGGGGAAGCCTTCAAAGTGATGATGTATGAGGTGGAGAATGTGTAGTAGTGCATCACTAGAAAGAGAAAAGGAAGGGTTTTCTAGGACAGTGAAACAGGTGTGAAAGAAAGGAATGGGAGATCATATATATTTGGGTTAGAGTGGCAGGTGGTGAATGTGGGATGATGGATGGGGCCTAATTATGGAGGGTCTTTTAAACCATGCTTTTAGGAATTTTAGACTTTTATTTTGAAGGAAGAGAAAAAGTCAAAGATTTGGTTGTGAAGATGACTTGACCAGGGCTGTTATTGTTAGGAAGCCAACCTGGTAATAGCATGGGGTATCTACTGAAGATGAGAGACTGCAACCAGGAGATCAGTTAGGAAACTATTGCAGTAGTCCAGTTGAGAGAGAGGGCATGATTCCGTCACTTATCCTTAGGACAATGTAAAGGCAGACTTTAAGTCATTTTAGTACATGTGGAGCATTTTCAAAGACTTTACAATTGCATAACTGAGCAAATACCTAATTTTGTGTAGCATCTTTTCATGTTACATGTGTGTATGTTTGTGTTTAGTGGAATGACTATGTGCTACATGTTCATGTACAGTAATTCTGTTTTTTAACTTTCAAGTCAGTTTTACACAAGATGCATAATTTGCTTTCCTTGGTGAAATGTTTTAGGTTCAAGGGTTCTCATTTTCAGCCAGATGACTCGCTTGTTAGACATTTTGGAAGATTACTGTATGTGGCGTGGTTATGAGTATTGTCGACTGGATGGACAAACCCCACATGAAGAAAGAGAGGTGAGGAACAGAAAATAAAACAAGAATTCAGAAATCAAAATTCAGTTAAGCATTGTTTTTCATTGGAGGTTTTGAACTATTGCCTTTTCATTAGTTAAGGTACATTGAATTTCTCACTGCCACCTCTCCAGTCTTCATTCTGGCTTCCATACCCCTAGCTCTACAAAGCATTCTTTCCAAGGTCTTTGAAGACATACTCACTTACCTAAAGTGCACTGCATCATTCCATCCTTACCTGTTCTAGCCACTGCTATCACTGACTCTAAATGTTTCCTAGCTTACACACTGACTGCTGATTCTATGTCGTTGTGTTCTTTGGATTTGACTCCTCCTGTATACCCTTGCCATTTGGGCTGTTGAATGGCTGAAATTTTACTGGTTCATGAGCAATCCTTAAGACTCACGGAATGTAGTAGTGGTATATAAAAGGACTAACCTTGGCTTTAGAGGCCTTGTGTAAGAAGTTATATTAAAACATGGGTATGGTGCATATGATGAATTTTGGATCTCAGGATTTCAGGATACTACAAAGTTGGTATATAGGAATCAATCATTCAGCCACTCAGTATCTAGTATCTTCCCCAAACCTGGAAATTCTTACAGGGCTTTAGATTATTCCTGATAAATGCCATGTATCTAATGCATTTTAAGCCCTTTAAAGCACCATTTTTTGAAAAGCTTTGCTAATTTATCTTGTTATCTGTGAGTTTTCAGGGCTCTGTCTTTGACTTCTGTTTTTAAGTCTGATTCATGCTTTTAGTAAAAGTCATGACTTTATGGTATACTGTAATAGACTGAATTTGGTTTCACAAGTCCTGAATTTTAGTACCTTGCTTGTTTGCATTGTACACCAGCCATTCAATTCTCTTGAGCTTCTGTATCTTTAAATGTATTGTAAGGATGAACACTTAGATTTCTTCTGACAGTGTTCTTATAAACATCAACGAATGTAATAGGTACAAATACAGTTTTAGACTAAATAGTACAGTATGTTGCACATACCATGAAACTGTAAATAGGTCTGTCTTGGCTTCAGGACCCATTTTCAGGTTGCAATATTCTCAGCCCACATTCCTCTCTTCTCTTGTTTGCTTTCTTTTTGAAGCCTGGTTGTAGCAGGACTCAGGTCCTTTTTATTTCTGCTCTCCAGTAGGGAAATGTTTGTGACAGCATTTACACATAAGGGGACATTTCATAACATACGTTACTTAGTGCTGTATAGTTTTTTAAGTCCCTGAGATGGTAATTTCATGCTTTACTAGGATTTGCTGCTTGTTCCTGATGTCTAGTTTCTCCAAATCCACATTAAGTATAGCCTGTCTGGTAGCATTCAAGATGAGCCTTCTTTCGAGAATGAAGAGGATACTAAGGCAGAATGGTGCTGACCTTACCTCTGACTACTGTCTGCTCATTAGCCATTTGTGTCTCAGTTCTGGTTTCTGAAATTTCAAATGAAGTTCTAGCATCAGACTTTGAACTGCATGTATTGAGTTTAAATATAACAAACTCAATAGCTGTCCATTTTTCTTGGAAATGACGTGCTTTTCCATAATGTTGTCGTCCACACCATCATTTCATCTCTTTTCCCAACAAGAAGGGGAAAACTACATTTGATTCCTCACTCTGGTTTTGTGCAAGTGGCAATGAAATAATTTTTATCAGTTCTCAGATTTGTTCTTTACTTATTGCTACAGCAAAATTCATGTAGTTCCGCCTCTGGTCATCCTCTGATAAAATTGGCCCCCTCAGTTTTATAGGGAAAGGAATTAACATTTGTCAGTCAACTACTATAAGCTAAGTAACTTATATTTCCAATTGAACTTTCCCACTAGCTGGGAAAAGTATTGGTATAACTTTCTATATGTGAAACTGCGTTTCAGAAAGATTAACTACATCCCAGAATCATAGATGTAAGAACTGGTAGAGTAGTGATTTACATCCTGGATTTTGCTATTTCCTCTATACAAGATGCCTCTCATTACACTATGCTGCTTTCTATTCTACCCCTTTGACATGCTTTACTGACTGTGGCAGCAGGGTCACCTTCTCTGCCTACAGCTTCGACCATGCCAATCCATCCATATAAAAAATAACTTCCTATATTCTGTGATTGTATGAATAATATAGAAGTGCTGAAGAAAATTTGGAAAATGAAGTATTTCTGGATAATCATGAGTGTATAAAATACATACATGTAACTGACACCATATTTGCTATAAAATTCAGTGTCCTGATGCTTTTTATTGAAAATATTGTACTTTATCAGTAAAAAAAATCGTGAAAGTTAATTTGAGGATAATATTTCATCTTACAGATATACTAAAGGTATCCTCTTATTGTTATTACTTAGGTTATTTCCAGTTTTTCACTATGATAAATAATGCACAGTGGAAATCCTTACACATAAACTTTTGTGCTCATCTCTGATTATTTCCTTAGGATAAATTCCTAGAAGTGGAATTTCTGGGTCAAAGGGTATGAACATTTTTAAGGCTCTTGATGCATATTGCCAAATTGCTTGTACCAATTTAAACTCCCAGCAGCAATGTATGAGAGTGCCGGTCGCACCGCTCCCTCGTCAACATTGAGTATTATCATTTTTTTTTCTAATTTTCAAAAATGAGTATTATGTTGTTCTAATTTGCTTTTAGTTAGTAATGAGATTGAACATTATTCTTGTTTTTATATATTCGTGTTTGCTCTGTGGATTGTTCATTTCTGGGGGAATCGTTTTTCTATTGGAGTCAGTATTTATCTTACTAATTTTTGTGAGATTTATATAATGGTTATTAACATCTCAATAATCTTTAAGATTCCTTACTAAATATTCCTGCAATTGGCTACTTGATTTTCTCACATTGACTGATTTATCCCTTGTCATCATACTGATAAAAGCCTCATCTTCTTACTGTGCCCTTTACCTATTGCTGACTCCCATCTCTAAACTTTATCCTGTCTTGGTTGATCTTCTAAGCTATATCCACTATCTCAATCGTTCGTAATCTAACGTGAATGATGTTGGGATTTCTGATATTTTACTCTTCAGACACATTTTTGTTCTTGATCAATTAGGACATTTTCACTATTAATATTTTAAAAGAATGTAAGTTAATTGCTTAAATTTGTTACTGTTCTGTGTCTATTAATACAGTCTAAAGATCTTCATTTAATGTATGTTTTCTGCAGCCATTCAGAGTGTAATATATAGAATGTTCTTCCATATTTTTTAAGATTGATGAGTATTATAAAAATATTTAGAAAAATATAATAATTTAATGTGTAAAGATTTTTTTGTATGTATGTTCATGTATTATTTAAGACTCTGGTAACCTTTTTTCCCTCGTTTTTATTCCTAAATGAACTAAAAAGGAAGCAATAGAAGCCTTTAATGTTCTTAATAGTAGCAAATTCATCTTTATGCTGAGTACCAGGGCTGGAGGTCTTGGAATTAACTTGGCAAGTGCTGATGTGGTCATCTTATATGATTCGGACTGGAATCCACAAGTTGATCTACAAGCAATGGTTAGTAATCTTTAATGAAGTCCACAATTTATTATAGCTTACAATACCATTGTTATTATATGGCACAAAGGTAATTGATTATTAAAGGGTAGCAGTTTGGGGAACATTTATAGAAGTTAGGGTAGGCTATCCTGTAAAGTCAAGTCATTGAACTAATTAAAAAAAAAGAAAAATTAAAAGAAACACACCTCAAATCTTCGGCTTTATCATGATACATAAAATTTAGTTTTTTTCTGTCCCTGAAGCGTGAAGAGAATACCAACATTTTACAGTAAAGGAATGTAATTTCAAAAGTAAAAAGATGCAAAACTGCTGTGTCCAAAATCTCAAGAATATGTTGAGACAGTTGATTATCTTTTTTGGAAACACTGAAAGATCATATATACCAATGAGATGTAATTTAGTTCTTCTCCTTGTAATAGGGAATTGAAAAATATTGACCTTTAGGATATTTTAAAATCATAATTATTGCTACTTTAGCATGATTTCAGACTATCTGTTTTATATAATTAAATAGCAGTAAGCTCCGCTAAATTACAGTGAACTGGAAAACCTAGTGATGATAGCACTTCATTTTCTTAGAACTATTAAGAGTGCAGCCAGCCTTTTAGGACTTATTACGGGTTGGAGTTTAAAATTTTAACTGTTCATAGGTCATTACAGTCCCTTTTAATGTGCTTTATTGAAACTTTGTCATTGGATTCTAGCATTTTATACTTAGTACAAGTGTTGTTTTGAACCCTGTTTCTCTAGTCTTTTTTTTCCCTTTGCTATCCTCCTCACTTTACCTATTTGCTGTATCAGTTTCCATGTTTTAAAATCACTTTTTCTAGCTTACCTGAAGTTGTCATCTGTTACTTTTGTCAGTTTTAAGCTATAAGATTATTCTAGACCATTGCATAGTTAGGGTATTAATATCCCATTAATTTTTATAACCTTTTGCTACATAACCCTGCAAAAAGAACTGCTTGATGATGAGATAAAGCAGACTTTTACCACCATAGCAACCCTTGCTATCTATCTACTTTATTCCTTGCTTATAAAAGTCCTTGCTAGCCTGGAAGATGTTTGTGTTTAGTGGCTTAAAGTTACTTAGTAACTCAGTAAAGAAAGGTTTTGCTGCCTCTTGTCCTCATTTTAAATGGGCTTTGCCTTTTGTGCTTGTGAAAGTTTCTTAGTAGTGGTACTGTATAATATTTGCATATTTCTTTGTTCCTTTCAAAAATTGCAGGTCTAGTGAGATAAACTAATTGTATTTTTACAGTTTTACAGCATATATGGCTATACTCTAAATTTTAGGACTCTTTCTATTAGGATCGAGCACATCGTATTGGCCAGAAGAAACCAGTACGTGTATTCCGTCTCATCACTGACAATACTGTTGAAGAAAGGATTGTAGAGAGAGCTGAGATAAAACTGAGACTTGATTCAATTGTTATACAACAAGGTATTTATATGTATAGCCTTAATTAGGTGGGTTTTGAATAAACAAATATCTTTAAAGGAGAACACTTGTAATAAGGGTTTGCCAAAATTTACAAACTTAGAGAAAAAAGTTGGTTACAAAATGTGAATTGAAATCTTCCTAGTTGAAACCCTTGCATTTAGTATATGGAGTAGTTGAATATAACTAGTTTGCAGTTGAATGCCTCTGGTGTGCCTTTTGAAATACCTGATTGTATTTAACAGTTAAGATGATTAGCTATGCAACATTTTAAACATATATTTTAGAGAATGTGTTTCCATACAAATAAGTTTAATCTGAAAAATAAAGTTTGGATGTGAAAAACAAATTTTTTCCCTTCTGGAATTTAACTGAAGAAAATTCATGGTGTAAAAGAAAATATGGTAGAAGAAACACTTAAGGGCTGTCATTAAACAACTTTAAAGCTCACTGATCTTAGTAAAACTGCTTTACGTATGGTTTAATGTGATAGTATCTCATTAGAATTATTAAGTTATGCTTTCTTTGAAATGACATTGATTGAATATATGCAATTTTAATTTTTATTATTAGGAAGACTCATTGACCAACAGTCTAACAAGCTGGCAAAAGAGGAAATGTTACAAATGATACGCCATGGAGCCACCCATGTTTTTGCTTCTAAAGAAAGTGAGCTGACAGATGAAGACATTACAACGATTCTGGAAAGAGGGGAAAAGAAGGTTAGTTAAAATAGCATTTTAATTTCCTAATGGATTGCCTTAAAATCAGAATATTTCAGAGTACATACTGTGTATTGTTTTGAACTACATTTCAAATAACTCATGTTCTAATAACCTATAGATTTATTTCAAGGGATATGCTGTGTTTTAATTTTTATTTTGATGAGAAGGACTAAGCATCAGAATTTAAAATGAAGTGACCATAAACCTCATGCATATTGAAAATAGTGCTTTTTGACAATGCGGTACTTTCAGAGTAGTATTTTTATTGTTACAGATGGTCTAAGTTTGAATTTTCAAAAATGTATTTCCTTTTAGAAAGCAGAAAATACATTGTAAGAAAGAAATCCAAAAACCCCATTGTCTCAATTTTATTTTAGGAAATTATCTGTTGAAAATTCTTATAGATTCAAAAGTTTGGAATCTTTATTAAAAATAAGAAGCAAAAACATAAAAGTAAAATAAATTGCTGTGTCATCAACCTGAAAATAATTTTCTTATGTACAAAATGCTGACAAATAAAATTGATCATATTTTTATATTGTGAATAAGTTTTGAACAGATTTTTAGCAAAATATGAAGTAAAGATTTTGACAGTCTACATGATATGCGTTTTAAATCAAGAAAGACAACATATGACACTCAAGTTGAAGTTGAAATGCAAAAGTAAAGGTGTTTTTAAATAACTTCAAGCTATTCTGCTGGACAAGGAGATAAAAAGTTTGAATTCATTCTAACAATGAATCACCAATAAATGACTTCTTCTAACCAATAATTGTGAAGAATGGACTGAATAAAATAGAGTAGCATATGCAGTTTTAAAATGCATTAGTGATAGTCATCAAGCTATTTATGATATGCAAACTAGGCTTGTTTCTTTAATTCCTGTTGCACTAAAGCTATTAAAAATATTTCATAGATTCTTTTTAACCATGAGCAAAGTAGTGAAGTTGTGCAATTACCTAACATGATACAAATTTTTGCTTTCTGCATGAACCAAAAGTTTTAACGTTAATTCCTTTTACAAAATTATTTACTGTAGTGTATTTATTATCTGCATTCAGGGCGTTGCGATTTCTAAAAGGAATGGTGATCTAACTTCATTATTGAGCCGAAAGAATAAATATTTTATTTTTATTGTATTTCATTTGCTGGCTTCTGAGATTTTATTGTTGGCAGTTTAAAATATATATATATATATATATATATATATATATATATATATATATATAGTTGGCAGTTTAAAAATATATAATTAATGAAACATGTATTTAATCTTATGTTTGTGTGCCTTTATTTCGTGTCACATTTATTTTATTACCTAATATATGATCTACCACGAAGCTCTTCATAATAAAAGCTAATTAAAAGAAAAATGAATTGTATTTCTAAAATAATATTCTTTATGCCAGATTATAATAAATCCAACATACTGTCTTATTGAAAATCTTTTGTAAACATTGGGTAACATTAAAGCATTACTTGTGAAAGCACTGTAAGTTGTTTCAAAACATCACAGTGTACCCTTTTTTTACGTTATGAGTAATTTCAAACATAAGCAAAAATACATAGAGATAAGAGTCTCTTGTGTACTAATCACCCCTTCCCAACAATTACTAACCAGTCCTATGCCATTATATCCTTAATTCGTTTTCCCCTTTCTTGGATTGTTTTGAAGTAAATCTCAGATATGTCATTTCAGCTATATTTCACTACATATAAATATTCTAAAATGTAAGGATTCTTTAAAGAACATAATCATTAAATCATTGTCCACCTGAAAAGCCCCAATAATTTTTAACAGCATCAAATATCTAGTATGTATTCAGATTTCTAGTTGTTTCATAAGTGTTTTCATTTTTATTATTTTTTGGAGATTTTGGGTTAGGGTCTTGTTATGCAATTCAGCTGACCTTGAACTCACTACGTGACCCAGCCTGGCTTTGAACTCAAGGTAATCTTCCTGCTAAAGCTCCTGAGTGCTGGCTGGTATTGTAGGTGTGCTCCACCATGACTGGCCTAATTACACTTTGAAAAAGTAGTTTTTCTTAAAAAAGTCAGTATATATAAAGTCTGCAATTGGCCATTGAGCAATATATTGTTCATATCTTTTAAAATCTATAGGTTCCTCCTTCATTTATGTGTTTTTAGCCTTCTGATTTACTTGGTGCAGAAATTGGATTGTTTCCCTCTTGAGTTAAAGTATGGATGGTGCTGATTCCATATCCAGGGTACTTTTTAACATGTTCACTGTTAACTATTTTAGTCCATTTTACATTGCTATAACAAAATGCTTGAGGCTATTTTATTAAAAAGAAAAAGTTTTTTTTTCCTAATGTTTTTAGAACAAGTCAAGAGTATGGTGCTGGCTTTGGCTTCTGTGATGGCTGATAGCCTAGAAATTACATGGTGAGAGAGGAAGCAAGAAAGTGGACAGAGGAAGCTGAACTCATTCTGTAACAACCCACTCTTGTGGTAATTAATCCAGTTGCCCAAAATCAAGAGTGCACTATCATGTCATGAGAATCAACTCATAACTGAGAAAACTAGTAATCCATCTTAAAGTCTGAATTACCATCTCTAAAAGGCCCCATTATACTGGGGATCATGCCTTCCAGCATATTAGCTTTTTGGGGACAAATCATACTAAGATCTTCACTGCTATGTCTTATATACATTTATTGAGTTTGTTCTTCAGAAGATTTTTATTTTGAGGGTTATATCCTGTATTTGAACAGTCCTAGTCTAATGTTTGCATGTTTAATAATAGTATGCAAAACACATTGTTTCAATCCAACTTTGCTTTTATTTTAGCATTAGCTATTTCAAATTAGAATTATATGACAGAAATTATAATGTGTTTATATTTTCAATGATGAAAGATTTTAAAGAAAGTTTAAGTGAGGATATTTAGGAAGTACTTAAATATTTCAAGTATTTAAAATACTTGAAATGAGGTAAATTTAAAGATTTTTATTATTCATTTTTGTAGTATTGGGGATCAAACCCAGGAACTGTACATCCTAGGCAAGTGGTGTAACACTAAGCTATCACATCAGCCCAGGACAAGTTAAATTTATATTCAAGTTTGATGTTAGCATTAAATTCTGACTTTCTAAATTAATAGACTAGATGTTTAATGTCAAAAGCTGACTTTTTTTGTACCAGGGATCGAACTCACAACCTCATGTTTGCCAAGCAGGCACTTACGCCACTGAGCTAAACCCCCAGCCCAAAAGTAGGGCTGGGTGTGGTGGTACACACCTGTAATCCCAGCACCTTAGGAGGCTGAGGCAGGAGGATTCCTGCAAGTTCAAGGCTACATAGTGAGTCTAGATCAGCTTGCACTATATAACAAGACCCTGTCTTAAAAAGCAGAAGACAAAACCAAACCAAAACAACAGCAAAAAGAAGAAAAAATTAAAATGGCTGAGAATTTATGTTTTTATAGTTAATGTAGTGATAATTTTCTAACTTCAATATATTCACCTTCAGACTGCTGAGATGAACGAACGGTTACAAAAATTGGGAGAATCTTCTCTAAGAAATTTTAGAATGGACATTGAACAAAGTTTGTACAAGTTTGAAGGAGAAGATTATAGAGAAAAACAGAAGGTAACTTTTTACTCTTACCATTTCACCCTCAAATTAGCACTTCTTCCCAAAACAATTATGAAAGAACACTGGCACTTATTACAATACTCTGCTATAGAATTAAATTTGAGGTAGTTCAAATGATCTCCTGCAAGAGCTATCTTTAATGTATAATTGGCTCAGTATCATTTGTTGCTGCTGCTATATAGGTATCACTTACCTGAAATGTTTGAGTTTGGAAATATTTTCAGATTTTATAATATTTGCATAGACTTTACTGGTTGAACATCTGTAGTTTGAAAATGTGTTATCTGAAACACTTCAAAAAGTTTTTAAGTATTTTGAATTTTGGAGTATTTTGAATTTTGGATTTTCAGATTTTAGATAGGCAAACTGTATTACTACTTTTGCTATTGAGAAGCAATACAAGATTTTTGTGTTCTGCATTCAAACTGATATCGGTAATTAAATGACTGTGAGTACTCAGTTTCTCACTTATCAGATGGAGATTGTAGTAGTTATGGAGTGATTTTGATGAGGAAATCATTTAATATTCATAAATAGCATAATGCTTGGCATTCACTATTAAGTAAATGAGGAATATCATTATTAACATTTAGTTAATTATATGTCAAAAAGACTTTGTTATGTGTGGTCTTTTTTTGAAAATAATACCTTGTAGTATACATCAATCAAAGTCTGTGGCAAAAGAGAGAGTTCTCTTTATTTTGTTTCTTTATTCTGAAATTAAAGCTGCAATTTTATTTTTCTGTGGTACTGGGGATTGAACCCCCAGCCTCCACACTGAGCTAGATTCCCAGCTTTTTTTTTTTAATTTTGAGACAGGGTTTCACTAAGCTACTAAGTTGCAACCTGGGCTAGACCTTGTGATCCTCTTGCTTTACTCTCTCAAGGATCACGGGCATGGCCTATTTTGTCCAGCTAAGGCTGTAATTTCAAAGCTTTTGATGTGTGAAATGACTTTAGACTTACAGAACGTTTGCAAAAATGGTAGAGTTAACATATTATTCTCTCAATGTGTTAGATGTGTTAGTTGTTAATTGTTGAGTCTAGCACACAAATTTTTCTTTCCCTAGTGACATTTTCCTGTTTCCATGGATCCAATCTGGGATCACACATTACATTTGTTTTCTGTACTGGAGATTGAACCTAGGGCTTTTTCACTGAGCTGTATCCTGAGCCCTTTATTTTTTATATTGAGACGAGGTCGTGTTAAGTTGCTCAGGCTGTGTTTGAACTTGGAGTGCTCCTACCTTAACTTCACAGTGTGCTGGGCTTAAAGGTGTGTGCTGCCACACCTGGCCAGCTATGCATTGTTTTAAAAAAACAATAGACTTTATTTTACAGAGCAGTTTTAGGTTCACAGCAAAATTAAGTGGAATGTACTCTGTTTCCATATACCCTGTCCTCCCCACATGTGTGACTGCCCCTACTGTCAGCATCCCACACCAGAGTTGTACATGTTACAGTCATGGGTCTATGTTAAAGTATTATCACTGAAAGACTGTTGTTTGCATTAGGGTCCTGTCTTGTGGTACATTTTATGGATTTTGACAAATGTGTGGACACATACCCATTGCACTAAACATCATATATGCTCTACTTGCTCATTTCTCCTTTCTGGAAACCAGTGATCTTATGCCTTTTCCAGAATGTCATACAGTTATATGTGGCCTTTTACAATTAACTTCTTTTGCTTAATAAAATGCTTTTAGATTTCCTCCATATTTTATCATGGCTTTATAGTTCACTTCTTTTTGGTACTGAGAAATAGTCCATTGTTTCATTTTGCCACTAATGTTTACCCCACTTACCTGCTGAAGGCCATTGGGGTTGACTTTGAGTCTAGGCAGTTATTAATAAAGCTGCTATCAACATGTGTGTACAGATATGCCAATGCGGCCCCTGAGGTTCTTGGCATTAAAGAACGGCGAGAGGATGAGAAAAATACAGAAAAGACAAAGCTCTGGGGTCAGGTGGAGCACTTATCCTCCTGCGGGGTGGAAAGGAACTGCTCAACCACTGTAACACGTTTATTTATATACTGGGAAAGATGATGTCAATTTCAGCCCCTCTGCCTAGCAGCTCATTGCTTGGATTGTCTAGGGGCTTGGTGTTTTCCTGGGCTGTAGCAACTTCTTCAGTGGCTGACCAGGAACTCTTTTGTTTTCTGGTAGGGTCATGTCTGGGACGCCCTAGGTCAATTTCCAGCTTCAACAGCTCCCAACACAGATTTTTTGTGAGCATAGGTTTTCAGTTCCTTTGGATAAATACCAAGGAGCATGCTTGCTGGATTCTATGGTAAAAGTATAATGAATTTTGTAAGAAACTGCCAACTTGTCTTCCAAAATAGATATGCTGTTTTGTATTCCTACCAGTGGTGAATGAGTGTTCATGTTAGTTCACATCCTTGTCAGCATTTGGTGTTGTCAGTGTTAATGGATTTTCACCATTCTAATAGGTGTGTGGTGGCATATCATTGTTGTTTTTAATTTTCAACTCCTTAATGACATGTTGAATACATTTTCATATATGGTACATAATTACCATCTGAATGTATTCTTTGGTTCAGGTCTTTTGCCTATTTTTTAAAAATCGTGTGGTTTAGTTTTATTTTTGAGATTTAAGAGTTCTTTGCATATTTCGACAGTGGTCCTTGAATCAGATATGTCTCCTATGCATATTTCTCTCACTCTATGGGGTCTTATTCTTCTGATTTTTTTGGCTCCCATTGCATTTTTCTTGTTGTGTGTCCTTAGTCTCCTGTAGTCTGTGACAGTTCTTTAGTTTTTGTTTACCTTTCATGACCTTGACACTTTTGAAAAGTACTTATCTGTTGTATCATAGTTTATCTGTCAACTTGGGTTTGTATATTTTTCTCATTATTTGACTGATATTATGCATTTTGGCCAGAACACCACAGAAAGGATATTATGTCCTCAGGATAATGTATTAGAGCATATGCAATGCTTCTGTGTCTTCCTATTGATGATGTTAAACTTGATCATTTAGTTGAGGTGGTGTCTACTGAGATATCATTTCCCCTTTTCTAATTGATACCTTGAGGGAGAGGATTCAGACTTCTACTCACCATACCACCTATTGCTGGAGTTTGCCTGCCACAGTTATTATTGTGATATTTGCCTCCTGGCAATTTTGTATTTTACTTCATTCCATCTATTTTTACAAATTGGTGCGTTTTTTTTTTTTAGTATGAAAGGGCTGGTCTTTCTCTTCTTCTTTATGTTTTCAGATATTTATATAAGTATGAACTCATGGATAGTTACTTTTTGTTACAATCCAATTCTGTCATTATTTTGTTTCTCAGATTGCTGCATAAGGCTGTCATATTTTTGAACTGATAGAAATACATCTTGTTAGAAGAAAAAATTTCATATGTCCTGCATTTGCTGAAAAATAAGTAGACCATTTTTGCATTGCAACTAGTATCTTGCTAATGTTTTGTTGCCGATATTTCTTTTTTTTAAATTTTATTTAAAGAGGGGAAAAATAAAGCAAAACAGAAATAAAGGTAGAAACAATACAGAATTTCAAAAAAATGAACAGTAGAAATCACTAGTTAATACATTACATATTGTTTTCCTGGATGTAGTTGTTCAAGTTACAAAATCCAAGCATACAAAGTGGACATTCAAACAGTGAGGCTGCAAACAGCTCCTTTCTCTGATCCAACAAAAACCTAGCAACATAATTATCATTCCTACACCCTTAAGTATACATGCAGTTATATCCTTTAGAGCACTTGCTTTTCCTCCTTTTGCTTTTTAAGTCCATTATCTGTTTAATTATATTATGTTTCAGGTTGCTCAGTACCTTGCTGATCTGTTTTGTTGTTATTTACTTTTTTAATTTTTTTCTTAATTTATTTTATTTTGAAGGTAGTAAAATACAACAGAACAAGACAGGACATAGCCAACTGAGGCAGTGCAGAGAAATTGGCACAACACCTCACAGCAGGCCACCGGGACAACAGCAATAGGCACAATAGTACATCTGGTTTTCTTCACAATAGTTGTTCCTTCAGTCAGGCAGAGCAATAGCGACAGACTCACTGTATAGTCCAAGCTGGGCATGAACTCACAGAGATCTTTTTGCCTCAGCCTACGGAGTGCTGAGATTCCAAGCATATACCACCATACCCGGCCCTGGTTAGTGGTTAGTTCTTTTAAGTTAGTTTCAAATTATTCTTTGAAAGAAAATGAAAGTCTGAGGGAATATTGTTTATAAATCCTAGGGTTTTATGTTAAGGTAGATTTTCATTTATCATTTGTTAGACCTACAGCATTATTTCCTTAATATACCTGTTGAATTCAGTCATGGTGGTTGACATTAACCCTTAATGAATTAGCTTGAATAAGTTATTATTATTAATGTACTGTCCTCTAAAACACTAATTCAGCTTGATTTGTTTCTCAAACTTCAGGAATTGGCCTTTAACATTTATTTCAAATTTGCATACCCAGACCTTCAAATAAGTATAGATTGAATGACCAAATACATTAAGAAAGTTCATTTGAACTGTTATTAATTTATTTTCACTCCAGTTGAGAAAAATGTTGGTTGTGTATAAATTTCTTTTTCGTTATCATCAACTTATATTAATCCATCTGGGATGAAAAGCAAAATTCAGTGTACTGTGGTAGGTAATTCTTCCCTCCTTCATTCCCTGCCTCCCTCTCTCCAGCTCTCTCTGCCTTCCTTCCTTCCTTCCTTCCTTCCTTCCTTCCTTCCTTCCTTCCTTCCTTCCTTCCTTCTGGTGGTGGAACCCAGAGATTTGCAAGTGCTTGGCAAACACTACCACTGAGCTATGCTCTCAGCCCCAGATGTGGGTATTTCTCATTTTACTTAAACATCACATTGTAATATCATTAGACATGGAACAGATGTTGAAAGTCATTTACTTTAACCCTTGTAATTAAGAAATCCCACTGAGAACATCAAGGACAACTATCCAACCTCTGTTTGAATATTACAGTTTTGGGTGTCTTAGCCCTCTCAGAATACTTGCACTGTTTTATATTTTCTGATTTTCAGAAAACTTTTCACTTGACTTATATGGTCCTTTTCGTGTGGCATAGGGGATTGAACCTAGAGCCCTGTGCATGCCAGGCAAGTGCTCTATCAGTGAGCCACACCCCCAGCCTGATTTATGTACTTTTTTTTTTGGTACCAGGCATCGAACTCACGACCTTGCACTTGCCAGGCAGGTGCTTACACCACTGAGCTAAATCCCCAGTGCCCCCAGCCTGATTTAAATGCTCCTTGATGAAAGAGATTATTTTGTTTATGTCTGTATTCTGAACACTCACTTATATTGAGTAGAAATCTACTGCCTTGTAAATCTTCATATTGATTTTAATTTTATAGATCAACAAAGAACTGTGTTCTTTTCTGTTGTATAGCCATTCATGTATATGAATGTCACCCTGATGCCTGACTTTACTTCTCCAAATGGTTTGTAGATCACTGATCATCCTGGTCATCTTAGTTTATCAACCACTGTTAAAATAATGCCAAGGTTGGAATTCATTGTTTAGATCAGAACAAGTAGATTGAGGAAGTTAATGGTGGAGTAGTGGCTTCTTCTAGGTTATTTATATCTTATTTTGTGTAATGTCACTGGACTAAGCACTGTGAATTTAAGAAAAACATGTGTTAGAAACCCATTCCTCAAACTCTAGAACGTTGCATTATCAGTATTGTCGCTTGACTACTGAGATATATTTTCTGACTGATAATGGTGTAACATTTTGTGATGTTACCAAATTGTTGTTCACACTACTCTGAATGTTTAATAATAACCTTACACTCAACTCTTGGCCATTTAGCTAATTTTTTCATGAATTTTGCTACTTTAGTCTATTTTTTGGTGCAGGGGATTAAACCCAGGTCTTTCACATGCTAAGCATACATTCCACAACCGAGTTACACCTCAGCCCCATATGGTTGCATTGAATCTTCAAGGTAGGTATTTTATTTTCATTATATAGACAGATAAAAATAATTCTGATAAATTATTCTGATAAAAATTCTGATAAAATAATAATCATTTCCCAAAATTGTACAGTTGGTAAAATTATAGAATTTGGATTCATCTAGGTGTTTTTGATTACATTGACTTTGCCCTCTATACATCATCTACCTTTCCAGGAGAATTCGTTTAGCATCTTTCTTGAAATAGGGAGGAGGGATAAATGCCTGTCATTGATATTTTTCATTTACCCTTCTCATCTATTTTATAATTCATACACTTAGCTCAGTAACCACAATCAATATTACTTTTTTCTTCTGTTACTATTTATTTAAATTGACATAGAATACTAAGAAGAATATACAAATTATCAATTACTAAGGAAGAACTAATTTTTAAACTACTTTCACAGAGGAAAACCATCTTTGCATCTAAACTTGGTGTATAGTACAGGTTCTGAACTTGAGAGGCATAAATATGATTTATAAAGCATGTTTTGATTCTAATAGATTTGTTTTCTCATGTTTCTTCAGCTTTGATGTACTTTGTGGTGATAGAACAGTTTGGAGTAATTAAAGCCCTTGTTTTTGCTTGTCGTACATAGCTTGGTATGGTGGAATGGATTGAACCTCCCAAACGAGAACGCAAAGCAAACTACGCAGTGGATGCCTATTTTCGAGAGGCTCTGCGTGTCAGCGAGCCAAAGATTCCAAAGGTAAAACAGTGCAAGGCCAGTTTTTAAGGCCTGAAGTACAGTTATCTTGTAACATGGTCTATGATTCAGATTTAATTATAGCACTGCCAAATCATAGTCCCTAAAATCTAACAATAAAATAAAGTACTTGTACTAGTAATGTAGGTAGATTCCATCGTATTTATTTTTTCTTATATGAAAATAGTAAAATTAAGTATGTTCACTTCATGTAATTCATTAAAAGAAATATACATATAATGCATTTTCCCCTCACAGGCTCCACGTCCTCCAAAACAGCCAAGTGTTCAGGATTTTCAGTTTTTCCCACCTCGTTTATTTGAGTTCCTGGAAAAAGAAATTCTTTATTATCGGAAGACAATAGGTTATAAGGTAATTTTTCAATTTTTGGATGAGTGTAATCTTTTAAGATATACTATAAACTGTTAATCTAGACTAGGTGTTCCATTTTAATGTGAGCTTAAAGTTAATACAACATTTTTAAAACCAAAGAGGAGATTTAACTAAGTCTCAAATTGCTGAATCACCCAAGAAAATCATCACTAATAGGGATTAATGGAGGATTACCTAATATTTCAAAACAGTAATACCTTTAATAACGTATTTTTTGTTTTTGTTTTATTTTTTAATTTAAATGTAATTTTTATTAGTACATGTTTGCAGTATATAATGATTGCATTCATTGTGAGGAGTTGGTACATGTATACAACAATCTTAATTCTTTTTATGTCCTTTTCCCCTCCCTTCCCTTCTTTCCATCTCTTGGTCCCTTCCCCATTTGTGAAAGAGCTATCTCCCTGTTTCCTGTTATTTGTCTTTTATGTTGCTCTTTAATTTCTTTATACTTTGGGTTTCTCATATAAGAGAAAACATGCAATATTTAAGCTTGTGTGCCTGATTTATTTCACTTAACATCATGGTTTCAAGGGCATCTATTTTCCTACAAATGACTCAAATTTATACTTCATTATAGCAGAGTAGTACTCCATTGTGTATAAATACAGCACCACACTTTCTTTATCCATTCATCTGTTGATGGATATATAGGCTGATGCCAAGATTTAGCTATTATGAGTTGTGCGGCTATAAACATAGGCATGTATCTGTCACTGTAATGTCATGTCTTAACTCTTGGGAAGATGCATAGTAGGAAAATAGGTAGAATGAAATTCCTATTTTTAGTTTTTTCAGGAATCTCTACACTTATTTCCATAGTGGTTAAACTGGTTTACATTCCCACTAATAGTGTAGAAGGGTTTCTTTTTTTTTTCCTGCAGCCTTATGAACATTTGTTATTATCTGATTTCTTGAAGATAGGCATACTTTCTGGGGTAAGATAGAATCTCAGTGTTGTATTCATTTGCATTTCTCTAATGGTCAGAGATGTTGAACAATCTTTCATGTATTTATTGGTCAGTACTTCTGAGAAGTGCTTGTTCAGTTCAGTTGCCTGTTTTTTTAATTGAGTCTTTTATTTTGGGTGTCTGATTTTTTTTGAGTTCTCTTTGTATACTAGATATGAGTTCTTTGTCCAAGGAATAGCTGGCAAAAAATTTCCTCATTCTGTAGGTTTTCTCTTCACTCTGTTGATTGTTTCCATGCTGTGCAGAAGCTTTTTAATTCAGTATAATCCCATTTGTTGATTGTTGGTTTTTTCTTATGCAGTTGGGGTTCTGTTCAGAAGTTCTTACCTAAAATTATATTAACAGTTTTGCCTGTTTTCACCACAAGATTGTTTTAATATTTAGACCTTTGATTTCAAAAAAAATTTTTTTGGTACTGAGGGGTCAAACTCACAACCTCATACTTGCCAGGCAAGCGCTAATGCTGCTGAGCTAAATCCCTGGCCCTTTTTTAAAATTTCTTGAGACAGAGTCTTCCTGTGTAGTTCAGACTGGTCTCAAACTTGTGGCGATCCTCCTGCCTCAGCCTCCCAAGTGCTAGGTTTACAGGCATATACTACCATGTACAGATGTTTATGTTTAGATTTTTTGATCCATTTTGATTTTAGTTTAGTACATGGTGAGAGACACAAGTCTAGATTTGCAAATGTATAGCCAGTTTTCTCACAACCATTTATTACAGAGGGTATTTTCCCTCCAGCATGTTTTTGGTTCCCTTTATCAAATATCAGATGGCTGATTGTGCCTAGGTTGTTTTTGCATCTTCTTTTCTGTTCCATTGATACTCATGCCTGTTTTTGTGCCAGTACCACATTATTTTTTTAAAATCACTTTTTAAAGTATGTTTATTAGGCACAAGACCAGTTTTGAAGAAAGTGAAAAAAGTGATATGCCAGAATAAATAGCTAGTGTATAGATTCAAAATGAAAAATAATAATTAGCTTCCTGTGCCAAACAAATAGATATTATCTTATTAAAAGATTTATAATATAGGTTTAGAAGATTATCTTCTGTACTTTTATTGACCAATACTAGTTAGTCTTGACAATGTACTGAAATGTTAGTTAGTCCTTAGGTACTGGTAAACCAAATAATTGTATGGAGTATTTTATAGTTTATCAGTACTTTAACAATATTTTATCTCATTTCTAACAAACTCAATTCCATATCATGGATGTGAAACTTAGAGTGGTTGAATGGCCTTGCTCAAGGTTGCTGTGGATACTGATCTCAAGCCCAGTTCTCAGTATTAAAGTGCTCTGCTCTTTCCACTCCCGACACTAGGCTATTTCTGCATGTGATACAACCTTGCTTCTTTCCAATGTCCTAAATAAGGACTGTGTTTATAGTGGTGTGACATGTCATTTGGGAGGTAGGCCAAGTGGTAGTCAAGTAGCAGCAATAAAAAAATCATTCCTGGTGACAGAGCTGTTTATGCTCCTTCTTTGGAGATGCTGAAATTTTGCTCCCCAAGATAATTACATGGTTCACCACATTCTGGCCACAGATCTGGTTTGGATGTAAACAGTGTCTTTCATTACAGGCAGTTTGTGGTTAGGGGTGAGTTCTTACAGTGACTCTCTGGGTGATGGCCAGCTGGAAGAAGATAGAGGAAAAGGAAACCTCTGAAGACGAGGTAATGAAGGCATAGCTGTGAATGGTGCTTGAAAGGAAGAGGGAGAAGAGGTGTAAGAAGAGAGGAAAGGGGTGAGTGGGGCTAAGGAAGGTGGCATGGAATTCATGCTGTATACAGCTCGTGGTGACCTCTTCCTCATCTCCCAGAAAGAAGTGTCAAGAGAAGGAGAATGAATGAATGTAGGGCTTTTTCATTTAATCTCTATTTATTGAGCTGCTGTGCCAAGTACTGGGATAGAGTGATGACTAAGGCAGACAGGGTCCTTCACCTCTGGGAACTTCAGTCATAATAGCAGAGACAGGCATTAAAACAAGCAGCATGGTGTAAGGATGTCCTTATTTGTGCAGTTCTGTGCTTATCAAGGGTACGATGAGGGAGCGTGACATAGCCACCTAATGTGGACTGGGACAGCACCACTGTGTGCCCTAAAGAGAGTGCCATTCAAGTTGAGATTAGAGAGATGTGAATGAGCTATGAGAATTGGGAGAGAGAAGAGCTCTGGCAGGGGTATCTCTTGGGCCAAGACCTTGAGGTGGGTAGAAGGAAGCCCACTTTCTGCACTGCAAGAAGGCAACCTTACAGAGGCTGCGACGGTAGAGGCCAGTCAAGTGGAGCATTATGGGTCATGTAATGAAGCTGAACTTTAGAGCAAGGCAGACACCATTGATATGTTTCTAAGATGGGGAGGTGGGTGGGCAGGTTGTGAGTGATACTTTTTGGATTACTTGTGTTGTATACTGTTCCAAGTTCTTTACAAATATTAGTTCATTATCCTCAAAACAGCCCTGGAGCCACTGCTTATTTTATAGATGAGGAAACTGAGGAATAAGTCGAGTAATTTGGCCAGCCATACAGTTTATAAGTGGTAAAATATGATCAGATTTATATTTTTGGAGGGCCCCTCTGGCTGTTATGTAGGGAATGGGGAGCTTATCCAGGGGAACCACTCAGGAGGCTATTGAACTATCAAAATGAGAGAAGATAGTGGCAACTTGGACTGTGCTGGTGGTGGTGGAAGGAGACCCAATGCCCTACTGTTCTGCTCTTGGCATTGTGTCTCTTCAGCCCCATTATGAATTGCTTCTGTAATGTCCTAAGACTTGCCTTGATTTGCCCTTTGCATGCCTAGCTGAGGATTTACAAAACAAGTAAGAATACATTCTGGATATTGGTCCTTTCTGAACTTTGTCTCTTTTGTTCTTTACCAGGAACTATGGACCTGAGCTAAGGTGGGTTCTTTAATTGGGTGGGTTTCATGTTGAGTTTAGACTCTAGAGAGATTAGCATGGCATGTTATCATCCGCAACAGCTTCAAGGGTGACTTGTAGTAATTAACTGTTAGACTTATCTACTTAAGGAATATGTAGCACTGACTCCTTCCTCAATACCTCTAGAACACTCAACCAGGGCCATAAGATGAATGGAGCACTAGTTTATTCTTAGATGAACAAAACTGCTATAGTGGAGTCACCTGTTGTTCTGTAATGTATATGCACCCAGGCTGTCAAAAAGAGACTCCTTCTCCCTTTCTGCTTAAATGATTGGTGCCTAAAGGGAGAATCATACTATCTATCCATAGCTTGGGGCACTGTGGCTCATGGTAATGTTCTATTTTGAGTTCCCAAAGTCTTATTCAGTAGTGATTTGGGATGGAGGGTAGCTAGTTTGGGAGCCCTTGGGACATATTTTTTGAGAACCTGTTTATTTGTACTTTTGTTATCTATTTTGCTCCTTCCCCCATATTCAGCACAACAATGTCACAGCAGTACTGTTGATAAAAAGGCCTGGAAATTAAAGGGGTTTATTTTATTTGAGGGCAAGACAAGTATTTGTTTTGCCCTATTCACTTAGTGGTTAATACTGTATTATGTATCAATTCTTGCTGCTATCTGAGCTTTGACCTTGTTGCAAGTTTGGCATGTTTAGAAGCTTGATTTGCTCTTTGGAATAAAGGAGTTATTATTCATTACTTAATCATTTGTTCACTGAAGCTTTTACATTGGAAGAGAATGACTTGATTGAATTTTAAATTGTACTATAAAAAATCAGAGTATCTGGAAATTTCATTGAAGATCTAAAATGAAAGTTTTGCCATATTTGAAGCTGAAGGAACCTGTAGAACATTCTAACATTTATGCCTAATAATGAGTTCTTTAGAGAAAAATATAAACATGTGACAAATTGGGAAAGTTCCATAATCTTTGTGGGTGTTAGAACTGTCATTGTGGGACACCTTATTTTGCAGTGGCAGAACTAAAATATTGTGAGCTGATTTCAGGTTACTGCTTTCATTTTGTGTGCTGTCACATTTAATTCAGTATTCCATATTTCTATGAAATGCTTGTTCAATTCCTAAGAAAACAGGACCCAAAAAAAGGTTTTCACTATTTCACAGCTCGTAATCACAAATTGTTTAGGCTTTGACTAGAAATCCAAACAAAAATTGAAATATTTCCTTTTGAAAGGCAGTTTTTAATGTATGTTTATTGTGTTGCTGGGCATCATAGTAAAATATAAACTAGTACTTTGGATGCCCCCTATGTATCTGGTGCTGTTGGTCTATAAATTACTTAATTCTTATATGGCACTTTGAAAGTATTCCTGGAAACTTAATGTTAATAGGAACCTGATGAGGTAAAAAGTGTGTTTAAAAAATGATGAATGTTCAAGAGATTTTTTTTAATAGGAAGGGGATATAGAAATTCTGGACATTTTAGCAGCTGTGTATTTTAGTAATTTCCACTGTTAGAAGTTAGATAGTAAACATAAGCAGTGATGAAGTCACTCTTAAGCTTTGCTGTATTAAATACGTTCAATGGGTATGAAAGAAATTTTTCTGCAGTGGATCCTAAATTCTGGTGTGTATTACATAATATTCTGATTTTAACTTTATTAGAAGTTCAAAGGGGGAAAGCTTTAGTATTAGATGAATGTCTGTGTAGGAATAAACGTTTTATTTTATGTAGGTGTATTTTCTGTCATAAATCAGATGTTTTCATTTGGTTATAATTTGGTTTGTTGAACATAGAAATTTTCAAAATATTTGATTAAGAAGTATCTTAAAAGCAGACATGTTCTGAATTAAAATTTGAAGCCAAATTAATTTCACATACCAGCAATTTAAAAGATGTATTAAACTTTAAAGCTGTGTCTATGATTTTTCAGACAAATTAAGAGTTTCCAAACAGGAAGTTGCTGAAATAGTTGTACAATGAATGTACAAGTACACATCACATGTATTTTACAGCTTACATCTTTTGTTGGGGGGTACTGGGGATTGAATTCACGACCTCCTGCTTGGCAGGTAGGCACTTAGGCCGCAGAGCTAAATCCCCAGCCCCTGCAGTTTACATCTTTAACAGTATATACTTTTTTACTTATTTTTTTTTCTCCAGCCTTTTATCATATGGATATTTTTCCTGTTGTGATGCATTTATAGTTGAGGCATAACTGTGTTTTATTTGGAAACATTGCAACATACATATCATTAGCCAGAGTCCAGTATTTTATGATTTCTTTTTTAAGGTGAAATTTATACACAGGAAAATGTATAACTATTAAGTGTACCATTCAGTGTGTTTTGATCAGTGTGTGCATCTATGTAAGCCAGACCTCTATAAAGATTCACTCCTGTAACCCTAGGAGGTTTCTCTTTTCAGCCAGTACCCATACACACTCTCCAGAGGTAATTACTGTGCTAACATTAACATTACTGTCTTCCATAGATTAGGTTGTTCTCATTTTTCACATAGATGGAATCATATATTGTGTGGGAAGCTTCTTTCATTTAGTATAATGTAGAGATGCAGGTATGTTGTCTCATATCAATGGTTTGTACTTTTTACTGTTGAACACTGTTCCATTGTATGTATAGACCACAGTTTGCTTATACATTTTTTAATTGATGGACATCTGAGGTGTTCACTGGTTTGGGGCTATTATAAGTAAAGCTGCTGAGAACATTCTTGCAAAAGGCTTTTCACAAACATTTTCATTTCTTTTGGTAAATCCTTGGGAATAAAATTGCTGGTGTGCCTATAATTTTACAATTGAGTTTAGTTGTTGAAAAGAGTTTTTAAAAAAGCATTCCCATCTCTGAACTACATTTAATTTTTAATTTATACTTCTTTTTCACTTCCATTTGATACTATCCTAGGCCAGATGATGTTATTTCATATCTAGGTTATGAAAATTAGCAGGTTCTCTTGCTTCTAGTTGCTTTTCTGTTTCAATCCTTCCAGCACAAGGCTCACAGCAAAAGCACTATACTTTGACACTTTACTCCCTTATTTAAAAGTCTCCAGTGCCTCATGGGTGGTTTCAGGGCCCACTAAATATGTTTGTACCTGGCCTTGTGTTTTGTTCCTTCTCAGTATAAGTCCTCACATTTTTTTGTGGTGCTGGGGATGGAACCCAGGGCTTCACGCATGCCAGGTAAGTGTTGCACCAATGAGTTATACCCCCAAGCCCTAACATAAATGCTGTACACTCCTTACTGTACATTTCTGCCTTTGTGCTTTTGCTCATCCTGCTCCAGCCTAGAATATTCTTCCATCTCCCCATAACTTTAGGATTTCTAAGGTATGGCTTAAAATTCTGCAACTAGTTTGTGAGCTCCTGGTGGGCAGCAGCATGTCCGACACTTCTCTCGTATTCCAGTCAGTTTATCATAGTGCTATAGACATAATCAATATGTAGGCAATGCATACTAATTTGGTTGTCTGGTACTATGATTACAAACAATTCTGCTTTATAATACTCAGATTTTACATCTGAGATCAATTGGATACAGTCGTTTACAAACTCATTTTGAAGTTACAATGATGTGGTTTGAACTTTATGAAATGTGTAACAATGAGAAAAATTATTATAATATGTGTTATCATTGCCTTAGAGTAAAACTTTGTCTGATACACCTAGAAAATGAATCAGTTATGATACATGTGCATTCCAAACAATGGAAGACTTACTGCCAACCCTTTCATTTTTGTGCTCAATGGAATGCTATAAAATGTACTGCACGTGTTCTGTACCTGCCCTCTTAAATCATTGGGCTGCATTGTAACTGCAGGTACACACAGTGATGGTAAGAGGCATTAGGCTTGGTTTATCCCTCCATATGATGAATGCTGCCCCGTACTGCTGAATCATACTGGTTGTATGTGCTTGCCATGACATTGTGACACACTGAGGCCCTTTGGGCTACAGTTTTGAGATACAAGTGGCTGCTTGATTCTTTGGAGAGCTAAGCTTCTGTCCTCAGGGGATTTTCACTCAAGCTCTCTTCTCCTCAGTTATCAATGTATGCGCAGCTCTGTACCTCAAACAACATTTATAATTGCTGTTGGTCACTGCTGCTGTAGTATTTTTTTTTCTTTGACTGCTGGTTCCATTGCAGCTATTGGTAGACACTGCTATTCCCTTCACTCTTAAATTTTCTTATTTCTTGTGTTTTTCTTCTTCATTTTCCTGTCACTTTTAGATTTTGCATTATATATGAAAATACTCTGTCCTTTAAGCCCTGGCAGGTAATAAAAGCACTCCATTCTTTCCGCATGTTGAAGCTATGGGTGTTGGATATCATCTGTAGGTGCACTGCTACTTTCTTTATGCTGCTATATAGTACCAAAGGAATATGGTCTTTTTTTTTAAACTGCCAAACTTTTTGTTTATTCCATGTACTACAATTTTACAAGAATATACTTTGTTCCTTACTGCAGAGAAATCTAGGCTGTAATGTGGCACTCATTTACAAATGGGTTTTAACTTTAAAATGCCTGTGGCACAAGAATAATTCTTTAATAATATCGTAGTAGCACGAATGTGGAGAGAACCTTGTGTCATTCTGATTATACATCCTTTATTATTGAAATAACTAGACCAATATGTACATACACACCCTTACTAAGTAATATTTCTCACAGTGTATCCATTACTCGTCTCTTGATCAATAGGTGCCAAGGAATCCTGATCTACCAAACCCAGCTGTGGCTCAAAGAGAAGAGCAAAAAAAGATTGATGGAGCTGAACCTCTTACATTAGAAGAGACAGAAGAAAAGGAAAAACTTTTTGCACAAGTAAATTATTTTAAGTAGCTGTAATACTTCTGGTCAACTGATAAGAAAAAAGCAAAGTATAGCTAACAGTTACTTTTTATTATATTGGACTAGTATCCTGATATGACTCTAAATACATTTAGACCATATATCCCCATTTTAATAATCCCATTTACAGAATATGCTTCTTTGGGAATACTAGAACATACATATATGCAAAATATATGTCAATTATTAGAAATATGACATGCTTTTTATCAATTATAGTAAGATCAGTGGATCTGCATTTGAATCCTGATATATAATATGAACTACTCACTACATGGAAGAATTTCTGCCTTTGAGAGGTGTTGGTTACTGCACCTGGGGAAGTCTGTTTAGCTAGCTTGCCTAGGTTGATGATATTTTCTTTCTTTCTTTTGTTCTTTCATTCATTCTTTCTTTGGCATAGGAAGGTACTGGGTATCAAACTCATGACCACACTTGCCAGGCAGGTGCTGCACCACTGAACTAAATCCCCAGCCCGTGAATCCTGATATATAGTAATTACTAACATGAATTCAAATCTTTAAATTCTTACATTGATTCATGTAAATTGTCCCCTGAAATTATACACTACCTATCTTTTGTTTCCGTGATAATTTCATAATTTAAAAATTTTATTTAATCTTTTCTTAGAACTTTAATACAATGATAAGAGATCACTGAAATGTTTTATGATTACCATTGTGTAATTAAAAGCCAATAATTATTAAATAGGAAAGGTTTTTATTTGAAAAAAATATTAATACCTTCAGGTCATTATTGCTTTGACGAGTTTTGTATCATTTTTTCCAAATAAGCTCTAGAAAATTAAAAAAAGTTTCATCATAAATGACTTACAAAGTAATAAAAATGTGAACTGTGTGACATCACCTTAGTATAGGATGTTGCCATCAAAATTTATTTATTCATTAACTTTTTATTTTATGGAAAAGTAAAACAATTTCATAACAAAATAATAGGAAAATAACAATAGTTAATATACTCTGTATTGTTGCCCTTAGAGTAGTTATTCAGAGTATAAGGGCATAAAAAATTCTTCAAATGCTATTAAGACAAACCTTTCTTAGAGATTAGTAGTGTAACTGTCTTGTATTTTGCTTTTTTTTTTCTCTTTCCCTTCATTCTTTTCCTCCTCTCCCCACCCTAGTTCCTCTTTCCATTTGAACAGTTTCTTCCCATTTCACAATATGTATTGCATAGCTTGGTCGTTATTTACTCTTTGAGTTTCTCACACCAGGTAGAAAATTTGTTTTTTACACATGTCAGTCTGATTTATTTCACTTAAGAGTGTGCTCTCAAATTGCATCCATTTACCTATAAATGTCTTGAGTTTATTCTTCCTTATGACTGAGTAGTACTCTATTTATAAAAAGATCACACTTTTTAAAAAATCCATTCCTTGGTTCATGGGCATTTGGGTTGTTTCCAAGATTTAGCTATTACAAATTGCAGCAAAATTTGTTTATTCAGTTTTTTGTTTTGAGAGAGGGTTTCTCTTTGTAGTTTAGGACGACTTTGAACTCACTATGTAGTCCAGGCTGGCTGCAAACTTGTGGCAATCCTCCTACCTCAGCTGAGTGCCGGTATTACAGGCATGCGTCACCATGCCCAGTTCTCAACATTTTAAAAACAATATGTGAGGGCTGGGGATTTAGATCAGTGGCAAAAGCACCTGCCTGGCAAGTGCAAGATTTTGAGTTTGATCCCTGGTACCAAAAGAATAACCAAAACCAAAACAAGAACATCATCAAGAACAACAACAACAAAAACAATGTGTGATGCATAGAGGTAGAAAATTCTTCACATTAATCATTGAAGGATAATTTTGAATGTTTCCAACATAAAAATGGGTAAATATTTGAGTAGATGGATATGCCAGTTACTCATTGCACATTGTATGCATGTGTCAAAATATCACTATCCCCACAGACTTTACAGTTATGTGTCAATTAAATAGATTTTCTGTATATGTTACTTTATATACATCTTTTACTTGTGTTAATATAATTTCAGTGTATGAAATTTTACAAAGTATATTCAGAAGTTTTTGAGCCAAATACCTGGAAACCACAAAGTTTATCTTGAAAATATAAATACAGTTGGCTGAGTTTTAAGACTAACTTTTGAATAAAGTAACATTTAAGTATTCTTAATTTTATTTAAAAATTTATTTTCTGAACACAAAATAAAGTTAGGGTATTCAAGTACTACATGGCTTACAATATGTTATGGATGTGCAATATAATGTGACTATGTCTCAGTTGAAATTAGAAGCATAATCAAAATTTTCATCCTTTCTAGTTGAATTTATTTTAAATTGTCTTTTTCTGCTAGTGAAAATAAACTCTTTATAAGCTAAATTCCAAAGATATAAAATTGCAATGTCTGAGGTATCACACTAATAATTATGGTTAGAGATATAAGGAATGGAAAGCAAATTCTTGGTCTGTCATTTCCCACTTAGGCCAATAATGTCAAAAATATTTTAAAAACTGGCTAATTGTTCCATATTTTAGAAAAGAAATTCTGTGGAACAATAATATTGTTTGTGGAGATTCCATTTATGAATTCAATCTTGCTAAAATAATTACTGTAGCTTAGAATGCTACAAAGAGAGACAGTTTTTCTTTATTTTCTTTTGATTTTTAAAAGTATTCGTTTGATTTAACATATCCGCATACCTCTCTTTTCATTTGTTTGGGGACAGATCTATGAAAAATATCATGGAAGTAGTAGAATATCTGGACTTTAGCATGCATATTAGCATTTTATTTTAATATATTTGTATTTCAATGTAGTAGACATCTATAACATATAGAATTTAATATTATGAATATCTTCAAACTGTAAGTCAACTTTAAATATTTGGAAAGGAGTGTGTTGCTTCAAAACAGAAAAGCATTTATTTCTATAACAACTTATTCAACTTTTGATTGTAACATTAAAAAGTGATTTTATATGAAAAAGCATGTCTTTTAATAGAAAAATAAGTGGATTTATTGATTTTACCACTACTGATCATGTGTAACTTTTTGTTCACAGGGTTTCACAAACTGGACAAAGCGGGATTTTAACCAGTTCATTAAAGCTAATGAGAAGTATGGAAGAGATGACGTTGATAATATTGCTAGAGAGGTAGAGGGCAAATCCCCTGAGGAGGTCATGGAATATTCAGGTTTGTATGTAGTTTCAAACATAATGTTTTAGTTTAACCTTATTCACCTCTGTAACATCAGATCAATTATCTCTTTGTCTTAGATCTTACAAAAATGTTTTAATGGTACTGGGCATGAATCTCAATTGCCTCATGCATGCACTCATTAAGTGCTATACCACTGAGCTACATCCCTGGCTCTCCTTGAAATTTCCGTGAGGACGATGTAGGTGAAAGTATAAAATGTAATTGTATTTATGAGAAAAAAGGTTATAGGAGTTATCCTAACAAACTGACTGATGCTGTTTTTAGAGTTAGCTAATAGAGCCAAGTAAAGCTTCGAAAGAACAAAGGTGATCATTAGATGAGCATTGACTTAATTAGCTTTCCACTTTCTCACCTCTTCAGTTTAGTCCTCTTCTGGTCTAGTCCTGAGACTTGGGTTTCAGTGGCTTGCTATAGTTTTCTGTGTCATCCTTGAAGGAGAGAGTTCCTGTGAGATCGATTTAGATGAGCAAACACTCTCAGGGTTCCAGTCTACTCCATTCAGGTCATTTGGACCCTATTAACTTGAGACAAGATGGAACAGATCTCAAAAGATTGCTTGAAAAATATCTGTTCACTGGTCCTTGAATTACACCGTGTCTTACTGTGTTGTGTCCTTGGCCTTAACCAAGCTGCTGAAGTATGTTGAGTTATATACTAATTCCTGTATCACAGCACCTGTGGCTCCTGAAAAGAAAGCTTATTTAAAATAGGCCTATATATCTGTTTTTTTACATGTAGAATATAGGATATTTGTACCTTTCAAATAGGTGGTGCTCTCAAATTTATTCTGAATACCACTTAATTAAGAATAAAGACCATTTTTTCCCATAGAAATGATAAAACATAGGTGTAGGTTTCTTTGCTAGCTGCCCAAAGTATGTTTAACCTAACTACTGAAATTTTGTTATTTTGCAATAGTAGGAAAGAAAGAACATTGTACACCAGTGAACAAAAGATTAATACTTATAAGGAATAAATTTTACTTTATCTAGAGTGCACGTGCTTGCAAAAGTCATATTTAATTGGAGAAGACTTCATTTTTCCTTCTGGAATTGTACAATCATCTTCTGGTGGTTGCCAAGGACCTTGGAGTTTTTATTTTATATACTAAAACATCAAATTTCTAAACTTCCTATTGACTGATTCCAGCATGACTACTGTTTCTTTTCAAGTTTAGTACAAAAGTTGAAGGCATTTGAGAGAACAATAAATGGGAAAGAGAATTTTATCAGGTACAGTTGAATGAAAACAGTGTAAAAGGGCACGTACAGTGAGGTATTCTAAAAATGTTTCTTCAGACTACAGTATGCATAGAGTTGTAAGAAAAGGGTGATTTAAAAAAAAATGTCATGGGCTGGAGATGTATCACAGTGGTGGAGTACCTGCCTAGCAGGCATGAGCTGTTTGGTTCCATTTTCAGCACTGTAGAAACAAAAGAACAACAAAAGGATATGTGAGTACTCCCTCAAATTTGAGTCTAGGTAAGGGAGCATGACTTCCTCAGGACGATTTAATTTATGATCAGCAGATTGGATATTTCGAATGAAATATCTGCAGTAATAGGAGAAGTATGTGCAGTTGGTTATTTAGGAATATACAGTGTTTTATACATAAAAGGCATTTAAATATGTATTGAATGAATAGATGAATGAATAATGAATACAAGTTCTTATGAAATCAGAGAGTGCTTAACAGCTTTCTTGATAGGCTGTAAAAATGAAGCATTTGAGAATGTAGAGTATGTCATTAGAAGGTCTTACACTGAAGTCACAAGAAGTGACATACTAATGCAGGATATTATTTGGCTCAACTGTGAAATTTGGTTGGGTGACTTGGTAATTTGAATATTCTTCTGTATGTATTCAATTAAAATCACAGTGAGGTTTAAAGAAGCTTTAGGTCACTGGAAATACTGTAAGGTTATTGAGTGGTTTCAGAAGTAATAGTTTCAGTAGAAATTATCTCTTTGTAGGAAATATTTGACCTGTTTAAAAATTTCATTTTTATTGTTCCTTGCTAAGTAGCTATTTTAGCATTTATGTTGTCCTCCTCTGTTTTACTTTATGTGATTTGCCCCTTCTCTGTGTGTTTGAGTAAAAAGCTAAGATTAAATCAGTATCTGAAGTACCATATGAAATTTTATTCATTCATTATGAGTAATTAAAAATTTCATCTCATGAGAGGAAATTTGCTAACTTAAAACCTTATTGAACTCTTTATTTTTAAATGAAATATTAGGAGTATTTAATAATTGAAATATGTAGGTGTATATATATATATATATATGTATGTATCTGAATCCTAATTTTAAAAAGCGTAAGTTCATTATATTCTTCCAATTCTTTATTCTATAATTCCTTGGATTTATCTGATTACTTGGTACTAATTGAAAGTACTAACTGTTTTTCAGCGGTTTTTTGGGAACGTTGTAATGAATTACAGGACATTGAGAAAATCATGGCTCAAATTGAACGTGGGGAAGCAAAAATTCAGCGAAGGATTAGTATCAAGAAAGCCTTGGATGCCAAAGTAATGTATTTTGTACCAAATTCGTAATAGATAATTTTACTCAATTTGGTGATTAGATTTGACTTCTAATTGCACATCCAATTAAAGGCACTATTTTGTTGATATACACAGATTGCAAGATACAAGGCTCCATTTCATCAGTTGCGTATTCAGTATGGAACCAGCAAAGGAAAGAATTATACTGAGGAAGAAGATAGATTCTTGATTTGTATGTTACACAAAATGGGCATTGATAGAGAAAATGTGTATGAAGAATTAAGGCAGTGTGTACGGAATGCTCCCCAATTTAGATTTGACTGGTTTATCAAGTCTAGGACTGCCATGGTATGTATTTCTTTTGTCATAATTTTCTATATCTCTTTCACCAGGATTGTCTATAATTTTGTCACCTTGGACACACACTATCTCTGCCACCCTCCCTCCCTCCGTCTCTGTACATACATACTTATACATACATAGACTCTGTCTCTCTCTCTGTATATATGCAGTCTATATTCTATATTCCGAAATATATATCTGTATTTTATGTGTACAAAAATTTATATTTCTGAACCATTTTAAAATAAATTGCATAAAAAATGAATGTTCACCTCTAAGTACTTTAGCAAATATCTCCCAAAATAAGTACATCTTCCTTAGATGTACTTATTCCTTAGACTATGGTCATATATTCAGTAGTGTCATGAAATAAAAAGTCCATGAACAGTATATTCTGGCTGTTATCAAAATGTGTTTTATAGCTATTTTTGAATTGTCAATCTAGAAAGGATCATGTGTTGCATTTGGTTGTTGGATATGTTTTGTGTGTTTTAAAATCCACTACTTTTTTTTCATATCAGATGTCCAGGTTAGTTGTCTTGTAGAACGCCCAATGTTGTCCCTCATCACTTGTTCCTTAGGCTCAGTGTGTTTGGTAAGAATGGCACAGAAGTAATGTTTTGAATTTTTTTATTGAATCATATCTTTAGGAGTATTATGTCAGGCTGTCACCCAATTGGTGATGCTACATATGGATGTTTGTTAATATTTTAATCCCCAAAACTTTCCACTTTAAAGGTACAGTTTTTCTTTTGAATTAAGCAAGTGATACTTGAGATGGTGTGAATGACTAAGGATTTATATTAATGAAAATAAATTGTTGCCTAAGTTGAGTTTGCAAGAACATTATGAAACACAATAATTAAGTGAAAGATTATTTTAGCTTTTGCAGTTTCTTCCATTATTTTCTAATAGAATTTCTGTTACATTCTACTATTATTTAGGTAGGAGTGGTATTCATGACGATAGTGAAATGCATGCAACACATCTTCAGTGCTGGCATTGGCAGACTTTCGTCAGCCAACGTTATTAAGACAAGAGTAGATTTATGTGTCCTGAAAATTAAAAGCAACCACGAACAAACAGTCCAAACAGTGGTTTTATGAGTAATCATAAAATAGCATACATTTTTTTTCTATTTACTGTCGATCATGAATATTATGTTTTTTACTCATTTTATATTGTTAGCCCAAGTTGAATAAAAAGAAAAATGAGTTGCACTCACTTAGGGGATTCCTTTTGGAAGACCAGATATGAAAATTTTAACACAAATTCCGAGTACACAAGATTATGTCATTAAAGTGTGCCCATCAAATTTGTGGATGCTGCAGTACCAGGAGAGCTAGCAAATATTTTAAATCAAGCCAGGATGCACAAGGAACTGGAACAGATGGAATAGTGATTCAGAGGAATCTAGTAATATAACTTTTAGTAGGGCTAAGTGTAAAGTACTTTACTTATACCAAAGTATATGAAAAGGTGTGTATGTCACCAAGATACAGTAGGAAGAATAGAAAAAAACATTAAAAAAGACAGCTAATCTGTTGCATGAGGATTGAGGTTAGAGGTAAGGAGTGGTTTCTTGAGAGGGTTTTTTTTAAATAATTGAAGTGAATTATTGAAGAACAATGTAGAATAGCTTTTCTGTTAGCCTAAGAAAATGAAATTTTACTTAGGCTGTCTGGAGACAGTGGCAATGAATTAGTCGGCTGTTTAAAGTACCATCTAGTTCAGTGCATCGGTGTCCATATTTAGCAGAGAATACTTTCCAAAGCCACATATTTAAGATTTTTAGGCATTTGCAGTTTTATGTGTATAATGATGTAATTTGGGGCATCATCAACAGTTTTTAAAAGACAAATGCCTAACTACATTTGTCTATGAATCGTATTTTTGAGCATGCATGCCTTTTTCTGTGATGGATCACTTACTGAATTGTTTCATTTCAGCGATATTTTACTAATTTTATAAAGGATCAAGAGCTTAATGCTGATTTCAGTTTCTGAAATGATTAAGTTGAAGAAGTAAAATGAGATTCAAAATTTAAAGATATTATACTATTTGTAATAAGAACTTGAACGTAGAACCACATAACCTTATTTCATGTTTCAAGAAAAAACCCCAGTATACTCTTTAACAACCACTAGATGTCTCTGAACTCCGTTGCAAAGAGTGTTTTCCCTCGTTTTTTTCCATCCGTACTTTTTCTTTAGCAAGAGATTTAAACCTCTAGTGTGTATTTTCCAAAAAGCAGATTAACTATATAGGAGATCACACAATGGAATCTTTATTTTATCTACAACAAAGGAAGATATTCTGTCCCTAGTTACTTTTTAGAGTGTGAAATTTCTAAAGACTCTTTAAAATATACACATATTCATATTTCAATATGTTAATTAAAAGGTTTTCTAAATTTTTCTGTCATTACATTTTGATTTCCCTTTTAGCTAATGGGTATTTTGGGGTTATATTTTAAGGTATCTTATTATATTTTTGGATTTAATGTATAAGTAAGGCATTTGAAAATATGCGTACATTTGTTTCATTAATTTGGAATATGTCATGATAATTATGTAATTAGGGAATTATTTGAATAGATTATTAATATTCCTAGATGATTTATTTCTACCTTCGTTTTAAAAATAACCGTTCTTTTAGAGAGGATCATATTCACAATCTAGGAAGAGAAACTGCACCACTTGAAAAAGGCAGGTGTGATTTCTGAAATAAAAAGTTCGTTTCTGAGTCTGGCTTCATTGAAAAAAATTCCACCTTAGAAATACAGATGTTGTAATTTGATTCCTGTTGTGAGTGTCACTGGTTAAATTAAAACCTTGTTAATGATTGAACTCCGCTTACTAACAAAGCTTTCTTTAAAAAACATAATATAGCTAAAATGTGACTCTTTTCCTTCCCAGAGTCACCAATAACTAATGTGAAATACTTCTTGGAAAAAAGTAGAATCTCTGATTGTTACATTTTATGCAAAGATCTCAAAGCACTGAATTCATGGCTTCTGACTTTAACAGTCATAAAGTGCTTAAAGGCACAAACTTCCACTTCCAAATAGCCTCACTTTGAAAGCTGTCAGCTAAAGGTTGAAGATTTCTGTGAGCCTCTTCTTCATTTAAAAATGCTGGCTATACAAAAGAGAAAATGAGTTTTAGTTCCTTTTCTCTCTGCTGAAAAGATTGCACTTTTTTCTCTGAGAACTTGTGTGGTCTTTAAGTACGTAATCAGTCTCTATTGAGCTGCATAAACAAGAGGGAAGGCTAAGCTAGACTCAAATTTTTAAGCTTGAAACCCTAGCATTTTCTTCCTAAGAAAAATATCTTAGAACAGGGTCTTTTTAAAATTTTTTTTATTTAAAGAGAAAAGCATGTAAAGGGTAGAGATAATACAGAATTTCAAAAAAAAAAAGATAAGAAATCACTAGTTGATAAATTACATAATGTCTTCTTAGAAATAGTTGTTCAAGTTACAAAATTAAAGCATACAAAGTAGATATTCAAACAGTGAGAGTGTAAACAGCTACGCATGCATGAGTTTCTACATGTATTTCTATCTTTTCTGTATTAGAGGGAAAAACAAAACATAGCAAGACAAAACAAAACAAATTCCTATAAAAACATGAAACCAAAAAGTCATATAAAACCACAGTACAAGGTGCTCTACAAGGATTGCTGTGTTGTTATTATCTTCAATGGAATTGTCTATATCATCAGGCATAAATGACTATAGCAGTATAATTGAATATAGCAGTACATTAAAATATTAGTAAAAATAAAACATTGTAGACAGAATAAAACGTCAAAGGCAGGTAATAATCAAACCAGAGGATATTCTAGTGGATCTTGTCATCTTAAGTGCAGTTGCCTATACTTTCAGACTTGATACTATCAATCATAAGAGCTTTGAATAAAATCTATCAATACAAAACAGCGATCTAACAAACCAGATTTAATTACAATCACTCATGGTAAAACTGTAGGTTTTACAGAGCTTTAAATTAAGTTAAGAGGAAATTAAGGATGATTACCATATTATATCCTGTTATTTTCGGGATTACTCTCTGTGCCCTCAAACTAGTACAGGTAGAATGACTGGAACAGATTATAATACATCTAAGCAGAGTAGTGTGAGTAATGTTAGTTTTAAATCCTGGTGCACTATTAACAATATAGTGTATCAAGGCCATCTATGTTAGAGATTCTACTTATCCTTCTCTGCCTCATTTCTGCTATGCTATTTTTCTGCCTTTGTCTAGTTTTCTTTCATTCTACTGCTTGCACCATTTATTGAGGCCTTTCTGCCACTGTTCCAAAAATCATGGTATTTTTTTTCTCTCTCTCTAGAATGTCCTTCAGTATTCTCTGTAGGATTGGATTGGTGGTCACAAACTCCCTCAGTTCCTCTTTGTCATGACAGCATCTTGTGTCTCCATTAATTTCTAGTGACAGTTTTGCATGATACATCAATCTGGGCTGGAAGTTATTTTCTTTCAGGGCTTGGAATACTTTGCTCCAAGCTCTTCTTGATCTGATGGTCTGTGTTGAGAAGTCAGCCGTGATTCTGATGGGCTTACCTTTATAGGTAATCTGTTTCTTTTCTCTGAACTGCTTTTAATATTCTGTTTTTATATTGAATTTCTGGTATCTTGATTACATGTCTGGGTGTAGATCTGTTTTGGTTGTAGGTGGCTGAAGTTCTTTCTGTCTGCCTCACATAACTGAATGTCATTTTTTTTCCACCATGCTTGGGAAGTTTTCCTTAATTATTTCCTTGATTAGCATTTGTAATTCATCTGTATGTATTCCTTCTTCTTTGTTCACATTCCTTATTCTTAAATTGTAGATTCTCTTGTCATCTTCTAGCCTTTGTATTGTTACTGCCTATTTCCTTGTTATTTTTAAGAGATCTTTCCTTTCATGATCACATATTGCCACCTGCAAGTTTTGCTAGTCTATTCTTAGTTTCTTTTAAGGCATTTTGCCAGCTTTCAATGAAGTTTTTAATTGCCTGGTAGTCTCTTTGACTCTGCTTCATGTATTCTATATTTTCTTTATATTCTTTATCGAATGTTTCTCTCCGTTTTTTGTGTTCCTCCCTTCTACTGTATCTTCCTGAGAGATGCTTCCTGAGAGGTTTTTTTTTCATTACTCTACTCTTATCTTGCTTACCTGATTTAATATTTCAGTTTTGAGCTCATCTACAAGGTCCTAAAGATATCTTTTAATGTCCATTGTAGCCATGTCTGATGTTGCATGTTTGCCGCCCTCAGTCTCTTGTTTTTCCCTCTACTGGATCAGTGCTCTTAGGGTTCTGGGCTGGGGGCCTCCTCCTGCCTCTCTCTCCTGTCATGGTCCTGGCTTCCTCCACACAGGTTACAGTACAGGTCCCAGCCCCCTTCCCTGTTGGCCACATTTCCTCCAAAGCACGCTGGCAAGGGACCTCTGCCCTCTCCTGCCTGCTCTTGTCACTAAGGTGTAAGCAGCTGCCCCTTCCCACCTGGCCAGTCAAACTTTAGGGGTCTTCACCTTGTTACTGCTTGCTAGGCCCAGGGAATCGATTTGGGATGGCTCATTGGGTCCGAGCCAGGGGCACGGCCCAGTCCATGGAAATCCCATGAATCTGCTCTGGGGAGGGAGGAACCAACTGAAGTCACTGTCGCTCCCAGTTCAGGCTTCACCTGCCCGATTCCAACATGTTGTCCATTTGGTCACGCCCTTCCCTTGTGGGGGGGTCTCATTCCCAGCACTGACCGTGGATTAATGAAGGTCCCTTCACCGGCTCTGCTCTCCATTGGGCTCACCAAGCCCCGACTTCAGCCCTGCTGTACTTCCTTTGAGTGATGGCGGGAATGAGTTTGGGTGTCACTGCTGGCCGGCGCGGATTCAGACCGTTGCAAACTTGGCAGGTCGCTGCGATCAAAAAAGCTGTGTCCCATAATTTTTAGCTTTTTCAGTTGTAGTCCCGACATATTTGATGAACTTTTTTACGTTTTAATTTCTTCCTGTGTCAAGAGGATCCGTCTTCCTCTTTCTGGGTCTCCAGGGTGTTTTATTCTGGCAAATGAGTTGTTTCTCCCAGGAGGCTTTGTATTTTGTTGCTCACTGATCGGCCATCTTGTCTTTTCCTCCTAGAACAGGGTCTTAATGTTTAGGATTTTTAAAACCTATCAGAATTAAAAACACCTTTCCTAAGTGACCATAAGGAGAAATGATAATATTGTGTGTGTATTCATATAACGTTTACCCATCCCCTTACCAATATTAGCTCATTAATTTTCTTGCCATTCTGTACAGGAGATGAATGTCAGGTTACTATGCTTGTTCATCTAGTGATAGACTGACACATGCCTGTGAGATTTGAGAAGAACCCAAGAGGTCCAAAGGATCTAGCACACCTGTTACTTTACTGCATAGGATGTGTGGGAAAAGTTCAATCAATAATGCCTTGGATCTTCTTGATTTTTTTTTTAAGTACTTAAAGGAGAAAAAGCAAAAATTTATTCTCTGAAATAAATATTTCTTCATAAAGTATTTATTGCTTCTTTTGCTGGGTTGCTTTGACTCTTAATTTTAGTTAAATATTATTACATTTAAACCTCTTGGGAGCTTTTTACTTTTCAGGTGTCTCAAGGAGCTGTGTGCACTTTCCCTGTAGCCATGGATGTTGGTGTTGAATTTAAGCATTAGTAATTAGTCATCATAATTTAAGTCTTTTGTAGTGGCTTAAGTGAATTTTTCTGATAGTATCTCAGAGAGACTCTTGTACTGTTGAATGCAGTGTTATATAGTTTCATTTTATTACTGTTTATTTTCAAATCATAATTTGATTGTTAATTAAAATGTTCATTATTTAAAAGAACATGGCGTTCCTCATTAGAACTGTAGTAGAAAAAATACTTTTAAAGAAAATATTGCTGTAGCTTTTTATTAACTTGCTTCCCATTTTATAGTTTTATCACAACCAGCTAGTAAATGTTAATTAGATTATTAGTTCAGCACAGGATATTTTATAAATTCTCTGTCCACTTAGAAAAAGGTTTTGTTTTTTTAAGTTTTTTTTTTTTAATTTTAAAGAGTAAAACAAAACAGAACAAAGTACATTAGAAGAAAACAATGCAAGTGACTCAGGATTTCAAAGCAAGACAACAGGAAATCAACAGCGACTACCATAATGTCTTGTTTTCTTTGAGATAATTGTCTATATCTTCACACACAAAGAACTCAAGCAAAACAAAATAGTATAAAACTGATCAAAATAGAAGAAGGAAATCATTATAGGCCTTCAAAACCAGACAATAGGAAAATTAACAGTGGCTACCATAAAAAGTGTTTTCTTTATAGATTATTTAGAAGAATATACTGAAAGTAGACCATTTCCTACTTGGTTAATAGTCACAATAACACTTCTCTTTGTTGCTTATGAAGCCTAGTCTGGAAAATTTCGTGATTTTATATGTTACTACTTAATTGTATGTTAGCAGCTAATACTGATATTTTAGAGCATTACATTCTTAAAGAAATGTGACAAATTTGAATAATAATTGGTAAACTATGAAGTGTATTGATGGGGTCTTGTTCACTATAGAATTAAAATGTGTAAAACAAAATATATTTATGCTCATAGGGATCTATTACTCATGTACTTGAAAGATTAAAATATCCCTTTTCTGCCTTAATTTTGAAAAGGTCTTATCACAGAGGGAAGTACAGAGGAGGTAGTGTTTAATTTTGCCTTGTGGTAAAGGAATCAGAAGAATAGCTTCACAGAAGTGGCCCTTTTTGGAAGCAAGTCTTGAAAAACTAGAAGGAGTTTATCCTGAGAATACATTCTAGGTTGTGGAAACAGGATACGCAAAGGTATAAATCAGCTCAGCATATTTAGAAACTGCAAGTAGGTTGGTATGGCATGGTGTGAGTAGGAAAGTACTGGAAGATGAGGTTGGGTAACTGGAAGCCAAAGAAAAAAGGGCTATGTCTGCAGCATTGAAGACCTTCACTTGTGTCATTAGTCTATAGAGAGTACAGAGGAGTCCTTCAAAGAAATTGCCATGGCAGTGATATGATTAATTTACATTTGAGAAATCACGGTTCTAGTCTAAGTGGATAAATGTCTGTCTCATCTGCCAACTACACTAACAGTTTTCATATTTATATTTGTTTTCTCTTTGTTCATCTTTATTTTGTTCTTCTTTTGGCAAATGTGCCATCATTTGTCCCAGAGTCATTTTTTCCCTAATTGTACTTTTTTTTTGTCCTCAGGATTAACCCTTGTGCCTTGCAAATGCTAGGCAAATGCTCTCCTACTGAGCGAAACTACCAGTCCTACTGGTCTCTTCACCTTGAAGTGCAATTGTTGTATTTAAGGAAATCAGCATAGGATCTTATCTAGAGTAGGCATTCAATGAAGTCATGAGCATGGAATATTTACACCTCCTTTTGCTCTATTGCATTAACTCTTACAATTGGACCTGATTTTGATGGGGTGTGAGGAAATGTACCAGGGTGTTGAAGTCCATTTCATTCCTTTTTTTTTCATCTACCTTTATCTGATAGTAAATGCTGACTATCATCCCTGCAGGCTTTGTTTATTCATGAGCTTGAATAAACCGTTGTAAATTTCATCTGTTTTATTATGCAGCTGCAGTATTTTAGGCCCCTGAACTGTTCTAACAATGAGATACAATTAATACACTAACAATCAATGATACAAGTAATATATTACTATAGATATTTATGCATTATCTTATGAGAAAGTGACATAATTTAAAATTAACAATGCTTAAGTGGCATCAGTTGTGAAAAGCATCACAGCATTTGATACTTGTTTGAGAAGTATAGGATATATTTATTTGAATATTAATTCTCAATTAACTACCAAGTTTCTGGGCCATGAAATTCTAGTTTAGCCTGTAATTACTGTTAGAATGATAGTGATTCAAAATGACTCAGAATCTGGGCAGTATTTCAAATCACAGAATCTATATATAGACGAAGGTATCTATTTGAAAATTTTATTTTCTGGAGGTGATGTATGGGAAGTTTATAAGAGAACCAAAAAGAAAAAATGCCCATTTTATTTTACCAAGAATTGTGCAAGAAAACCCAGACTTTATAGATTATTAGCCACAAGTTCTGAAGCACAAATGTGGAGTGTATTTTTTTCTTGCCCTTGCTCATTCAGCTGCTTTTGACTTTCAACCATAACAGGCACAGACCTTCTGTCATTCAGACTTAGATAGGCTTAGTGTCTAGGATTTTAGTACATAGGAAATGTAATGTGATGCTTCTTTAATCTCTTTCAATAAGTCTCTTCAAGTCAACCGATGCTTTCTGTGCCTTTTGAATTAATGCTTTGAAGCTGAGTATTGGGGCAAAAGATATTTGAACTTGGTGCCTGGGGTGATTTATATTCACCACACACTAAGGGGCAACACATTTAGCTGCAGATTCTACATCATTAAAGGTAGAGATACACATCTGTGTGTTCAAAAGTAGAAAATGGACAAGTTCATATTGAGTAGACTCCTAACCCATTAAAAGGGCATGGAAAACCAAGGCCATACAATTTTCATTTTATGTAATTTGAAAATCTATAGTTTAAAATGGGGCTTTGCAAATTCTGGCCCACTACATGTTTTGTATGGCTTGCAAACAATAATGATTCTTATATTTTAAGTGGTTGGAAAAATTTAAAAGAATAATATTTACAATGGGATACATATACAAAATTCCAAAATTAGTGTCTGTTAGGTTTTCTTGGAACACAGGTACACACTCATTTATATATTGTCATGACTTTTCATGCTAAAATGGTAGAACTGAATAGTTGTGACAGGCTGAGTAGTCTGTAAAGCCAAAAATATTTACCATCTGGCTTTTTACAGAAAAAAGCACACTCACTTCTGGTGTAAAAGAATGTGTAACAAAAAAGGAAAGAAATAAATAATGTAACCAAGGATAGTATATATAAGTGTTACATATTCCTTTAAGATAAGTGTTAAAGGAAAGACAGATAAATGAGGAGAACATTGAGCCTAAAAGAGAGCTGTTTGTGGGTCCGAGGGTTGATTATGGTGGAGGCATGAAAGCTGCCTTGATGTATTTGAAAGATTGTCACACAGAAGTGAAAATTAGCTTGTTCTCTGACTGCAAAAGTTAGGTATAGAACCATGTGTTGGAAACCATAAGTTAGCAAACTGTAGTTTTGTATAAGAAAACATTTTTAACTTGTCCGGAGGTGGACGGAGCCTTTGCAGGTAGTGAATACTCTAATTAGAAGAACTCAAACTGGCAGACTGTAGGCCTAGTAGAAGAGATTAACAATTTTTCATGGTAAATACTTTCTAATTTTGAGGCTTTGTGATTTTACGAATCCCCACTAGCAAGAATCTGTATTGAGACAAGATTTCTGCGTACTAAATATATATCTGGTTGTTTAAGTAGTCCTACTCAAAAATCGTCAGTGAAATCCTTTTGCCAACTAAATTATATACAATTTCTAATTGTTTGTTCTGAATTCCTAAGTTCTTTGTACTTGGATCTTCAGTTGACCTTAGCCATCACGCTTACCTTATACCATATTTGTCAAATTGACTTCAACTAAACACTGTCTCAGAATATGTAAATAAATGATATATGGAAAAGGGTTCTGTGTTCAGATAGAGTTGAGATACGCTGACACTGAATTAAAATGCTGAAAGCTCTGAGAATACCTGCCAGGAATACGTTTAACCTTATTGAAATCAACCATTTCCCACACAATTGAACATGGAATGATTTTTTCTCCATTTGTCACAGACACTAATATTACAGAAGTTTTTTAAATGTCATTTTCCTTTTCTCTTTTGTTGCTTCTATTGTTTTTGCATCTCCTTTCTTCCTTTTGTGTGTGGTATTTTTCCTCTCCATCTTTACTTCTAAATGTAGAATGGGGCAATGGTTAGACTCAGAATTGTGCAGTTTGAAGCCACATGAAACATTCCCTGTAACTTCAAAAAAATAGGGAGATAAATGGAAAGATAAGAATCTAGGAGAATATGTTAAAAGGAGAAATTATAGAAAATGAAAGTGCTTTTTACATCGTGAAATTTCTCAGTCAGTTCCTGAAAAATGAGTCACTGATTTATTGATTATTTGGCCTTTCTCCCTGTTGTTTCTGATTGTCATGAGTGGTCTGTTTATGGTACCGTCTGTAAGGCAGTTGAATCATTTGGATTAAAAATGGGTTGGTATCTGCAGAAAATGTGACATGACCTATGCTAGGAAGGTGACACTCATACTCGTCTATTCTTTGATGTCTTTCTCTAGATAGTTAAGTAATTTTTCTGTGTAGGGAGTAGGTAGTGACAGGTTAAAGAGGAATGAAGGTAAGAATTTATAATGCAGTCTATTTTTATCATTTTGAGATGGTCTACTTCTGTATATGTGCGACTGTCTCAAAGTATTGTTTTTTTCCCTGAATCATCCATATGAACTATGAGTTGTATCTAAAATATCTGCAATCACAGACAACTATTACTTATTGAGAATAATAATAGCCAGAGGGTAGAGCTTAATAATTCAAGAATCAGCATCATATAAGAAACCAATGATCAAATCTCATCAGGGTCAACTTAGCCCTTTCTATAATAGATAAATTGAATAACATGCTGTTTAATTTGTATGTGTTATTAAATGAAGCTATGAAAAGTATTTGGTCTGCATATTAAAGATACTACCATTGTTTTGGCAAGCATGGAAAATTCCAGTGTTGCTTTTCCTAAAATGGTTAACCTTGGTGATTGCAGATGCACACAAATTTGAATGTTTCAGTGTTACACACACGATTGTTTTTAATCTGAACACAGTAATTTGTTAATGGGTATTATTTTAATGACTAGCCTCTTTTTGGGTTTCTGCCTCTAGGGACTTGAATTAGGAGAAAATGCTTGGATAGATAATGATATTTCTAAATCTTACATTTCCTATGCCATTTGCCATTTTTTTCCTGGTTTTAATTGGAAGGGTAATACTATAATTCAAAAATGTTGCCATTTCTTAAAATTTTATAGATTGTTGAAGACCTAAATACTCATTTTAGAAAATTGCATAATGCAAACTAGTATACAGAGGCAAATAAAAGAAATAAAAAATAAATAAAAATTATCATTCCAGCTATTGGGAGACTGAGGCAGGATTGCTTGAGTCCATGAATTCAAGGCCAGCCTGAGTAACATTGTTGTTAATATTCTTCCAGCTAATTTTGGTGTGTGTATTCTGCTTTTGAATTGCCAGTAATTTAATTAGTTACCAGTATTTCTCTGTTACCACTAATTAAAACATTTTTTGAGAGTTTGCATGCTTCTGTTATTTTCTTATAGCCAGGTTGTAACAATGGAATTGTTATGTCAGAAGGTATGAAAAATTAAAAAATTTCTTTGATATTTCCAGTTTGCTTCCTAGAAAAGTACCATATTAGTATGTTTGTGCTGCCATAACAGAATACCACAGACTGGGAGGAAATTTGTTTTCTCAGTTATGGAGACTGAAAGTCCAAGCCAAGATGCCAGAAGGGCTGTTTTCTGATAGGGCCTCTCTTCCTGACTTGCAGGTGGCTACCTTCTGCACCTAACATGCTTATATGGCCCTTTCTCTCTCTAAGTGTGGAGAAAAAGTGCACAACCTTTCATGTCTCTTCCTCTTTGTAAGGACACTATTCCTCTTGGGTTAGGTACCCACCCATTTAATCTCTTTTAACCTTAATTAATACCTTAAAGACTCAATCTCTATAGGTGCATTGAGGATTAGGGCTTCACACATGAATTTTGGGGAAACACTATACACTCCAGTTTTACTACACTGACATTTATCATCAGTGAATGAGAGGTCCTATTTCATCATTTTATTGCCAACACTAAACAGCACACCACATACACATGGGCCTTACAAGCATGCACATATTGTTACTAATTTGTTGGAGATGGCATCGTTTAACTTTGCATTTCTTTGATCCTTAGTTTCAGGGAAACTTTTATTTTGCTATTAGGGATTGACTCCAGAGCTTTGCACATACTAGGTAAGCACTCTACCACTGAGCTACATACATACTTAACCCATTTTTGTTTTATTTTGAGAAAAAGGTCTCTGTAGGTGGCCCAGATTCACCTTTAACTTGTGATACTTTTGCTTCAATCTTTCTAATAGCTGGAATTACAAGTGTATACCAAGATCAGTGAAATTTTTAAGAAATAGTTGAATATTTTTGGTGTGTTTTCTGTTCTTATATTTGACCATTTTTTCTGTTGTTAAGGTTCTTAATTGACAGTAAAACTACATTTGTATTTGAGTGTTTAGCAATTTTGTATTTTGGCAGACTTCTGTTTACACAGATAAAGAATCATTTAAAAATGTTATTTATCCTTTGACATTAATCCATTTTTAACATAAAGTGTATTGGATTAATAATATGAGTTTCTGTATTAATGTATCATATATTTAAAACTCACTGTGTATTCATAAAAACTTTTTATGGTTTGGATGCATTGATATGCTGCCAGTGAGATAGGTAGTGGCAAGGTTAATGCAAAAATCTTTCTAGGTACTGTTTACTCTGAATTAGCAAGTACAGCTGTGTTTCCTGAGATGTGCTCCCCAGAAATCTGATCCCACAAGAAGTTTTGTGACAAGAGAGTTCCGTTTGGTTGAATAGCTTGGGGGATCTGCTGCATTCTGCAGGAACTGACAAACTCTGAGCAGTCCTGTAGTGAAGTCTGCTTTAACTTGTGTAAACTGAGTATCTGTGTAACATATTTTGACCACAGAATATTCCCTTATTCTGATCTATGCTTCTGTGATTTATGTTCACTTTTTATTTTGAAATATTTGTAGATTCTCAGGAAGTAATAAACAAATGTACAGGCAGATACCATGTACCCTTCTCCCAGTTGTCCCAAGAGGTAACATCTTTACCTAACTGTGATAATCAGAAAATTGATACTAGTATAAGTGACAAAGCTTGCCTGAATTTCATCATTTATACAGACAATTGTACTCATTTGTGCGTGTGTGTATGTGCATGTGTGGTTATGGTTGTGTGTCTATAGTTTAGTGTAGTTTTACCCTGAGAACTTTGTGTAATCACCATCACCGCTTTACTTCATTGTGCCTTCTGAGATTACACCAATTTCCCCCTCTTCCCTGGTTTCTGCATGGGATTTGTTCTCCATTTCTATATTTATGTCACTAAGAATATTATATAACTGAAATTAGCTGGAGTGATACTGTTTAACTAATTAAGATCGACTTTAATTACATGTAATTCCCTTGAGACTTATTCAGATCATTTGTCTATCAATAAATAATTCCTTTTTTATTGCTGAGTACTGTTCCATGATGTAGATGTATCACAGTTTGTTTAAACAATCACTAATTGAATGACATTTTCTCCTTGCCCTATTTTGGTTGAAGTCTGTTAATTCCCTCTGTGAATGTTACTCTGAAGAACAATACTTTCAGAAATCTTACACTACAGAAATTATACAATTAAATAATCGTCACTTTCTTAAAGATGAAGACTGAGTTATAGAAATTAAGTGTTTTTATTATTATTATTTCATTTAGGAATTCCAGAGACGCTGTAACACTTTGATTTCATTGATTGAGAAAGAAAATATGGAAATTGAGGAAAGAGAGAGAGCAGAAAGGAAGAAACGGGCAACTAAAAATCCAATGGTAAAATTTTCATTATTTTCCTAACTTTTAGGTAGATCTCTTTTTTTACATAATTAAATGCCTATGTTATGTTTAGTGCAATAGAGATACCTATTATAAAAATTGTTCTTATGAAATGCTGATTGGTTTTGGTCTGATAAAACATTATACCACAATCACATTTCATATATCTTTGTAGAACATGATTAGGAGCTCCCTAATAGTGGCATTCAGTATTTTAAACAAGCCTCATGGCTCTTAAGTAGAAATATATAGCAAATGAAATCATTTGAAATAAAGCCAGGCTTTTGAGTTAGGTCAAGAGGTAGGGATGGGATGAGATGGTGCAGAGGTTGAAACTGGGTGTTCTACTTTGATCAGATAAGTTCTCTGATCTGTGAGGAACTGTGGGTGGCAGTGGGAACTTTGAGCAGACAACAAAGATTTACTTAGTAATAAATTAACTATTGGATAATAAAGTAATTTGATTTTAATCCAGTCAGGTTGCTTTTTATAGTGGTAATTTAAAATATTAATACATCATTATTTGAGTGTGGTTAAATACTTTACCATATTTCATTAATTCTAAGATGTTTTCTATTGTAATACACAATTTTATGTGTATTACATAAAATTTGCCAAATATATAGAATAAATGTTGCCAAATATCTGTTAACTGTTATGAGATGCATCCTCATTTCACTGATGCTAAAAAAATGAAAGGTGTGCATTATAGAAGATAGGAAATATGGTATTTTAAACTATTGCAAATTTTTAAAAACACACTCATAACTAATTTTACTCAGAACTTGTTAAGTATTTAGTCATCCTTAAAATGAGTACATTTTAATACCATGTGTAAGTAGATACTTGATGACTTTTTTTGGGGGGTAATGGGGATCGAACTCACGACCTCACGCTTGACAGGCAGGCACTTATGCCACTGAGCTAAATCCCCAGCCTTTGATGACTATTTTTGATGGATATTTTGTCTTTTCATAAAAGGAGACATCTTAAGAGGTTATTTTACATTGAGTTATACAGTTTGTTGGGCTACATAGAACATTAACTGTGAAATATAACATTGAAGTGAATATTCATGTTAAAATTATCTTAATGCATTTACATCTTAGATTTAACATTGTTGGGCCATTTAAAAATGTGCATATTGGAGCAGAACATTAAATCTGTTTCCATTTTAGTCACAGAAAAGAAAAGCAAAGTCAGCTACTGAGAGCTCTGGAAAGAAGGATGTCAAGAAGGTGAAATCCTAAAGCCTAGAAATAAAGTTTTAAATGGGAAACTGCTATTTTCGTGTTCCCATCTTCAAATGCTAATTGCCAGTTGCAGTATATTCATGGTACTTTAAGAAAAATGTCTTTGGTTTTGATTTCTTGCATATTTTATATATTTTACAATGCTTTCTACCTGCAATGTGTAGCTTTATATTTTAGTCATTCTAGTATTTTTGTGTACTGTATTTTGTGCATTTCATGTTGTCATCAAAATCCTCTCAGTCCTTGTTTTTTTGAAGCTTGTGCTGAGGTTTTAGCTTTTCTATGTTTTATATGCCGCTGCTTTGAAAGAGAACCTAGATTCTATAGCTGTATTATTGTTGTTTCATACTTTAAATTTATATGGCTGTGGAAAAAACGAATTAAATTGATTTGAGGAGAAAGACTTTTTCACTTCTTTGTTGCTTTCTTTACTATTGAGTCGGCTTGTATGTGTGGCTGCACACCGTAATTAGCATAATAATTGTTTCTTTGAGGTCATCTAAATATTTTTTTCCTAAAGGAATAAAGGGTGAGAAAAGAAAAATATTTAAAAAAACTAATATTTGATACTGTGCTTGCTGTCAGTATGCATTACATTTAAATTATTCTCAATATTCAAGTGAGAATGTAATAAAGAAATGTCTGTAAGAAATTTAATTATTTCCTGTTTTTTGTGCAGTAGAAAGCAGTGTGTTTACTGAATTGTATTGCTCACTACTATTTTGTTGAAAGCTAAAGCTTTGCTTGCTGATTTGTGTGTGGTCTTCTGTCCCATAGAGCCAGTTCAGAGGAGACTGAATATAATGTGTAGATTTTATTAACACCTAAGTTAAACATATGAAATAAGTGTTATGTATTGCAGAATAAGTGGGGCCTATATTCATTAGAGTACAGTTATGTTCAGATAACAGTCTCAAAGTGTCAGAGGTTTGTTCCATCAAGAGTTAATCTCTCACACTGCATATCACAGGCAGATTAAAAGCATGTGGGATGGGATAGATTTGCTCCATGCAGTTCTTTGAGTCCTGGTTGATTGAGGCTCTGCTGTTTTGTAATTGCACTATCTGGGACACATGGCCTTGTCAACTGCTGCTGTGGGATAAAAATGAGAGGCTGAAGATTTTCATGTAGGTTCAGCCTAAAATTGACATATGTCACATCCACTCAGATTACATTGCCCAAAACTAACCACATGGTCCTAGGTACCTGCAAGAGGGCTAGTAAATGTAGGGGAACAAATGGAATGTCTTATATTACTGCCTTCACTAGCTTGCAGTTTGGCTCCAAATTCTAATACAGAACTGTAAACCCCAAAATTAAATTTTGGTACTTTCTGTTCTAGTGAGATGCAAAGCTACCATCAGTCACCTTAACTATAGAAAATGAAACCTCAGAGAGTTTTACTGGTACTCTCAAGTTCTGGATACTAGAAAATAGGCAATGAAGGCCTAGACGCTGATCTATCATTTCAGCCTTTCTTTTCTCATGGAGGAATGAAGACAGGGTGAGAACAGGTAGTTAGGGTCTTTGAGTGCTTTCATGGAAATTTAACAAGATTACTTCTTGTTCCTTCTCTGTTAACCTGAAATGGATAACAGCTGAGCTATACATATGTGTCTACTTTAAGACAGAAAATTTTCAGGTAAGTTTTTTCAGGCTTTTCACAGGGTCATTTTCCTCATTCATAATTAGGACTTTTATGAGTCTTCCTTCGACCAAAGAGATGAGGATTTCAGCTCCCCAAGGCTGTCAGTGACCGATTGTGATATCATCTTTAGAAATCTGAGAAATGGTTATGACTCTACTATATTTTGAGTAAATTTACTACCTCCTGTTTCTCATCTTAAAGGACATAACTACATTGTTGAACCCAACTTATGAAGAAGACTCATACAATGAGCATCATATGATAACATAGTCCCAATAATACTGCGTTGGGGGTACAAAATGACCTAACTCTGAATGTGAAGCCCCTGTTATTGTCAAGTCTTCACAAAAACATTAAACCCCCATAGAAAATTTAATAGTCCCAGAAAAGAAATCCCATTTCAAATGAGGTCTAGACCCATGGGGTAATTGTTGGGGAAAAAGAGCAGGATAGAGCTATTGGAGGCCAAAAGTGGGAACCAGTGCTATATACCTGCAGAAAAGAACAATGATCTTGTCCACCAGCAAAAACCGTGTAATCAGTTGTATTGTAACCTGGATCAACTAGATTCCTTGTTTAGAAAATGTGGAAGGTGGAAAGTGAGAAGAGGAACAGGGGCCCTGAGAGGTTTCTTTCATTTACAGCCTATGTCGATAAGGAGTGTCTCAGCTATTTTTCTTATTGCTGTGACAAAATACCTGACACCCAAAGTTAAAGAACAAAAAGTTTATTTAGCTCACAGTTTGTAGGGGTTTCAATTCATGGTTGACTGGCTCCAAGGTAGGGTGGCATGGAAGAGGAGAAATAGTTCGTGGCAAGCAGAAGGCAGCAAGTATTGAAGTAGTGAAGCAGCAAGCAATAACAGCAGTCCATTTTCTGTCCCTCATATTCTATCCAGGCTACATGCCCTTAGGGAGGGTAACACATCCCATCATCCACACTCAAAACTGTGCTAAACCATTCAGTGGACTAATTTAGTAATCATACATCATTAATCCCAGCATCACAAACTCTAGATCCAGCCACCTTTGAAAACGCCCTACATATGACCACATAAAGCTTTGGAGGGAAATCCAGACACAAGCCATAAGAAGGGGTAAGTAGATTTCCCAACAATTAATGCTGATGTACACATTGATTTCTCTCTAAGGATTTTTACCCTTGAAATCTTCAAATTTATTAAATTTCAAACTTATGTGGCCATTCCATTTTATGATTCTTTTGTTTGCCTGAGCTATCCTCCTTACTAGATAAGGGGTCCGTTTTTTCTGTGCTGGAAATACACATAGCTAAAACTGTCATATTTCCTTTCCCTCATTCTTATCGCTTCTATATGTCCTGGTTGTTTTTTTTTTCTATCTACCAGTATCTTGTTGAGATTTGTTCAGAGTCCTGGGATGCTTTTTTTTCACTTTCTGCATGAAAGACTGGGAGAGCTAGGGGTTTACATTTCTGGTGGCCACTTTCAACCAAATACCGATGGGATCTGATGTGTAAGTATCCCCATTTTCTCACCCTTGAGCCAGGTAACTATGGTTAGTGTGTTTGCCAGAGTTTCACAGGATTAAGCTCCAATCACCTGCAGAGTAGCCATCTTGATGGCATGCTTCTTATTGACTGCTTTCTTTTCTCCTTTATCATTTCCCTACTTTCAGTGGATGTTTCCTGGGGCCAATTCTTAACTACTCAGTTTTAAGTTTTGCTTCTAAGGGAATCAAATTAAGATGCTCACCTTGTATGCATAGCTCTTCCAAGCTCTTAATTAATTTATAAAAGTGTAGGGTGTTTCCTCAAGGAGACTATCTTAGTTACTTTCTTGTTGCTGGGCCAAAACACCTAACACACACAAGTTAGAGGAGGAGAGGTTTATTTTGGTTTACAGTTTGTAGATTTTTCGGTCCATAATCAGTTAGTTCCAAGGCAGGGCAGCATGGTAGAAGGGCAATGACTGCAGAGAAACAGTTCATGGCAAGTCAGGCAGAAAGCAGAGGATCAAGAGAGGAGGAAGGATGTGCATCCTTCATGCCATACTCACAGTGACCCACCCCTTCCTCCAGGCTTCACCTCCCAATGTGAAACTCAGCTATAAACCCATCAGTGCACTAATCTAGTATTACACACCCATGATGCAGTTAGCTCCCCAAAGCCCCACCTTTGAGTGCGTGAGGTTTTGGGGGACATTTTAGGTATAAACAATAAAAGAGTATAATTGGATAGCATACCTTTGATCTATTTTTATAAGATCCACCTCTGCATAGTGGATCGTGTGACTAGATCAGAACATTCTGCACTGGTACAAACTACTAGGTTCTGATTTCTCTTTATTAACAAAATTTTCTCATGCCATTAATAGAAAAATTTGGGAAAATACTGGCAAATATTGTGAGATTCCCAAATGTTTGGTAAGGTCCAAACTGGTGCCTAGGCTATTGTCTCTGAGTGTTCTCTATGTTACATGATACCCTTTTGTTGTACAGTAGTTTATTTAGGTAGCTGGGCCAGGTATTGACCCTTCTCACTACTGGGTATATAAGCATCACACAATCATGGTGATAGGTTTTTTTTTTTTAAAATCTGTTGGCTAGTGAGCTGATCATTTGTCCTTTTCTTGATATATTGCATTTCTGCTGGGGAAAGTTTTGCCCAGGCCGCTGTAGTCAAATCCAAGCTACACTTTTTCATTAATTTTCAACCACATCTTAGTAGTGCCTCCAAAACCTGCTTGTTTAGTTTCTTTCTGTGACATATGCATTAGAATTCTTCAATATGTTTGACTACTAAATTACAAGGGCTGCTTTTGAGGGTCTGAGTATATCTCCGGGAGGTCGATGGTGAGCAGTCTTCATGTCCAGCTGTATACTTCCCATCGTGAATACAATTTTAAAGTGTCTTCTGCATTGGTGGAGACCAAAATCTCTTTGCTGTATCCAAGACAGAAAAGACCTTTGCTTAGGGCCCCACCTTCGCTAGAGCATTTAGTATGTGACCATCAACATCAGTCCCCTAAAATCAGCTCTAAGTCCCCAAATGCTGATTGTTTTCTACCTGACCTGACCAGTTAGTTTTGTATTGGCTATCAGCGTGCTGATGGAATGACAGTTTACCCCTTTTGTACAAAGATTGTCTTGGCATTCCACCTGCCGTTTCCCAGTGTGAGCTAGTGATGTTGTTTAGAATTGGTTAGATGATCTCCATTGATTGCAGTTGTGTCTGAAGTCTTGAGTGGCTTTGTGAGGGTATCCTTTTTTTCCTTTTCATGTATGACTATCCCAGTTTCTAAGACCTCAAGTTTTCTTGTCATTCAGTTCCTTATTTTTCCTAATTTGCTTTTCACGACTACTAAAACTAAAACTATCTCCCAGACAAGTTTTTAGTTCATTTAAAATACCCTGTAGTCATTACCTACTGACTAAGGGCCTTTAAGTGTTCAGGTCAAGCCAGTTCTAAAAGCCAAGCCATTCTGGGTACTGTTATTTAATGCCTTTTTGACTTTTAGTCTTGTTTTATTTTGTTTTCTCCTCTACTTCAGTCCAAGAATAGGCTTTTTTTCTCCATGTAACAAATGCTTTAATCCACTTTTATTACTGTACCCCACTTCCTTTCAGTGATTGCACTCACAATGTAAAATCTTTGAAATCCACAACTATAATCAAATCCACAACCATAGTCAGACTTTTGACCAAAATTCCTGGGTATGTATTACTATTAAGGTTTATATATTATTTTTAGTCTGTCTTTGCTTCACAAATGTGTAGATTAGTGTACATACAGTGTCCAAATCAGGTTGAACATGATAACGTGGAAGAGATTCAGAATACTTTAGAGAAGGCCCATGATGCCCCAGAACTTTATCTCCTTATCTCTGGATACAGATGAAGACAAAATTAAAAAGAATGGAATGTGGGGTCTGCCATCTAGTTGGCTTTATGAATCCTTGGACCAAATGAACTCGTATACCAGTAGTGGCGAACCTGTGGCACGCATGCTGTATAGCCTGCTGTTTGTTTCACTGAAAGCTCTAAAAGGTTGGTCATCACTGCTGTAGACTAAAAAATGCCTTATACTACAATTCTACATATTCTAAGGGAGATCTAGCTCACATGGACCCTTGGTGGTCCTGCAGATTGAAATCAGGGACAAAGTTATCCTAAATCCTAGCAAGATTATATCCTGGGCCTCCAATAGCAGTGTTTCAAATTTGAGGCCTGGACTTCAGTTTCTTTTGTGGAGATTTTTCTCTCCAAGTGTAAATCTCAGGGGCTTATAGTTGGTAATTATTGAGACTATGTCAGAGTTAAGGATGGAGGTGAGATTCAGATACTGTTAATAAAGGATGAATCATGTAGATAATCAGTTGGGGCACTCAGGACTATCTTCCTGATTTAGCCCTACCACATTTGTGTATTTCACAAGGGATGAATACATCTAAAGAGTGGCAAAGAAAGCAAAGTAGTATTTTATTAACTGGGAAAATGGCTCCAAACCCTGAATTAGCACTTCTGAGGCTTCATACAAAAAAGTTTATAGAATAGAGAAAGCCTGGAACTTGGAGCCAAAACAAAATGTCTTAGCATTTCTTTTATGCCAAAATCAAATCTCAGGCTGCCATTCCAATGAGAAAAAACTCATATAGCTACCAGCTCTAGAAAGAGGCTTTCCATTCATATTGGATTTGTTTCTATACTCAGGACTATACCCACTAGAAATTGTTGCCCAGCAGTGCCCAGGGACGTGACCTATCAATTTTGTCAGTTTAGCACTCCTCTGCCCCTTGAGTAGGAGGCTGGAGAACAGACCAGAGAACCTCTGAGCCCCTTTCTCTGGAAATCAGTATGGACACCATGCTCATACTGCTCAGATGCTGTAGTTTGGTTAGTTCCTATAGCCCATAGTAGATTACATGCTCATGGGTGGCTGGAACAGTGACTACTATAAAAGATATTAAGAGGTTCTATTATAGAATACAAACTTAATAATCTTGGCTTAGACTCATATAATCTATGTAAGATTGTTTATTGCCTACCTTTTTTGGAAATCATTGGTGAAATTATCAATAAAGTTGTGAATTTCAAAATAATTAATGGTTGGCTATTCATTGGCATCAGAATTCTTTTTAAAGAGAAAAAGACAAAAACAGTTTCAAAAACAAGATAATAGGAAATTGACAATGGTTAATGTATTGTATATTATGTTCAAAGTAGTTCCTCAGATTACAAGATATAGGCATGTATAATAGATCAAACAATCTAAGCACAAACCATTTCAGTGAACTGAGAAAAATCAGTAGTATATCACCTTAGCTACCTTTTGTGTGTGTGTATATATATATATTCCATTTTTTCTTCCTTCTTTATCCTTTTGCCCATCCCAGTTCTTTACTTTTGAGCTGTTTCTTTCACTTTCACAGTAGGTATTATAGATTTTGGGTCTTACTTTTTCAGTTTCTTATACTAGGGAGACAATATGATGTTTACACATGTGGGTCTGGTTTATTTCACTTAAAAGTATGGACTCTAGTTGCATCCATTTACCTATAAAGGCTTCGAGTTTATTCTTTATAGTTGAGTAGTACTCCATCATATAAAAATACATCATTTTAATCCATTCCTCAGTTGATGGACGTTTGGGTTGTGAGAAATGACAACTCCTTCAAGTTATGATACAGGTGAAAAAGTGATGTTTTCGTAAGTAAATATGCTTAATTCTGCTCAACAATTTGGATATAGTTGGACTGTTATTTTAAAATGGGCTTTTGTAGTTTTTTAATAAGTATAAAATATGTGAATCATTTGCACGTCATAATTTTTCACATGTAGGGATCTCATATAATGCTAGGTGGGTGCTGTGGCATGCCACACTGCCTAAGTTTCATGGTACTGAAACTGGTAATTATATCTCAGGATATAGGGATTTAGACTTAACAACCTGCAGGAAGACATTTCACATTGTGTTCACAATTGTCAGCTTCAGCTCTGAAAACAACTACCTTTGCTTTGGCTTTATTTTTGTCTATCAGCATTTGCTACATAACAAACCACCCTAAAACTTAGTGGTTTAAAACAACTGTTTATTTAACTCACGGTTCCATTGGTTGGCAATTTGGGTTGGACTCAAGGATTCAGCTGCTTTCAAGGTATCAAATCCCTGTTTATGAATTCAAAGAAATCCTTGTAAATTGAAATAGGGCTATTGAGATCCTAGTAAAGATGAATTATTATAATCCAAATGGCATATACTTTGAAAGAAAGCAAAATGCAGGACAAAATTTTCTTGGGGTCAAAATGGCAGTGTCAAAATTAGGCAGTGAGATCAAAATGTCCTGTATTGACTGGACCAGTGCGTATACTGAGGTCCAAGCAATGTCCTGTTACCCTCATCCTGTAACAAGTCCAGAACTCAGACAAACCCTTTTGAGGCAGCAAACTTGTACTTGCATCAGAGTAAGCCTTCACACCATTTTATTTTAAAGTTGTTGAGGTCTGTGATTCCTGATTGTCACTGCTGCCATTGCTGTTACTAGACTGTGTATTGTCACCTTCTAACTAAATTGATGTATTAAGGAGCAAAATGCCTCCAACTCCCATCTCACTGGCTCCTAAGTAAGGTATCTGTTTCTTTCATTGTCTTTGTCTCATTGACTCTCTGTAACCTTGAAATTCACTCTCATTTGAGCTTATACTCCACTAGCCCCCTCTGAGGACATTATAGCAGTGTATTCTACTGAGAAAATAGGTATGGGGAGTACTGGAAGAATACTGAGCCAAAAGGAACGTAGACATTTTTGCTTTCCATTTCTTTGTAGGGTATGTGATTTCTCTGTCAATGTCTGTGTCATTGTCTTTATCCCTCTCAGCTTCTCTCCAGAGGTTTCTATCTCCTTAATGAATGGCCTTTCTTGGAGGCCCAAGTTGTGCATTTTTTTTTTTGCAGTACTGGGGATCAAACTCATGACCTTTCACTTTCCAGGCAGGTGCTTATGCCACTGAGTTAAATCCCCAGCCCTAAGTTGTGCATTCTGTTTTTATTGTTTCTTTGATAATTATCCTCCATAGATCAGGGTAATGTTTTTGGTAAGTACTTTCATTTTTACGTGCTGCAGTCTTCAAATTGTGGGATTGAATAATCATAAAGATCATCCTCCATAGAAGGTCTTATCATAGGTAAGTGGTTCAACTGTTTGGCTATGCCTAGGTCAGTAGTACACCCTCTGGCTATGTTGTAGTCAGGGGTTGTGAGGAGAACAGTTAGAATCAGGACATGGAATTTATAATATTTAATTTCATGGTGGTCACCCAGAATTAACACAAGAAGGTGCAGGAAATCTTTCCACAACACCAAAGACATAGAATATTCAACCAGGGGTCTGAATCCCACAGCAATGTCCTGTATGAGTCCAGATGAAGACCCAGAGCTCATGACAATGCCTCCCACAAAAGTCCAACTGGGTGTCCAGAGCCCACAAGAAAGACTCAGGCCAGTCACTTTTACGGATCTGTACTGGGAAGGCCCAAAGATCAGAGGTGAAAGCTAGAAAGTCTTTGCCAGCGGGGTGAGGGAGCTGTGCTGGTAGGTTGAGTTTTCTATGCTGGAGCCGAGAAGTCACATTCAAAACCAAGGCTGTTTTGAAAAGCACCACAGCCATCCTCAGCAACACGGAGGTCCCGAGCTCCTCTGACGATAAGCATAGTTGAGTACATGCCAGGAAGCCAAACTTGTACTTAACGAGTTCATCCTGGACATTTAAGCAGCACATGTCTTCCCCTCTGGGACCATGAAGCAATGCTCGATGTAAGGAACAGAGCTTCTCCAGGAGAACAAATGGCTCAAACAGCAACACGTAGGAGAACCCTCAATGCCTCAATGCCTCCCCCGTCTCCAAACCTCTAATTATGCTGGCAAATTTCCTCAGGTAGAACATCTGCACTCAGCACCATGGTGATTTAATTCCGCTGGTATTAAGTTGACCAACAGTTTTTAATCTATAATAGGCTACAAGGTGAGGTTATGTGGTATAAAATTTGGTAGCATGAGCTGCAAACTGTAGGGTTAATAGGCCATAGTTGACACCTCTCTAAAGTCTGCTTCTTGCCCATGAGTACACTAATCTTTCTTTTGTATGTTAATGCCAAGGCTGTTTCTTCCCCTTTCAAGTCCACATATTACACTTTAACCAGAAACAAATGCTCTCCCCACTTTGGGAGAGGAATGACCAAGTTTCCTCTAGAAGTGACGAGAAAGAAACACACTAAAAGCTGCCCGTCAAACTCAGTGTCTATAATCTTTATGGGACGTCTTCATCTCTTTAGTTCCTGGGCCTCCCTGAAGTGGTTAGTCATAGTATATATTGCATCTCACAGCTGTTTGGGGCTAGTGAATTGCCTACCAGAACTGTAGATATAAATCTATTGGTAGAGAAGGTTCCTTCGTCAGTATATCTGAGCAACTGGAGAAACTACTTCTGAGAGGATTAACCCAAGATACTGTGAGGGCAGCAGTACTTCCTTTCCAGGTAATGGTGGCACTTTGGGCAAAGCCACATTGCCAGGTTGATTCTTCAATGTGCTGAGCTCCACTCCTGAAGATTCTGACACCAGGAATGTGTATTTCTAACAAGTTTCCAGATGATATTGATATTGCTGCTGGTCCATGTGGTTGAGCAGAAGTGCAGTTCTGTTATAATGTTGATCATTTCAATATAGGGATTTTTTTCTGGGAACCCTTCAATCTTTTATTAGTACACTTGTGATACATAATTTATTCATTGTGGGGAGCTAGTACATTTACATAGCGCATCGCAATCCTTTTTACTTTTCCTTCCCTTTCTGCCTTCTTCCTCCATTCCCTTACCATCTGCAAAAGATCTACTTCCCTGTTTCCTATCATCAAGCTTTTATTTTTTTTTTAAATTGCTTATTTTTTGGGTTTCTCATATAACCATGCAACATTTAAACTTTTGTGTCTGACTTATATTACTTAGCATTATGATATCAAGCTGAATCCATTTTTTTACATTTGCTCAAACTTACCCTTCACAACTTGGCGATACTCTGCAGTACTCCATTGTGTATGTGTGTGTGTGTGTGTGTGTGTGTGTGTGTGTGTATATATATATATATATATGTATGCCACATTTTCTTTATTCATATGTTAATAAGCCCAGATTTAGCCATTATTGAGTTTTGCTGTCATAGACATACATATGCATGTATTACTCTAACATGACATATTTATTTCTTTTGGGAAGATTACCAGAAGAGGAATAGCTGGGTCAAATGGAATTTCTAGTTTTTGTTCTTTGAGGACTATCCACGCTGATTTCTATAGTGGTTATACTAGTTTACATTCCCATGGACAATATAAAAAAGAGAATTCTTCACTTTCAAAACTAGAATATTTTGCATTCTATCTCTCCTAGTTCCTGGATCGCGCTCTTTCCTCATGCTGATTGTGATGTGCATATTCAATTTATGCTTAATTCCTGCCACTTGTGTCCAACCTAACTTCTCTCCTCTGCTTATTTGGTGATACCTTTGTTAACACCTCTCCCATATTCATTTTCTGCCAGGAAAGGACTAACTGCCACATGACAATCTCTTCATGTATTCTGTCCCAAATTTGCATGACTGGGAGTCTAATTAGCTGCTCAGGTTTTTTTTTTATGCCAGCCATTAGAGTGGCCTATGGATTTATTTTATTTTACTTTTTATTTTGAGGGTAAAATTAAAGCAGAACAAAACAGAGCACAAAACAACAATGTAAGAGACTTGAATTTCAAAGTAAGACCATCAGAGATCTTCACTATCATATTATCTCTTGTTTTCTTCCAATAGATGTCCATATCTTCAAATACAGAGAATTCACATGAAATAACACAGTATAGAACTCATCTGAACAGGATGAGGAAGGCGTTTTAGGTTTTCAAGACCAGACAATAGGGCAGGCAACAATGGCTGTCATAGTGTCTCTCATTCTCTTCAAAATAGCTGTCCATACCTTCATGTGTGTTGAAATTAAACAAAACAGAACAGACTAAAATCACTCTGAACAAAGAATAATATTGCTGGATTTCACATCATGGCGCTATGGAATCAGCACTGGGTACTGTAGTGCCTCTTTTTCTTCAAAGAAGTTGTTCATTTCATAATGCATTATATAATCAGTTCTCATAAACTATGGATTGGCCTATGGATTTTTAGGCAATTGGGTTGTTGGCTGTGATCAGTGAAAGGCAGACTAACGTGGTAGGTAGCATGGCTGCCTAGGCAATAGGGGTTATGTGTAGAGTAGCTGGACATATGGCTTGGCATCTGACAGGTAGCGATGGATATTTAGAGTCATGTTGACTGGCAGGGTTGATTTTTTTTTCAGATGGTACTGAGTATATTGCTTATTTTTGGAATACTAATGCTATGCAATATATCAGATATACAGGGGTAATTATGAAAAAATCAGCTGAATTAAACACTGAAAACTTAGTGTTCAGTAAATAATTTCTTCCTTGAGCTCTTTTAGCAGTTCTCCCACACTCCTGCTGACCCAATCTATTTCTGGGTCTCCCAAGACTTGTTACCCAGCAACTAAGGTTAATGCTTGCTATAATAGAGGGCTCCAGACTTGTGCTCCAGGCCTTAGTTTGGCCTCCATTTTGATTCACTGATTCTGGGCCATACTGATTGTTAAATATGTCGAATACCACCCTTATGACTTGAATAAAAAAAGGATTTGAGACTTACAAGAGTCATATGTAGTATATGTTCTAGGTATACTTGTGGTGTAGTTATAAATTGTGTATGTCATAGTTTGGTTGATTTGTTCTAAAGGAGTTCAACGTGTCTTTCTATAAACTTTGCTTTTATTTAGACAGGGTCTTGCAATGTAGTCAAGGCTGGCCCCATGAAGTCCTCCTGCCTCAGCCTCCCAAGTGCTGAGATCACAGGCATGCACCATCATGCCTGGCCTAACTTTGCATTTTAATCATTCACTATTTGTGTAAGGGAGAAGGAAAAGATTATGTTTTTAAAAACATTTTTATGTGAAAATATTTTCTCAGGTTCACTGTTTTGTACCAGGAAAATAAATTTTGGTCACAGATAAGAGTTATTGGAATGTCAGTAATTTAGTACTGTATTCCAGTAAAACTGACCTAAAAGGAAAATAATCCCTTTCCTTTGTGAAGAAGAACTATTTTCATAGTAGCAACAAATTTATCAGTATCCTCTACAGGGCTATAATGTAACACAATTTAACAGAAAAACAAATATTGTCAAATGTTTTCATTCCTACTGGGGATTTGGCATGATGTATATTATCTTGTCCATAGTTCTATGCAAAGGCCAGTGCAAGGGCTGTGTAATAACAGGGTCCCAAAATAAAAATATAATGACTCAAAGAACATATGATATCTTGAAACAAACTAGAATTCATCAACAAATAATAAAATATGCAGGAAGCAAAGTATTGCTCTGAACATTTACAGAATGAAATTATATTGGGCTTATTCTTCAGCAGTTGAAGTGTATTTGATGAAAGGAATCACATTATATAGTTTAGATTTAAAAGGTACGGACTTTAGGAAATGCAGAACAAGCCATGAGCCATTATTCAAGAATTGTCTCCTGTTGCTCACCCTTTCAATGTGTAAAGTAATAAAAATGTACCACTCAGATTTATTAAAATATGAAGTATGACTCTAAAGTAACATGATGAATTGTTGTATATGAATTGTGGAATGAGGACCATTACTTTAGAGTTATAAACTCTTGATTATTACTGTTTGGGGAGGTGAAATATTCTAGATATTGCAGTAGATGTCAAGAAACTTACACCAAGTGCAAAGCTTTATATGTAAAGTAAAGGTATCAAGGTATGGGAGAAAGGATCCAGCATTAGGGAATCAGACTCATCTGGAGTCTGGCCCTAGCTTCCCCACTTAACCAGTCTGTGAGCTTGGCTTATTATCTACCACTCAGCATCTGTTGGCTCATCTGTGATGTGGGGCTGATACACTCGAGGCTGACGCTGAGCGCTACATGCAGCATGGCTGGAACAGTTGTTTGCAGCTGAGCTCTGTTCTGGCTGGCCCAGTGTTTGCTCTGATTGCTGTGTACTTTTAAGTATTTTGACAGTACCTCCTAGTAAACCTTAATGAGTACTGTCATTAGGAGCATAAAATGGACAATGTATGTGAGGTTTCTGGAATGCAGATACCGCTCCTCAACTATTAGTTTGAACAACTTTAAAAAATGTTCTTCAGCCTAAAAAGAGGAAAAGAAAAAATTCTAACTTTCACTATGATATTAACTATGAAAATTGTTTATATCTTATAATTTATTAAACATCTGGTAAACAAGCATTAAGTTTCTAATCTTTGCCAGCTCCTGAGGGATGATGGGGTTTAAAGGATAAACACTTCACTATTCCTACCCTTGATGTGCTTGCTACTCAGAGAAACACTAGATCTGTTTCACTGAATGCAGTGAGTCAGGATGCACCTACAGATATGCCTTTATGCAAATTCAGTGTAGAGACGCCTTCTGTGCAGGTGCAGCCTGGCTTGGCTGCTGACCTCAGCTGGATTTCACTTGCTTCCTCATCTCATGTTCTTATGCAGCACACAACACACACAATTATACATGGCATCCCTGGTAATTGTTGCAGCGGAGGTACTTGCCAAGGGCTAAAGTTCTGTAGTGGTAAGAGGTGCTGTTTTTTACAAATAAATAGCTTTGGCCAAATACAGAAGAGAAAGCATTAGGATTTGTATAAAGACATAGAAGTATAAAATAACAGAGATTAGGAGAATTGTGGATGCTCCTAACCAGATATATTTGGAGTCTTTGTTTTGATGAAAGTAATGGTAATACAATTAAATATTAAAATTATGCATAAGTTAATGCTTTTTCATTTTTCTTGGAGTAGATAGCATGCTTTCTGTTCTTACATTTTCAACTGTATTAAAAATTGTTTTTAGCTGACAAAATGCAGTCCCCTAAATTCAACTATGTGAGATCATTTAGTGACTTTCCAACTAGCCTTGATCAGCGGTCAAAGGAGGCTGAGTCAGTGAGATGATGCTTTAAAAAAAAAGAATATGGAGCTTTTTTAATGACTGAATTATGAGTCTGTGTGTACTTTATAGAATACTGACATAAATTTTTAGAGCTTCATGACCTTCAGAGACCTGATTATACTTTTCTTATTTCAAAATATCACAAATAAGAATTATTCAACCTGCTAATAGGTTAGCACTATGAACGGTATTGTTCTTCTAAAAATGGTGTGTGTTCATCATAAAAATTCTAGCAATTAAACAATTATCTGTCGGAACATGCTTCTATGGAAAAATTTTGAAAATTGGAGCATTACCAAAAGGTATAATAATCTTTATTTTCTGATTTTTAAATTTTTAAGATCTGCTTAAATAATATGAATGTCAAAGTGGGTCCATTCGATTCAGCTATTCCCCTTCTAGGCATCTTTCCTAAAGAATTAAGGACATCATATTACAATGATACATGCACACCCATGTTTATAGTAACACAACTCATAATAGCTCAATCTTGGAAGCAGCCTATGTGTCCAATTAATAGGTGAATAGATAAAGCAAATGAAGTATTTATACACAGTAGTGTACTGCTCTGCTGTGAAGAAGGATAAATTTGAGTCATTTGTAAAAAAATGGATGCCCTTGTATACCATACGGTTAAGTGAAATAAATGAAGCGCAGAAGGTTAAATACTGCATGGTTTCTCTTTTATGAGAAACTCCAAGTATAAATAAAGATCAAAATAAAAGATAGTTAATAGGAAGCAGGATGGTGCATTAGCAAATGGGAAGGGGACAAAGAGATGGAGGGAGAAGAGGAGGATTGGGACAAGGAACGTAAAAAGAATTAAGATGTGTTATGTATATGTATCCCTTGCCATGAGGCATGTAATCACTGTACTGCAAATGTGCTAATAAAAAGCATTAAAAAATGATGAAAGAAAAAACTTAAAGCTAAAGCCACCTTAAATCACCCTGACACAACTACCCTTAACATGAGATTAACAGCATTCCATATATCTCATTGCACATACATAGATAGGTGATAAATGAAAGGAACCAATTTTTAAAAATAAAACTTGGATCATACCATACATAATTTTATTCAGAATTACTCAATTCACAATTGCTAGTACATAACAGAAAACATAAAATGGAATGATCTTTGGAAAAGCATTTCCCATCATGGAGAGCACATTCTAACAGATCTTGCTAAGGTTGAGGAAAAAGGTTAATGACAAATACCAAGAGATTGATGTTATCACTTTTTCTTTTTTTTTCTTTTCAATTTTAAATATTGACTTCCTGGTATAAAAGGTGAAGTCACATACACTTAACCTTCTTCATTTCCAGTACTTTTGATTTTTATTACTTTGTCAAGGTCTATAACATTTACTTCATGTTGTAAGAATCAGTTACAAATTATGTTTGCCTGCCAGTTAATAGATATATAACTATAGTGACTTACACACCTAGGGACTTAGTCTCACTCCTTGAGAGAGACTAAGGACAGTAGGCAGTTATGATCAGTGCTTCATGAATTCACTAAAGATCCAGTTCCCTCAGGCTTCCTGACTTGTCAGGCTTAGCCTATGGCTTTCATTTTTGAGGACACAAAATATCCGTTTGAGCTCTATTTTTGCTTACATTCCAGATGAGAATGAGGAGGAGGGAGGTCTCTCTCTCCCTACCCCTCCCCTGTCTCTTCCACTCCCTATTTTCTCTCTCCTCTTTTCCCTTCCTCTTTCCCCTTCTCACCGTTTCTCCCTCCTTATGCCTTTCCCTTTTTTCTTTGTGTCCTTGCTTTGGAACATGCACATGAGGATGGCTGTAGGGATAACGGAGTCTCATAATTTTAGGAGCCATACATCCTGAGTCTTCTCATGATGCACTGCTTTGGGGAGTTGGCTGTCTTCCAATTGATTTTTCATGAGTGAGGAACTTTATGTGTTAAGCCATTGAGATTTGTGGATAATTTGTTCATATTTCCTATGCTATTTAGATGTCTTCCTGGAACTGCCTATTCATTTAATGTCTATTTTTTCATTTGAACTTGTTTTTCTTTGTATGATTCAATATATAAATATTATATATTAGTCAATTGTTTGTTATATGCATTGAAAGTATCTTCTTTTTTGAAACTTTTACTTTGTATGATGTCTTATATAGAAGTATTTAATTAATGTGATCAAACTCATACTTTTCCCCAACTTTTGTGTTTATTGTGCCTTGTTTTTTAACATCATTTTTACCTTTATGTGATGAAGAAAGTCTCTCATTTCTACATTTAATGTTTTTGAAATTTTGCTTTACACATGTAGTACTTTGATCCATCTGGAACTTATTTTTTGTGTATTATGTGAAGTAAGAATTACATTTTATATCCCCTATTGTTGGAGGTAACAAATTGTTCCAGCACTATTTATGGAATAATTCATCCTTTTACCACTAATTTATAAATGCCACTTATGTTATATACCAAGTTCTCATGTGTATTTGTCAACTTTCCCATTTCTGAGACCACATCTTCACATAAATTTAAAGGAGGAGACATTTATTTAGCGTACAGTTTCAGAAGCTTCAGCTCATGATGGGCTGGCTCCAAGGCAGAGACATGATGGAATGGTGCTGAAATCGGAGATTAAGGAATGGCAGAACTGGCTGGAGTAGTAGGTGTTACCTGTGAATTACAAGATGCTTGACACATGTGCAGAAAACTTCCCAAAGCCATGCATGTGGAATTCTTGAGAGAAATTCAGCAGGTTTTCAACAAGAAGGCTGAGATCTGACATTAGCCTGAGGTTTGGGATCCCAGAACCACCACTCAGTACCTGTATGTAGAAATTCTTTTGGATTTCCTCAAGATTTGGGCAGTATAAAAAGATGCAGATGCCAAGATGAGCTTGCTTTGTGTCTTTCCTCAGGATAGTCCCCTTTGCATCGTCCAGCATGTACTTTTGTCTTGCTTTTTCCTCTTACTTGGCTCAAACTCCCTCTGGAAAGCCAGTTTCTCTGTCACTCTGTATTTTTACTTTTTCAGATAAACTTTGTCATTGCTTTTTGTTTATTTTGCTCAGTTCTTTGTTCGAGACAAGAATCTGTTACCTAACTTAAAAAGAGAGGCAAACAATGAAAAACCTGGTAAAATTTATTTGGCGAGCCACTTTTAAAAGGTGCTATCCAGTAACAGTGCAGAACAGCAAAAATACTCACTTTATGGCATTTAGGAGCAGGGAATAAATAACACCAGCAGAACACATACTGTACCCTCCAAAGGCATGGTCCCAGTGACCCAGCTGTTCCAGCTGGGTCCAACCCTCTAATGTATATTCAGCTATGAACATCAGTAGATTAGTCTTTTGATATGTAAATCATTCCCATTATCCAGTTACCTCTCCAGAAATTGTTAATCCAACCAAGCTGACAATTAACAGTCAAGTTGCATGCAGTATGCATGTGAATCTGTTTCTGGGCACTCTGGAGTACTGATCTGTATCAGGAGTCAGTAAACTATTTACCTCAGGCAAAATCTGACTGACAAGCAGTGCTAAAGCAGAATAGTAATATAAGTGGTGGAAACCCTGTCAAGGGATACCCTGTTATTTCTCTTTCTTTTCTCAATGTCTGCTTTTCCTTTTAGTACCCAATTTTAGCTGTTGCCCGGGATTCATAGTCTCTACTTACGTGTTGGATGCTCTACTGTTGGTAATTACTAGGATGGAACAGTGGAATTTTAGTCTAGTGAAATTTTGGTTTGGGAGTCTGTGACTTAGCAAGTTATCTTGCCTGTGGCCACCGGCCCAAGTTAGGAAAGCCAAGCTCTCCGGTGGGAGGAGAGCAGAGTGTTGGTGTGGCTAGGGCTACCTCTTTATCTTTCTTCAAGATCATCAGACCCTACCCTTTAACTATATTGACAAACTATGACGACTTTCTCAAACTGGAGACTCAGGACATGATTTTCTCAGGGTAAAAACAAGAGCAGACCCAGATAAACCAGAGTAGTTTGCTAGGAGCCAGTCTGTGCTTTGGACAGTAGCTTTTCATCAGGAAAGTGTCTTCCACAAGACTAAGGGAACATGATGGGCCACGGCAAGAGTTTTGCTCGTATAAATTTCATATGATACTCTTATTTTGCCTTTAGTAAAATTTGTTGACCTCTGATCTATTTAACTATCTTCAGATTGATATCATATTGCTTCAAAACTAATACAGTTTTATAATAAATCAGTATGTGATAGAATTTATTCATCCCCATTTTTAAAATTTTCTTGATCTTTCTTGACCTGTGGCTCTTCCATGTCATTTTTAGATTTAGCTTGTTAAATTCAATGAAAAAATATTTTAGGATTTCAGTTGGAATAAATTGAATAATATTTTTTTCCTTTGTGAGTCTACATATGGTTAGAGTTACTCCTAAATATGTTACATTTTGTTGCTATTGTGAATATTTAAAAATATATATTATACATTTTCTAATTGGTACATTAAATTTTGCATTTTAATTTCATATGTTGCAACACTGCTGAAATGAATACTTGAGTTGTTTTTCACTACTGTGAATATTCATATACATGTTCTTGTGTAGACATTTTTTCAATTCTTTGGGTTATATAGCTTGGAGTGGAATTGCTGAGTCATATAGTTATTCTTCTTTAGTTTTGGGGGAGCTGCCAATAATGAATCTTCTCAGTCACCAATCTTATTTTTGTTTCCATCTTCTACTTATTTGGAAGTCGTGCATTTTACTTATGCTGTTCTAGTAGTTTCTTTAAAAATTTAAATCAGTATATAGCTTCTTAAATGTGACTTAACAGTTTCTGATATTAATCACTATAACTACTTTTCCGAATAATGCAAGGACACTAGAATACATATACTCTTCATCACTTTCTTTTCCATGTTATTTTCTAATATATTTGTCATTAAACCATCCAACTACCATTATCGATTTTTATACTCAGTACCTTTTCAATTTGCAAGCATGTTTTTCATTTTCTGTGTTCATCTTTGTTCATGTGTCTTACATTTCTCTTCTGAAATTATTTTCATTGGAATATATATTTTCATTGCCTTGCAAAAAGAGTGTGAGTGGAAAATGCTCTGTCTTGTTTTTCTGAAAATGCTTTTTGTTTATTCTTACTTCTTAATGACTGTTTAACTAGGCATAGTCTTCAGGATAGGGGATATTTTCCCTTATCACTTTGAAACTATCACTCCATTTTATTTGAGCCTACATTTTCAATCTAATAGTCATTCCTTTGTAGGAATGTTTTGCTTTGTTTTATCTTTGGTATTATGCATAATGAGTTACTAAAATGCCAATGATTGGCACTTAAGATAGAAGAGTTCATTACTGTGAAGCTAAATATAAAACTGCTTCCTGAATATTCAGCTGTGCAAAACATTCTGCTGGTTTGTGGTGATTTGGGAAGTTAATTTAAGCTTCACATGGGGTTGTGTGTTAAAGAAGAGCCATCTTTATGTCATGTGCACAATTCAACAACTGATGTATACTCCATTTCTTGAGCTAAAATACAGTGTCAGGAGGGTCAAGTGAGTTTTCTTGCAAAAAAGAAAAGATCACAGGAGAGATAAAAGGAAGATTAAAAAGAAATGAAACACAAAGAAAAGAGCATGGTATTAATGTTTCAAATCTTAAAAATATGGAAGAGAGAAGTCATTTTGAACACTTGCTGTGTTGTGCAATACTATGATTTACATTTTTAATACAAAAGGAGAGATCAGCATGAGATTTATTTAATTTATATCCAAACCAATGGTTTACAAACTACATAAAGCATCTTTGAATACATGAAAAAGCAAGAACTAGGACAGTGCTACTACTCTTCTTCATTTAAATGAGGCTTAGTTGTTGGCATCACATAACTTTTATAAAAATACTAGAAACAGGATTCTACATTTGCATGGTATAAGAAGGACAGTGGCATTTAAATTATAACTGTATAATGTACAAGCAGCTTGGTTATGTCCCCATTCATAGTTTCCATAAAGCTTGGGGAATGACTTCATTTTCTTGTAAGAGCTAAGAAGAAATGGGATGGCTTTAGTTTCAGTGTTTTATCAGGATGAACAAAAGAGTTTCACAATGGAAGGAGTTAATTAATTTATGAAATACTTCATTTTTATTGGTGTAATTTGAATCTGTTGTCTCGTGCTAACATTTTCAAAATTATAAAATGAATGAATTCTATTGAAATGTGATTAACATGTCATATAATTCACAAATCAAAATGTACAATATATGACTTTTGTGCAGCCAACAGCACAATATAATTTTAAGATTTTCTTTCACCCTAAAAGAAATGCCATATTCATTAGTATTTAATCCCTATTTTCCTTCTCCCTGCACTAGTCCTAAGCAACTGCTAATCTACTGTATGTCTCTAGATATACTGTGACAAATTTAGACATACTATGACAGCTCTAGACATTACGTACAGGTGGAATTATGCAATATATGTGACAGTTGTCCATTGTGACAATTATTTCACTTAGAAAAATATTTTCAATGTTAATCTATGTTGTGGTATATATCAGTACATTTTATTCTTTTTATGGTTGAATAATATTTCATTTTGTAGATATATTTTGTCTATCCATTCATTGAGATGTTTTCACTTTGCAGATATTAATGATAACACTGCTATGAATACGTAACTGCAAAGTTTTTTTTTATTTTCATTTCTCTTGAGTATACCACTACTCAAGAGAATGAATTGTTGGGTAATATGGTACAGTAACTGGATTTTACCATTTGAGAAATTGCTAAGTAGTTTTTGTAGTGGCTAACATTTTACATTCCTGCCAGAAACGAGTGGGTTATTTTAATTTTGTCACATCATCTTAACATTCATTATTGTTTGTCTTTTCTCTTTTAGCCATCCTAATGGTTGCAAAGTAGTTTCAAGTGGTAGTTTTGATTTGCATTTCACTAAAATGTTGATCACCCTTTCATGTACTATTTGTGTCATATTTTTAAAGAAATAATGTTTTTAGACACTTTGACAATATTTTTATTGTTGGTTATAAGTGTTCTTTACATAGTTTGGATATAAGTTCCCTATCAGATTTATACTTTACAAATATTTTTTTCTGATTCCATTTATTTTCTTTCCATATTTTCATGGTGTCCATTGAAGCACAAAGATTTTAAATTTTGATAAAGTTCATTTATCTATTTTTGCTTTCTGTGGTCACTTTTTTCATACATAAGAAACTTGCAAGGTTTAACTTTGTGCTTCCTTGTATGAGTTGCATAGCTTTAGGTGTTAAATTTTGATCCATTTTGAGTTAATTTTTTGGGTAAGGCTGTGAGATAAAGGTCTAACTGCACTCTTATATACAATCTTTTCTAATTGTCCCTGGACCATTTATTGAGAAGAAGATCTTTCTCCATGGAATGGTCTTGGCACCCTCGTTGAAAATCAGTTGATCCTAGACATAGGGTTTTATTTATGAATTCATGATTCACTTCCACTGAAGTATATAACCTATCCTACAACAGCATTATACTGTTCTGATTGTCATTGCTTTTTAGTATGTTTTGAAATAAGGAAGAGTGAATTCTATTTTGTTTTTTTTTTCAAGGTTGTTTTGGTTATTTGGGGAACCTTATCATTTCATGTGAATTTCAGAATCACCTTATCAATTTCTACAAAAAAAGGTGGGCTTCTGATAGAGATTATGCTGAATCTGTAGATCAGTTTGGAAAGTATCTTAACAACATTAAGTCTTTCAATCCATGAATGCAGGACATTTTCCCATGCATTATATTTTTAGTTTCTTTGAATAATATTTGAGTTTTCAGAGTAAAATTTGCCCTTCTTTTAAAATTTGCTCTTAAGTGTTTATTTTGATTATATTGAAAATGCAGTTGTTTTCTTAATTTTATTTTTTGTTCTTTTGTTGCAATTGTATAGAAATAAATTTGATTTTTATATATTGATATTGTCTCCTACAATCTTAATGAGCTTCTTTATAATAATAGTTTTTTAAATGAATTCCTCAATGTTTTCTACATACAAGATTATGTCATCTGTAAATGAGAATTGTTTTAATTTTCCTTTCCAATATGGATACCTTTTATTTCTTTTCATACTAATTTCCTGTGCTAGATCTGCTGGTACAATGTTGAATAGAAGTGGTGAGAGTAGGAATCTGTCTCTTCCTGACAAAAGAGGGACGATTTGTATTCTTTGACAGTAAGTATGATGTTAGCTATAGACTTTAAAACTCTTTGCAGCTTTTTTCCTACTGGCAGCCATTATAGACCTGTCACCCAATTCCACAATCCTAGGCTTGCTCACAAAAGCCCATGTTATTGTTTCTATCTAGATGCCCCCCCCACATCCTCATGTGCTTTGATGGGGCTTTTAGAAGATGACTGGATTATGGAGGAAGTAGTTATGACTTGCTGTTAAGAGGTGGAGTCTGTTTAGATGAGTAGGTCACTAGAGTTGTGACCTGGAAGGGTGTATCTGCCTTTCTGGCTGCTTCCTTATTTCTCTGGTTCATGTCTCCCATGAAGAGCACTATTTTCCTCTGCCCAAACTCTCCCACCATGCTACCCATCATGAAAATATTGAAATTTCTAAAAAATGAGTGTTTTAAGTTGTATCAGATATTTTTTCTCAGTGATCAGAAAGTATCTAAGACAACCCCTTCATCTAACTCGATTTTTCACATTTCATCACATATTATTTGTTTGTGTCTCTGAATCCATTGTTCATAAAGTTAGAGATTGCCCAACTTCCTCCAAAAACCTAGCTCATGTGCTTTCTAAGGGTTAAACTCTATTTCCTAGATCATTGCATCTCTACCTTCCCAACAGACACAAGTGGACACACATACTCCACATCATGTGATTCCTTGACTACCTATTTTCTGGCTACTTGAAGTTAATTTCTATTTCCTTTCAACTCATACTAGATCATTTTAATTAGTAAATGTTTGTTTCTTATTTCATTCATCTTTCTCTTAGATCCACCAACTATACTGGAAGTTTCTTCAGAGCAAGTGTCATGAACACTGTATGTTAATTTCATTCCTCATAGGACTCAATACAAAGGCTTACTGAAACAGAAAATGCTTAATAGAAGCTGATTGACTTCACTCAAATTTTATTCCCTCAGAAAGATCTCTTTTTGAGCTACAGTGACAGGTGGAGGCTATCTAAATTCCACTTAGACCTATTGGTGCCCCATCTTTATTTCTAAACCATTTCTTCTCTTCTTATGTTGTCTGAGTTTCGAGAGTGAGATAATTGGCTCCATCAATTTTTATAGCTTAATGAGAGTCTCAACCATGTTTACCTGTTTTTCCTCCAGCATAAATGCACCACAAGTGAAGGAAAAGCCATCCCACAGCCCTGGTTTAGAAAATATGTGCTTTTTATAATGTCCCCTTTAAAGCAATATAGTCCACTAGCTATAACCTCAAACATAACCTTCTTTTAAAATGAGTGTGTCTCTGTGAAATGTTCATCCTCAAAACCCGGGTCATGCTGTGGTTTGAGAATTTGTAACAAATATTCCAGATAACTAAGCATAGTGCCTAATCTAATGTTGCTTTCTTTCCTGTGGCTTTTGCTTGTTTTCGTGCTTTACTGCAAGTAAAATACTGACATCTTCCTGTTCTACCCCACTAACCATGGTAAATGAAAAACCTTTTCAAAAAGTACACCACAAATAACAGAGTGTAAGGCTTGGTCTTCCTGCCTTAACAGCAAAAGAGGCAGGCTGCATGTCAAATGGTCTTTTTAGGCATTTGCTGAGCACACAGCCTATGTCAGGCACAGGGGGATTTGTAAGAAACACATGGTTGCTGCTCTAAGGGAATTTATAGTTTTACTGGGATGATAAGACTAATGAAGCTGCAAACTACTAAACTAGAGTTAGTACTGATAATTAAACAAGGGCAGAGAAATTAAGAGCAGTGTAGAACTGAATGTAACGAAGTCCTCTGAAAGAAGATCATGTTTTAAGATTGACCTGGAAACACTTTGAAGGACTGAGGAGTGAAGGAGATGCACAGAAACTAATGAGTTTGGAAGTATGAAAAGATCAGATGACAGGGCTGAATATCCATACTAGAAACCATTTCAAGATAATATTGCTCAAGTGGGAGTAAGTCTAGATTAGGGTGTATCTTGGTAGAATCTCAGAATATAAGAATTGGAAGGGTACTGCTAATGTTCTACCTGGACACAAAATATCTAGCCCAGTGTATAGTTCTTATAGTTTTCAGTAGATATTTTTTAATCCATGGAAATTTTCCTTCAAATTGAATCAGGTGAAAAGAAGCTTAATATGTAAAACAGACCAAAATGAAATTATTTTGATTGAATTTGAGCAAGATCAAGGATCAGTCCAATTCCTACAATTTTAAGAGTTAAAAAATGATATATAGGAATAGAACTTTATCTATTTCATTAAATTAAATAGACACTTACATTTCACTGCTTGGCTTTTCAGAAGCATATTGCACTATTGAGTACTCTCTTTTGCTCAACACTTTCCCTTCCCATGTCTTCTATGGTACAGCTCTCTAGATAATTTTTTCTGGCTTCTCTCTCAATCCTGTTTGGGTGTTCATTCTTTTATACCTAGTCTTATACAATTCCTGTGACTTAAGTCACAGTTCCTTTTTAACTTTCCTTAAATTCACTGCCAATATAATGTTATTTGACTGTTCCAAGTATTCCAAAGTATAGAAATCAATTATATTTGCAACTGAAGCTTATTACTGATACTAGTAAATGGTTAGGTATTTTCATCTGGTTATACCACATATGCTTTATACTCATAATCGGCAAAACTTACCTCTTCCTCTTTTCCAGTCCTCTGTGGTTCAATGTTCTCTTGTGCTCTTTATTTTGGTAAAATCCGTCTCCAAGCACCTTGCTGCTTAAGCATGAAATCCAGGACCCATCCTTGACACCATCATTTTTGTCCTCTCCCACATTCAATCACAGGTCCTGTTCTGACTACACCACACCTTGACATATAGCCAAAGGCTTTAAAGTCACCATATCTATTAAACAATAGCATGGTATGGTACCAGCCTTGGGAGCCATCAACAGATGAACAGATAGAGAAAATGTATATACATATAATGGAGTATTATTCAGCCATTAAAAATGAAATTGTGTTGTTTGGAGAAAAATGAAAGGATCTGGAGATCATCATGAGCAAATAAACCAGACTCAGAAAGATAAGTACTGCGTGCTTTCTCAAATCTCTTCATTCTTCATTTCCATCACTCCTTCAAGCACCGTAATTTGCCCCTTGGGTTCCAGCAATAACCTAGTTTATATCCTTGCTTCCATTCTTGTGCTGTCCTCCAACTAGTACTCTACAATGCAACTTGAATGATTAAAGTTATTTTATTAGTATATGTTTGTGATACATAGTAAATACACCCATCATGGAGAATTGGACTGCACACATATTGCCTCTTAATCTTTTTTACTTTCCCTTCCCCTCCCCTTCCTCCTGTTTCCATCATCTCCAGATCCCCTTTTCATGTTTACAGAGTTCTCTGTTTCTCGTCATCATTTATTTTGCTCTGGGGTGATTTTTAAAGGAAAATATTGACTCTGCTCAAAAGCTTCCAGTGGTTTCCAACTGCCTAAGGTAATGTCTAAGTTTCTTAGTGTGTGTTAGGGAACCGTTCATACACATAAGTGGAGATTGTCCACTTATCCAGTCTCATTTTTAAAAAATTGGCTGTCTTTCTTCTCATTGATTCTCCAGCTGTAATGACATTGGTTCAGTTCCCAAAAATATATCACTGTTTGTTTATTGGTGTCTGTTTGCAGTACATAGTAGTTACATCTATTTTGGAGAATTGGTATATATATATATATTATATTTTGATTGTTTTTGATTTCCTTTCCTCCTCTACCTCATGTGCCCTGAGCCACTTTTCCATCTACAGAAAGCCTGCCTTCCTATTTCCTCCTGGCTCTTTTTATTTATATTTGGGTTTGTAATATAAAAGATACCATGTGATATGTAACTTCCCGTGTCTGACTTATTTTACTTAACATTATAGTCCCAAGTCCCATCCAGTTTCCTGCAAATGACATAAATTTATTCTTTTGTATGACCGAATAAAGTTCCATCATGTGTATATACCACATTTTTCAACCATTCATCTATCATCATTTTGAGATGAGGTTTCACTGTATTGCCCAGACTGGTCTTGAATTCCTCCTGGGCTCAAATGATCATCTTATTTTAACCTCCCGAGTGATTAGAACTACAGGCTTGGGCCATCATGGCTGGCCTAATATTTAATAATTGTTACATAACAAAAATTTTTGTTAATATTTAAAATTGTCTATATTTATGGGGCAAAAGTTAATGTTGTGATATATGTATACAGTGTGGAATGGTTATTTTAAACTAATTCATACACCCCAAAATACTTATTTTGTGAAATGAATACTTCAAATTTACTCTTAGCAATTTTGAAATATCTAGTACTGTACATATTACTTGTCATCAACATTCTGGGCAATAGTTCTCGAAAAACTTATCCCACTTGTCTAATGGAAACTTACCTTTAAACCAGTCCTCCCATCTCAAACCTTCTGGTAATTGTTATTCTACTGTCTGCTTCTAGGAATTTGATCATTTTAGATTCCACATGTAAGTGAGATTGTGCAGTATTTATCTTTCAGTGCCTGGCTGGTTTCAATTAATATAATGTCCTCCAGATAAATCTTTGTTATCACAAATGGCAAGATTTCCATTTTTTAAAAAATAGAATAGTAAAAAAAAAATAGAATAGTATACCATAATGAAGAAATACTGTGTTTTCTTTATCCATTCATTGGTGGACAATTAATTTTCTTTTTATCTTAACTAATAAATAATGGTAAAATATGTATGGAATGCAACTATCTCTTGGATATAATGGCTTCAAATTGTTGAGTTATATATCTATAACTTGGATTGCTGGATCATATTGTACTTTTATTTTTAACTTTCTGAGGTACTTATATGCTATTTTCCATAATGGATGTCCAAATTTATACTGCCATGAATGGTATACCTATTTTTACCTTTACTTCTTTGCTGACACTTTTCTCTCATTTTTTAATAATAGCCATTCTGACAGAGGTAAAGGTATATCACATGATAGTTTTAATTTGCATCTCCCTAATATTAGTGATGCTAAAAAGCATTTCTTTCATAAATCTGTTGGCCATTTGTAAGTCTTCTTTTAAAAAAATATCTATTCAGGTTCTTTTCCCACTTTAAAAGAAAGTTATTTGTTTTCTTCCTAGCAAGTTGTAGAATTTGTGTATTTTGGATTTTAGCTCCTAATCAGATATATAGCATACAAATATGTTCAATATTTGCCTTTTTATTCTATTAATCTTTCTTGTGCTATGCAGAAGATTTTAGTTTGATACAATCCCATTTATATACTTTCACTTTTGTTGCCTAAGCTTTTGGGCTCAAATATAAAAAGCCATTGCACAGACCGATGCTAGGTTGATTTCCCCATTTTGTTTTACTAGTTTTATAGTTTCTGATTTTACATCTGCATCATTTGAGTATATTTTTGTATGTGAGTCCAATTTTTTTCTTGTGTGTATGGATACTCAAGTTTTCCAACACTCTTCATTAAGGAGACTGTATTTTCTCATTGTGCCCTTGGCAACTTTGTTGAAAATTAATTCACCGTAAGTGTGTGGATTCCTTTTTTGGGCTCTCTGTTCTTTTACATTGGTTGGCATGGCTATTTTTATGTTATGTTATAGTTACTGTAGTTGTATAATATGAGGTCAGGAAGAATGATACCTTCAGTTTTTTTTTTCTTTTTGCCTGGGATCACCTTGGCTACTTGCAGGTTTATGTGGTTTAAAATGAATTTTAGGACTTTTTTTGTATTTCTGAGAAAAATGACACTGGGATTTTATTTTAATAAGGATGGCACTGAATCTGTAAATCACTTTGGGTTACATGAACATTTTAATAATATTAACTTTTCTATTCCCTGAACACATAATCTTTCCATTTATTTGTATTATTTCAAAATTTTTGCTTATAATGCTTAATTACTGGATTACGTGTAAGCCTAAATATTTTATCACTTTTGTAGTTATCATAAATCGGGTTTTTCTTGAGTTCTTATTTGGATAGTTCATTATTAGTACCTAGGAATACTACTAATGTTTGTGTGTGGATTCTGTATCTTGTGACTTGACTTTTTTTGGTATTATATGAATTTTTGTTGGAATATTTAGTGTTTTCCATATATATAATTGTATCATCAGATAATAGAAACAGTTTCATGTTTTCCTTTCCTACCTTGTTTTTATTTCTTTCTCCTGCCTAATTGCTCTGTCAGAATCTTCTAATGAGCTGATGATATGAGTTTTGCCCTTTAGTCTGTTCATGTGATACATTGTGGAGGACCACTGGGACTGCACTCCTTTAAGGAAGACCATTTGTCTCCATTTTGGCTAAATGTAACCCTAATTCCATGTATTGATATGTACAGACCTGGCTAGGATAACATTTTACCCTCTTGACTGGCTTGAAGCAACTCAAACGAGTCTAACCAGGTGCTGATGGCTAGCCTTTCAAGCAATGTCACAGGTCAGTGAGGCTCCCCCTGCTGAGACTGAGGCTGGAGAAAGAACCCCTGACATCTCAGGAAAGGAAGATCAGACGTCAAAACCAAAGCACTAAGCAAAACCACAAGATATTTGCTCAATCTGTGTTATGCAGGCTACTCCAAAGTCAGGGATACCTGTTACCGCAATACTGTACTCTTTCTGCATACCTCTTTCTGCATATTGCAGAGGTACTATTGTGCCTCCTACCTAGCCTAGTGCACAGTACTCTTGTGCTTCCTGCCATTCTCACAGTCACTCAACACTGAGCCACTTCCCTCTTCACAAATTAATAAAACCTTGGTTTGACCCAGTGCCATGGCCTTTGTTCCACTTAGTCATTGTTTGGACTGGACTTAGGACTTCCTTGGTTCCCTATCACTACAGATATGTTTTCGTACTTTTATTCTTGCCCTGGGTTGCACTAGAAGTAGAAGATTGGAACTGCTTATTGGTATTCCAATAACTTTTCCTGGGGATTACAAATGTGAACTCCTCATGTAGAGATTCACGCATGCGTAGCTGTTTACACTCTCACTGTTTGACTACTTTGTATGCTTTAATTTTGTAACTTGAGCAACTATTTCTAAGAGGACAATATGTAATTTTAACTAGTGATTTCTTATTGTTTATCTTTTTTTTTTGGAATTCTGTATTACCTCTACCTTTTACATGCTTTTGTTTCTCTTTAAATAAAATTTAAAAAAACCCAAACAACAATATAGCATATCAAGGCCATCTATGTTAGCGATTCTAGTTATCCTTCTCTGCCTCATTTCTGCTATGCTATTTTTCTTCTGCCTTTGTTTGTCTACTTTTCTTCTTCATTCTACTGCCTGCCCCATTCATTACGGCCTTTCTGCCACTGTTCCTAAAATCCTGGGTTTTTTTCTCTAGAATGTCCTACAGTATTCTCTGTAGGGTTGGATTGGTGGTCACAAACTCCAGTTCTTCTTTGTCATGGTAGCATCTTGTTTCTCCACACAGGTTACAGTGCAGGTCCCAGCCCCCTTCCTTGTTGGCCACATTTCCTCCAAAGCATGCTGGCGAGGGAACTCCCCCTTCTCCTGCCTATCTTGTCACTGAGGTGTAAGCAGCAGCTATGTTTGCCTGCCCCTCCCCACCAGGCCAGCCAAACTCTAGGTGCTTTCACCTGGTTAGTGCTTGTTAGGCATTGGAAATCAATTTGGGATGGCTCATTGGGTCCCGGCCAAGGGCGTGGCTCAGTCCAAGCAAATCCCATGAATTTGCTCTTGGGAGGGAGAAACCAACTGAAGTAACTATTCCTCCCAATTTCAGGCTCCTCCTGCCCGATTCCAACATGTCGCCCATTTGGTTGTGCCCTTCCCATGGCGGGGGAGTCTCATTCAAAGCACTGACCATAGGTTAATGAAGGTCCCTTCACCAGCTCCGCTCTCTGTTGGGCTCACCAACCCCCAACTTCAGCACTGCTGTGCTTCCTGTGAGTGGCGGCTGGAACGAGTTTGGGTGGCTCTGCCAGCCGGCACGGATTCAGGCCTTTGCAAACTTGGTGGGTCGCTGTGAACGAAAATGCTGTGTCCCATAATTTTTAGCTGTTTCAGCTGTAGTCCCGAAGTATTTGATGAGCTTTTTTACATTTTAATTTCTTCCTGTGTCAAGAGGATCCATCTCCCTCTGTCTGGGTCTTTCCAGGGTGTTTTATTCTGGCAAATGAGTTGTTTCTCCTGGGAGGCTTTGTATTTTGTTGCTCACTGATGGGCCATCTTGTTTTCTCTCCTAAAAGGCTTTTATCAGTTAGAAGTAAGGTCCTTCTATACCTATTTCTTCAATGCTTTTTTAAATCATGGAAAGATGTTGGAATTTGTCAAGGCTTTTTCTGTGTCTTTTAAGATGATCATGGGATATTTATGATATCACATTAATATGTGATAAACTACATTTATTGATTTGTATATGTTCAACCATCCTTACATTCCAACTAGGCAAGTATGATGAGTCCTACTTGTTCATGTTGTATGAACTTTTTCATGATTTTTGTCTTCTGTTTGCCAGTATATTGTTTAGGATTTTTCAGTTATATTCATTCAAGAGATTGTCCTATATTTCTCCTCTTTGGTGGTATCCTTGTCTGGTTTTGGGATCAAGATAGTACTTCCTTCTAATAACTATTTTGGAAGTACTCTTTTCTTCTCAAGTTTATTAAAAAGTTTGAAGAGTATTGACATTAGATCTTCCCTAAGGATCTTGTAGAACTGAGCAGTGAATTCATCAGGTCCTGGGTTTTTTTTTATTTGAAGGTAGTAAAATATAGCAGAACAAGATGGAACAAAGCCAACTGAGACAATGTAGTGAAATTTGTACAGTACTTCACGGCAGGTTACCGAGATAACAGTAATAGGTACAATAGTATATCTTGTTTTCTTCACAATAGTTGTTCTTTTAATCAGGTACAGCAAAATCAAAGGAAATACCAAACTTATAAAAGCAGAATATTGAGTAGAGCAATACCATTAATCAGAACAGAGCAAAACAGTGATAAAAATATTTGCCTTCAAAGAGATGGTAGAAGGAAATCCCCCTTATTTGCTCTATTACATATAGTCAACCTTGCAAGAGATACTCAGATCTCTGGCTCCCATTTGCCAACGGGTGTGGGGGGGATGGATGATTGATTCTTAGCTCGCAGGTTGGTAGGCTCACAGCTGCTTACAAGAGAGGCGAGCTGGCTGCTTGTTTTCCCAGTGCCCCAAGTTCCAACATGGTGTGGATTTTAGGAGATGCTGATGGTTCTCATCCTGTAGCAGCCGAGGCTTGCCAGGCCACATCTACTTACTAGAGCAGTGAGCTGGCTGCTTGTTTTCCCAGTGCCCCCAGGTCCTGGGTTTTATTAACTTGGAATTTTTTAAATTGCTGCTTCAATTTTATTTCCTATTATTGAATTATCTAAGTTGTTAACCTCTTGGTTCATATATATATATATATATATATATATATATATATATATGAAATCTCTTAATTTTCTCTGAGTGCTCAAATTTTCTGACATATAAATTTGATAATATTTTTCTGGATTTTGGCAATGTTTGTGATTTCAAATTTTTCAATTCTAATTGCATTGATTTGTGTCTTTTCTTTTTGTTTTTGGTAAGATTGTCTAATAGTTTGTTTTATTTATTCTTTCAAAGAACTGGCTCTTTGATTCACTAATTTTCTTGAATTGTTGTTTTAGTCTCTATTTCATTGATTTCTGCTCTAATCTTTATAATAAATGTCTCTCCTTACAAAAGTTCTGGGTTTGCATTGCTTTTATTTCATAGGATTTTGAGATGCATTATTAGATTATTCATTTAGGATAATTCTTGCTTTTTATGTAATTATTCAAAGCTATGAATTTCCCTCATAGGACTGCTTTCATTGTGTCCCATAAGTTCTGATACATTGTAGTGGTACTGTCATTTAATTTGAGGAATTGCCTAATGTCTTGTTTAAGTTGCTCTGTGACCCAATCATTATTTGAAAGTGTGTTGCTTGATTTCCTTCTGCTTGCATAGTTTCAGTGGTTTCTTTTGCTGCTGAATTCTAGCATCATTGCACTGTGATATGATAATATACATGGTAAAATTTTGGTTCTTTGGCATTTACTTAGAATTGCTTTATTAGTGTGAAGTCTATTTTGGAGAAAGTACTATGTAGTGCCAAAAACAATATGTATTCTGTTGTTGTTGGATGGAACACTTTGTAGATATCTATTAAGTCTATTTGATCAAAGATTTGGTTCACAAAAAACTATGATGAAAATAAAAGTTCACCAGACATATCCTGATTGAAATGACAGATACCCACCAAAACCCCTCATAATTTTAAAAGCAGTAAGAGAAAAGAAAAACAAAAAAATCTCCTATAAAGGCAAAACCACTAAAGGAGACTTCTCAAACACAAACTTTACAGACCAGCAGAGTTTTGTGTGAAGGAAATAATCCAACAAGAAGGGATAATGTTTGTATATAATTATGCATCAAATACTGGAGTACTGATCATCATAAAGCAAATATTTCTGGGCATAAAAGATCAAATACATACTAATATAATCATAATGGGGATCTCAACATGCCATTTTCACAGAGATCACTAAGCAAAAAAATCAATAAAGAACAATCAAAGCTGAACTGCACCTTTGAACATATGGATTTAGTAGGTACTTACAGTGTGTTCCACTATACTACAACTAAATATACATTTTTTTTCCACAGCACAAGATAGTTCTCCAAAATAGATTGCATACCAGTCTGCAAAGACTTCTTAAATAAATACAAAAGGATCAAAATCACCCCATCTTTGCTGTCAACACCGTTGTGAAGTGAAATCAATGACAAGAAACTGTGGAAAAGGTGGAAGCATCTAGAAAATTAATAACACACACCTAAACAACAAGTGAGTCACAGAAGTAATCAAGAAAAAACTAAAAAAAATTCTAGAAATTAATAGCAATACCTACACAACTCACCAGAACCACTGGAAAATTATGAAAGCAGTCCTAAGAGGGAAGTTCATTTTAGTCAATGCTTACCTTAAGAAAACAGAGTCAGTTCAAATAAATAACTTTCTGAGGAGCCTTAAGGTATTTGATGAACAAAAATGATGTAGGATCAAACAGAAATTAAGAAGGGAAATCACAACTGTTAGACCAGAAATCAATGAACACGAGACTGGTGAAAATGATACAAAGGTCAACGAATTGAAGAGCTAGTTTTTTATAAAAATAAACACAATAGATAAACCTAACCAAAAATACCAAAAGAGAAAAAAGACTTACATCAATGCAGTTAGAAGTGCAAAGGCAAATTCACATCAGAAACCATCAAAAGCCAGAAGATAGCAACTACTATGAAAACTTGTATTCTAATAAATTGGACATGGACTAATTCCTACACTCATACAAATTAACAAAGCTAACTCAGAAAGACACAAAAAAACTGAAAAATCCAATAATAAGCAATGAAATTGGAACAGTAGTAAAGTATCTACAAACTAAAAAAAAGTCCAGGACCTGATGGATTCACTGTTGAATTCTATAACATCTTTATGGATGTTATATCACCTTATATTCTTCAAGCTCTTCAAATAAATTGAAAAAGATAGAGCACTTCCAAATTTATTTACAGAAGTCAGTATCACTCTTTTTGAAAAATCAGATAAAGACCCAACTTAAAAAGAAAACTACAGGCCAGTCTCTTTAATGAACATAGATGCAAAAATCCTCAAGAAAGTATTAGCAAATAGAATGTAGCTCATCATCAAAATGATAACATATCAAGATCAAGTATGATTCATCCCAGAGATGTAAGGATGGTGGAACATATGCAACCCAATAAACATAATATATCACATAAACAGAAGCAAGGTAAAAAAATCGCATGATCATATTAATAGATGCAGAAAAGGTTTTCAACAAAATTCAATGCCCTTTCATGGTAAGAACCCTAAAAAACAGGTATAGAAGCACTGAATTTGATAAAAGCTATTTATAACAAACCAATGGCCAAAATCATATTAAATGGGGGGAAAAAAGCTAAAATTATACTCTAAAATCAGGAACAAGACAAGAATGCCCACTGTTGCCACCTCTATTCAATATAGGACTCAAAACATTAACCAGAATAGTCAGGAAAGAGAAATAAAAGGTATACATATAGGAAAAGAAGAACTCAAATTGTTATTATTTACAGATGATGTGATATTCTACATGGAAGATCCAAAGAATTCCACCAAAAAATTCTTAAAATTAGTAACCAACTTCAGCCATGTAGCAGATACAAAATACAGAAAAATTCACTAGCATCTATGTACACCAATAATGAACTCAATGAGAAGGAAATCATGAAAACCATACCATTCATGGTAGTGTCAAGAAAAATGAAACACCTACTTATTAATCTAAGAAAGGAAGTGAAAGAACTCTAGAAATAAATCTACATTACTCTGAAAAAGGAGAATAAAGAAGGCACCAGGAAATAGAAAGATGTCCCCTGCTCAGGGATAGACAGAATCAATATTGTCAAAATGACTATAGTCCCAAAGCTGTTATACAGATTCAGTGAAGAACAATCAAAATAGCAACACCATATTTCACATGCTTAGACAGAAGAGTCCTGAAATTTATGTGGAACCAGAAGAAACCAAGAATAAGAAAACCAATCTTGGGCAACAAGAGCAAAGCAAGGGAACATCACATTACCTGACCTCAATTTAGACTACAAAGTAACAGTAATAAAAACAGCTTGGTACTAGAACAAAAGCAGACATGTGAATTACTAACCACAGCCTTGTCTTCTAGATCTCATAGTGTGCCCTCTCAGTGTCTGCTGCCCATACTTTTAATAATATTTTTAATTTCCTAGATTTCTGTTTGGAAGTTTTTATGGATTCTAATTCTTTACTATGCTGGGCATTCATGTTTTATACCTCTTTCTTTAGCTCCAGTAGAGTTTTATTAGTGTCTTCTCTAGATCTGCTGTTCATTTGTTTCATTTCAGTCATTATCTATTCATTTATACCTTTTTTGAATTTGTCAAGCCCATTATTGAACTATTTGTTTGCATACATTGATACCTTTTTAGGCATTTCTGCTCTTTGCTTTATGATTTCTTCCCTCTTGATGCTCCCTGGATTAGCTTTGGAGGAATTGGAAGTTTTTAGGGGCATTTTATTTCCTCATGTTTCTATTTTCGTTTTGGTTTGTATTCTGTACTGGCATTTTCAGCCTCTTTAACCCAGTGTACTTCCCTTACTTGAATATTTTCATCTTTCACACATTTGATAAGTTTTATCTCTATAAATATACTTTCTGCTCTTTTCACTTTCCTGAAATTTTTGTTATGCAAAAGTTAGTGATCTTGGGCTGGGGATTTAGTTCAATGCCAGAAGCACCTGTCTTGCAAGCATGAGGTCATGAGTTCCATCCCCGGTGCTGATTAAAAAAAAAAATTAGTGCTCTTGATGGTGTTCCATAACTCCTGTTTAAATTCTTTTTTTGACTTCTACTTGAGTCAGTCTGCTCTGAAAACTTTCTATTAAGTTTATAGTTCAGTTACTATATTACTCATCTCTAAGATTTCTACCTCTATATTGTTTTTATTTCTTCATCAGACTTCTCACTTTGTTGATAATTCAATTTCCAAATTTAAATTAATTTTACATTCTACATTTTGGTAGGCCATTAAAATTCCTTAAGAGGATTATTGAGAATTTTTCGTTAGTCATAATAAATCTCCATTTCTTTTTTTAAAATTTTTTTTAAATTGGTACCGGGGATCAAACACATGACTGTGCACTTGCAAGGCAGTGCTTATGCCGCTGAGCTAAATCCTCAGCAAATCTCCCATTTCTTAAGGGTCTATTGTTGAAGGTTTATTAGTTTTCCTTTGGTATTATGATTCCCTGATGATATTAGTCACTTTACCATTGTTAGGACAAAATACGCGGACATCAACTATTTAAAGGAGGACAGGTTTATTTTGGCTCATAGTTTCAATCTGTGATTGGCTGACTCCAAGGTAGAAATATCACATTTGAAGGATATGAGGGAGATGAGCTACTCAGTTCATGGTGGCCAGCATGCAGAGTAGGGGAACAGTATCAGAGAGGATCCTGTAAAGGATCATGTATATCACTCAGTGCCATGCCTCCTTGACCCACCCAGTAGTTTACTAATCTGTCAGGCATTTCTTAATCTGACAAAAAATTGACTTATTGGGATTAATGGTCATGCTGATTTTTTTTCTGCTTTCTGAGGAAACACTCATTTTTTTAGTCTTTACGGGCATTCTTTGGCAGAGATGGACTGTCACTTTTTAGTACAGTTTGTGGTTCTGGGTGGATGAGTTGGTAATGACCTAAGGCTAGCAGAACTTGCCTTCAGGTTTCTCTAGTTGCCTGTGCCACTGTCTTTACTCTGAGATTGGGTGGGGCTGCTGGCTAGGCTTTGCTGTCTGCTGAGAGCCCAAGCTGCCTCTTTTATTAGGTGAAGTTGCTGGCTTGGCACTGTGATTACCTCTGTTTGGGCAGGATTGCAGGTTACATTCCCAGGCCAGGTGGTACCTCTGTTTGGTTCTGAAATTAAAGATTACAGGGTGGATTGCTATATTAGGGGATGCTATTGCTACAGATGTAGCGTGCCTCTATAGAAATGTGCAGTGGCAGGTGTCTTCCTGACTTGGTGGGGCACACGATTATGCTATGAACCTAAGTAGAGCTGCTCTTTGGAATTCTCTGTTAGGTAATCTCTCCCCAATGTTTTGCTGGAATGTTTAGAGCTGCATTTTAGGCTTCTGAGTCTTTCATATCTAAGCTCTATACTCTGCTGAAATCTCCCTGCTTGAGTGGGATTATAAATTACATACTGAATCTGAGGGTGAAGGCTTTGTGCCTAGGAACTGAAAGATGTTAAACTTCCTACCATGTTTCAAATAGTAGCCAACTTGGCTTTGTTGGTGGGTTGTATCAGTGGGCAGTATCAAATCAGGTGCTGCTGGTGGCTGGAGCATCAAACTTGACAAACCAAGATACTGGCAAAATTTGTGTACTAGTTTCTGTGAGCTCCACCGACTTTCTTATTTCTACTTGATACCAGGAAGTCTAGCCTTTTCATTTCTCTCACTGTTTGTGATGAGTCAGGACTGGAATGGGCTTACTGGAAAGTGTCTGAGAGTGCTAGGAAGCTAGATATCCACCTCTGTTTCTCTTTTCCCACTGTAAACCATGGAACTAGTGGAATATTATTTGGCACTTTACTTATTTGCCAGATAAAGTAGTATATTGCAGCCAAAATAAGACTGTTTCTCTTATTCCTCTAATGTGGTTTTTATTTGATTTTATGGTCAAAGTGAGTGTATCAGTTTCATTCCCTGTTTTTTTCTTTTTTCTTTTTTTGTACCTGGGATCGAACTCATGACTGCAAGCTTGCAAGGCAGGCACTTATGCCTCTGAGCTAAATCCCCAGCAGTTTTGGGGTTGTCACAAAGGTGTTTCTGTGTGTAGTTGCTAGCTGTTGGCAGTAATGAAGCCTTGACTCTTCTACTGTCTTGCTGGCATTACCCCAATAGGTAATTGAAAGTATATCTGACTATCCTCATTAGTGAAATAAATAAGAATCATATTTATAAATATCACATTGTGTCTCTAGTGTAAAAAGTAATAAGAACTATGAGTAATAAAACCCAAAATGTGTAATAGCTATTGTAAAAAAGAGAGGAAAAGAAAGGTCTCTAAGGGATATAACTGCATGTATGTGTGAGTGAGTTAGATAAATGATAATATTGCTGAATCTTTGTTGGATCTTTGACCAGAACTGTTTGCAGTCTCACTGTTTAAATGTCTACTTTGTATTCTTTAAATTTGTAACTTGAACAACTACATCCAAGATAACAATATGTAATTTATCAACTAATGACTTTTTAGTGTTTTTTTCTTTTTTCTTTTAGACTTCTGTATTGTTGCTACCCTTTTTTTCTCTTTAAATAAAATTTTTAAAAAATGCATAATTGCTATTGTAAAAAAGAAAGGAAATAGGAAGTGCTATAAAAGGTATAACTGCATGTATATTTAAGTGTGTAGGATTGATAACCATACTTCTAAGTTCTTGGTGAACTGTTGAACAGATCTTTTTGCAGTCTCACTGCTTGAATGTCTACTTTGTATGCTTTAATTTTGTAACTTGAACATTTTTTTTCTAAAAGGACAGTATGTAATTTATCAACCAGTGATCTCTTACTGTTTATCTTTTTTAATATTCTGTAATATTTCTACCTTTTTTGGTGTTTTCTCTTTAAATTAAAAAAGCATATCTGAGGCCAGGGATATAACTCATTGGCATAATACCTGCCTGGCAAGCATGAGGTTGTGGGTTTGATTCCCAGTACCAAAAAACCAAAACCAAAACCAAAAACAAAACCCTATTTGTTGAATGGGTAAATGAGTTATCACATGGTGAAGTTCCTACTATCTTTAAGAAAGTTTAATAAAATACTGTGAGGATGCTATATTTACCATAATTTTCTCATTGTATTTTTTTATTTGATAAGCTTCTTAAAAGATTCAATTTTATATTTTGAAGAATTCCTGTAAATGTTAAGGTCATGCCTGTGTGTGAAGATTATGTATTTGGTCAAGATGATTTTGGTTGAAAATCTTGCCAGTTATTCTGTGGAGATAACTTTCTTTTTGACTTGTAATTATGGTTACCTAACTTCTGCAAAAATTCACTGGGGAAATTAAAAAATAATTAAAACATAAGGGTGACACATTTTAAACTTATGAAGCCAACTAACACAAAGACTCTCCTTTCTCAGCTGTTTATCATTTATGAACCTAAAAGTAAGAGAAGGGCTATTTTGTTTGTACGATGGGCATAATGATAGGATCCTGGAACATAGGAAATCACAAATGAGAAGTAAGAGAGTATTAAAGGTCAATTCAGCAAATTAACATTACAACCTCATGAACTTCTGAATTCCATGATTTTCATTTTTAATAAAAAGAAAGAGCAAATTTGAAATCTCGAAGAAAGAATTTTGTCTTTTCAAGTTCCAGGCAGGGCAGGAGGGTTTCAAGGCAACTTTCTTATTAGGCTATGGTGGACTCTGTCACAACTTTTAGATAACAACTACTGGCTGAAAGAAGATATTTTTGGATTCCAGAGCCTGTGGTTTGTGGTGAGGAAATGACACTGAGGCTGACAGGGAAGTGGGCCCTGACCCTAGCTCTTTCTGAGAAAAGGAGATTGAATATCCCAACTCATTCCAGATGCAGTATCTTCAAGTCTTTTATGCAATAGCCAGAGTAACCTGCTGACTTTTACAACACAAAAATCAGCCCTCATTTAAATGATATTTGAACTGGGCATGAGGTAGCATTTTATGATGCCAAACTGGGTAGCTTAGAAGAGGTTGAACTGCCTCAGTCTAATGGGTTCCTTTTAAGGCCCATATGTTCCCAAAAATCTTCTCCTTTTTATTTTAAAGAGAATAAAACCAAGCAAAACAAAACAGAACAAAGCCAATCAAAACAAAATACTGTAAGTGACACAGGACTTCAAAACAACAGGAAATCAACAATGGTTACCATAATGCCTTCTGTTGTCTTCAAAAAAGCTGCAGATACCTTCACACATTAAAAATGAAGCCAAATAGAACAGAATAGAACCAATAAAAACAAAACAATGAATGCAATAAAGGACTTCAAGACAAGATAATAGTAAATCCAAAATGGCTACCATAATATATCTTGTTGTCTTTGAAATAGCTGCCCAAGTCATCATATACAATAAAATGAAAAAAAAGAATAAAACTCAACCCAACAAAACAATGAAAATGATACAGGACTTCAAAACAAGACAATAGGGAATCAACAATGGCCACCACCCTCAGAAGGAGATCCCCCCTAGATGCTACATTGTGTATTGCCATCCTCTGAGTAGATAATCAGACCGTGGGCTTTAGACCTGCAAAGTCAGTGAACTAAACACTACAAGCAGTAAATTGCATTCCATCTCAGTAGTCATCATTACAGCCTGTGTTTCTCCAGATCAGCTGGTTGTTTACAACGGAGGGTGGAGGTTGGCTTTTCTTGTTTCCCAGCCTGTATGCAGGAAGGGGCTGGTATCTGTTTCTCTTCCCCAGCAGGTCACACATGGTGCCAATTCTCAGGGAGGGCTTGCCACTTGTTCGCTTCCCCGAAAGTCCGTGAATGGTGCTGACTCAGGGGAAAAAGTCTTCTCTTTAGAGTAGCAAAGGAATAGTACCCTAATGGGAAAAATTGTACATGATGTGACAGTCAGAAAGAAATAAGAAAGACCAAAACAAAAAGGTATAGAGTAAGTCCCTGACTTCAGTATGAATTCCATTCTGAGAGAATCTTTGTAAGTTAGATTCGTTCGTAAATCAATGAAGTGAGCCTTATACACTATGTATACCTATGAATCTTACATAGTACACCTGTGAAAGTTCATTACTCCTATGTCTGTAAATTGGGAACTAATTGTATTTGGAAAGGAAAATATTAGGTGTGGCTTTTAAATTTTTTTTTATTTAGAGAGAAATAAATGCATGTAAAGGATAGAGATAATACAGAATTACAAAAAAAGATAAACAATAAGAAATCACTAGTTAATAAATTACATATTGTCCTCTTAGAAATAGTTGTTCAAGTTACAAAATTAAAGCATACAAATTAGATAGTCAAACAGTGAGAGTGTAAACAGCTATGCATGCATGAATCTCTGCATGTATTTCTATCCTTTCATGTTAGAGGGGAAAAAAAAACTTAGCAAGACAAAACAAAACAAATTCCTATAAAAACATGAAACCAAAAAGTCATATAAAACCCAGTACAAGGTGATCTACAATGGTTACTGTGTTGTCTCTTACTATCTTCAATAGAATGTCTATATCATCAGGCATAATTGGATATAGCAGTATGATTGAGTATAGCAGTAAATAACAATATTAGTAAAAATAAAATATTGTAGACAGTATAAAACTTCAAAGGCAGGTAGTAATCAAACCAGAGTGGATATTCTAGTCGATCTTGTCATCTTAAGTGCAATTGTCTATACTCTCAGACTTGATATTATCAATCATAACAGCTTTGAATAAAATCTATCAATACAAAACAGCGATCCAACAAACCAGATTTGATTATGATCAGTCATAGTAAAACCTTGTAGGTTTTACAGAGCTTTAGAGTAAGTTAATAGGAAATGAAAGATGATTACCATACTATATCCTGTTATTTTGGGGATTACTGTGTGTGCCCTCAAATCTAGTACAGGAAGAATGACTGGAACAGAATATAATACATCTAAGCAGAGTAGTGTGAGTAATGTGGGTTTTAAATCCTGGTACACTATTAACAATATAGCATATCAAGGCCATCTATTTTAGACTTTCTAGTTATCTTTCTCTGCCTCATTTCTGCTATGCTATTTTTTGCCTTCGTCTAGTTTTCTCCTTCATTCTACTGCCTGCCCCACTCATTGAGGCCTTTCTGTTCCTAAAATTCTGGTATTTGTTTTCTCTCTCTCTAGGATGTCCTTCAGTATTCTCTGTAGAGTTGGATTGGTGGTCACAAACTCACCCAGTTCCTCTTTGTCATGGCAGCATCTTGTTTCTCCATTAGTTTTTAGTGACAGTTTTGCAGGATACATCAATCTGGGCTGGAGGTTATTTTCTTTCAGGGCTTGGAACACTTTGCCCCAAGCTCTTCTTGATCTGATGGTCTGTGTTGAGAAGTCAGCTGTGATTCTGATGGGCTTACCTTTATAGGTAATCTGTTTCTTTTCTCTGATGGCTTTTAATATTCTGTTTTTATATTGAATTTCTGATTATTAATATATTCATTTTTATATGTCTGGGTGTAGATCTGTTTTGGTTGTAGGTGGCTGGAGTTCTGTATGCCTCACACAACCGAATGTCATTTTCTTTTCCCATGCTTGGGAATTTTTCCTTAATTATTTCCGTGAATAGCCTTTGTAATTCACCTGTATGTATTCCTGCTTCTTCATTCATGTTTCTTATTCTTAAATTGTAGATTCTCTTGTCATCTTCTAGCCTTTGTGTTGTTACTGCCTGTTTCCTTGTTATTTTTAAGAGATCTTTCCTTTCATCATCACACACTGCCAACTTGTCTTCAAGTTGTAATAGTCTATCCTTGGTTTCTTTTAAGGAGTTTTGCCAGCTTTCAATGGAGTTTTTAATTTCCTGGTAGTCTCTTTGAATCTGCTTCGTGCATTCTATATTTTTTATATTATTTATTGAATGTTTCTCTCCTTTTTTTGTGTTCCTCCCTTCTTCCATCTGTATCACCCTGGGAGATGCTTCCTGAGAGCATTTGTTTTATTACTCTACTCATATCTTGCTTTACCTGATTTAATATTTCAGTTTTGAGCTCATCTACAAGGTCCCGGAGATATCTCTTAAAGTACCCTGAAGCCATGCCTGATGTTGCATGTTTGCCACCCTCAGGCTCCCTTGTTTTTCCTTCTCTTGGATCACTGCTCTCAGGGTTCTGGGCTGGGGGCTTCCTCCTGCCTCTCTCTCCTGTCATGGCCCTGGCTTCCTCCACTAGGTGTGGCTTTTTAAAAAGACATTCTGAGTTCTCCATGAACCTAAAACCATTATAATATCCCTTACTGGCCATAGACTCCAGTTTATGTCCTCACTTAAACAGATCCTCTGCACAAGTGTCCCATGCTCTGGGCTGTTTGTTACCTAGAGCAATAGAAAACAAATACACCACACCAAAACTCCATTATACTCCAAAACTTCCTAATCCCATTTTCTTGAGTTGTGACCTATATTATAGTTTCCTAGAACTTCTGTAACATAATTTCCAAATGGGGTGGCTTGGAATAACAGAAATTTATTTTCTCAATTCTAGAGAACAAAGGTCAAACAAAGTGTTAATAGCACCATGCTGTGTCTGAAAGATCTCATGCAGACTTCTCACCTACTTTTCTTTCTTGGTTTGTAGTTCTTTGTGCATGTCTGCCTCTTTGAATGGATTTTTTTGTGTAAGGACTTCAGTCATATTGGAGTAACATGATTTCATCTTAACTACTTACATATGCAATGAAGCAAAGTACAAATAATCTTACATTCTAAAATACTGGAAGTTAGAACTTCAACATATGACTTTTATAGAGATACAACTCAACCCATTACAGGTTCTAACTAGCTCAGAAGTGAGAATAATAAGTAATCGCTTAAAATGTCTCAGTATCCCTGTAAATGTAGATTAGAGATTTTAGGTCTGTTTGGCGTATGTTTCAAAGACAAATTCCATACTTTCATTAAAAGTACTTACTGTGAGGAAAAAGTTGGAGATCATCATTCTAGAAGTCTGACCACTTAGTGGTGCTCAAAGTGTAGAACTTTAGAAATGCTAAGTTTAGAGACAAAAGCTTAGTACTTTTAAAAAGCAAAGAAGGAACTTCCAGAAAAAAAGAGATTCTACAATGGAGGGATTGTTATTTAATATATGCTGAGTTTCAGTTTAAGTTGAGTTGTGGAGATGGATAATAATGATGATACTGGATAAACAGTGATGCCAATGTGCTTAATGCCTCTGAACTATTCTTAAATATGGTTCAAATGATAAATTTTATGTATCAGAGAAACAGACAAACAACAAAAATCAGGAAACTTATGTTATGTTCCCTAAGGTGGGTTAGAGTTGTGGGCAGAGTGGGAGACTGAGGCCTACAACCAGGAATGAAAGTAGAAAGCAGAGTCCCAAGGGGAATTTCAGTTACCACTGACTCAAGATCAATCAGAAATTATAGATTTATCATGGTGACACTGAGATTCCTATAATATTCTGTGGCCTCTAATTCCTGAATATTGTATTTTTATTAATAAATAATAATTGTGATACTGAATAATTGTTGAAGACTAAGTTCTACACCCTTTCTATTGTGTTTAATATTAATTGTTATAACATCCTTGTGAGGAAAGTACTATTATCCACCATTTTTAGACTAAATTTAGGCTCACAATATTAAGTAATTTGCTGAAGATCACATAACTTGTAAGTGGTGGATGCTGAGTCACTATTGTTAATTTATATAGGAATTTGTTGCATATTGGTCTTCAATTTAAATTTCAACCATGACTTTTTCATGTTTAGGATTGTGTTCTGTAAAAATTTTCAGGTTTAAAGATTTTGAGAAATGGGCTAGGACTATAGTTCAGTGGCATAAGTGCTTGCCTGGCAAGCACAAGGTCCTGATTTTGATTTCTAGTACCAAAAAACCAAAACCAAAAAAATCACCAGATTTTGAGAAACTACCTTTTTGTAATTGATATTTACTTTTGAGAGCAATGAACGTGACCTTTTAGACATTTTTATTTTGAAATTGTTGTAATCAGGGTTGTTTAGAGAACAGTTAGAGTCAGGACATGGAGTTTATATTTTTATGATGGTCACCCAGGCTTAACACAAGAAAATGCAGGAAATCTATCCACAGCACCAAAAACATAGAATATTTAGCCAAAGGCCTGAATCCCACAGAAGTGTCCCACATGAGTCCAGATGAAGACCCAGAGCTCATGACAATGCCTCCCACAAGTCCAACTGGAGGTCTAGAGCCCACAAGAAGGACTCACTCCAGTTTCTTTTATGGATCTGTGCTGGGAAGGCCCAAAGGTCAGTGGTAGAAATGAGGAAGTCTATGCCAGTGAGGTGAAGGAGCTGTACTGATAGGTTGAGCGTGCTACGCTGGAGCTGAGAAGTCACATTCTAAACCAAGGCTATCCTGAAAAGCACCACAGCCATCCTCAGTGCCACAGAGGCTCTGAGCTCCTCTGACGATAAGCACAGTCAAGTACATGCCAGGAAGCCAGCGTGACGAGTTCATCCTGGAGAAAAAGCAGCACACATCTTCCCCTCCAGAGCCATGAAGCAATGCTCAATGTGAGGACCAGAGCTTCTCCAGGAGAACCAATGGCTCAAACAGCAATGTGTAGGAGAATCCACAACGTCTCAATCCATTAATGCCTTAACGCACTAACATAATAGCTTCTCCTTCTTCACGTCTCCATTTATGCTGGCAACTTTCCTCAGGTGGAACATCTGTGCTCAGTGCCCTGCTCATGTAATCCAGCTGGTGTTAAGTTGACCCTAAGTTTTTAATCCATAACAGAAATTTAATGATATGACTTCATAGTCTAGTGAATGGCCATTTTGATGAATATTTGTATATGCTTAAAATAGTTGTTACCTAATTGTTGAATACAAAATTCTTTCTTTTGATTTATTTATCTACATTTATAGTCTCCAATTTAGGATGATTTGACTCACAATTTTTTGACTATGTTAATTAGAAAGCATACTCATAAATCATCCTGTTTTTTACATTCAGTACAATATCCAATAAATTACATGAAATATTCAGCACTTTGTTATACAGTAGGCTTGTGTTTGATGATTTTGACCAGCTGTGTAAGGTAATATAAGTGCTCTGAGCACATATAAGGTTGGCTAGGTTAACCTATGGTGTTTGGTTGATTAGATGTATGAAATGAATTTTATCCAAGTTTTCAACTTATAACTAGTTTATTGGACCATAACCCTAATGTTAATGGAAACGCATCTGTATTCTTAATTTTTCCTACTTGGTCTCTCAATTTATTAGAGAAATGTATTAAATTTTCCCATTGTGGTTGTCATTTATATAAAGCATCATTTGTTTTTGTATATTTATTAGTTTATTCTTTCTATATTTTGATGCAATATTTTTTCATCTTATCAAAAGTTATTTTCTCTTTGTCTATGAATAATTCTTGCCATGGATTTATATTTTGCCTTTATAATGAATCTTGCTTCAGGTATTTTTATAGCAATGCATAACAGACTAAATCTCTGTGTGTTCAATTTGTCATGTCTGACACTTAATAGATCTTTACATACGATTCTTTAATTCTGGGAAATTTTGGCAAGTAGTGCTTCACATGTTGTCTCCTATTTTGTTTGTTCTTTACTTCTGGAGCCACCATTAGATGTTAAAATGTCTGAGTCTGTTCTTATGTTTTCATATTTTTTATCTTGTTAACTCTTTGGATTCTGCTGGATAATTTTTGTTATAGCTTGAAGTTTATTTATTTGCTTTAATAGTTGAATCTAATCTGTTTGTAGCTCATCTATTGTGCTATTTATTTCAATAATATTCTTTAATTTTTGGGTCTGACTAACCTTTAAAAAATTTGCAATTCTTAGTCAAAGACACTTATTCTTATTTTATGGATGAAGAATCCTTCTCTGAGGGAATAAATAATACTATATAAAGTACTTACTATGATAAAAAACCCTTTTCCCTTTCATGTAAATTCTTTCCTTAATAAGTTTGTAATTTCTCTGTATAGTATGTTTTATTTACGTGTTTGACAATTCTTGTTTGTGCATGATTTGCTTGAGGGAAAAGATGGAAGTTACCACTGTGTGCTATGGCTATTTTCAGGGAGAGTGAGACATATTCTTGGCTGGGAAAAATTGTCAACCATCCTTCTGGATTTATGTGCTTCCTGTTTCCCCCAGGGATTGCTAGCCACATGAATAGAGTTTCTAGAGTTAGTAAATAAAAAATTCCCACTTACACTTGAATTTCAGATACTTTTTATTATAAGATACTAGATACTTTTTATTATAAATATATCCCATGTAGTATTTGGAATATATTTATATAAAAAAGCTTGTTGCTTATCCGAAATTCATATTCATGAGTGTTTTATATTTTATTTGATAATACCACACATAGAGCTCTGATGTACTTCTTCCACCTAGAGGTGTACAACACTCTTACTATTAAAGCTTCTTCCTGCACATGGATGGAGGAGGTGGGAGAAGAGGTATAGGGCTGATTTGATGTTGCACAACCATCCCATAGTTATCTTTGTGGTCTTCCAGTAGGCACAAAATATCATTTATACTATTCTTCTTTATACAACAGTTTTATTCCTCATGTCTTGGGCTATAATTTCTTTCCTCAATGCTATTTCTCTTGCTTCGGGTCTTGCAAGGATTCATTTGTATTACAGTGGATTTGGTGTTGGGTGGAGAGACTGCAGTAAGTACTAGATCTTTCATCTTGAAATCAGTGATAGTGCATGTTTATTTACCAGCCTATATGTTATCACTATTTCCTAGCATGAACATTAGTTTTTGGTTGTTTGTGGTTTCATGAAAGGAAGAAACTGGTAGTTTGTATCTCCTTTGTAGCTGGGATCTTGTGGTGAGCAGGACTCTGTGAAACAAAATGGAGGATGGCATCTGGGGAAGGGAGAAGCAAGACAGCTGAGACCTGTTACAAAGAAAGTAAACTGATGATGTGGCTATAGGCAGGCATAGGCACTGGAACCAGAGATCTGGGCCTGAGTCATTATCACCACTTACCAGCTTTGTGACTTTAAATTGCTTTTCAACTCTTTTAAAAAGTTTTCAGTGTCTTAATCTACAAAATGAACATATTACCTATTTCCCTGATTCTAGTATTTTAACACTTCTGTACTTGATGTGTATGTTACAGTCTATGTGTACAATTCATATAGAATTTTGTCTTAGTCACTTTTCTCGTCACTGAGAAACAGTACCTGCAACCCACAAATTAAAGGAGGGGTTTATTTTGGCTCACGGTTTTTAGAGGACTCAGTCCATAGTCAGCTGACTCCAAGGCAGGAAGTACACGGTAGAAGGTCTGGAGGAGGAAAGCTGCTCACAAAATCTTTGAAGCCAGGAAGCAGATAGAGAGAGAGAGAGAGAGAGAGAGAGAGAGAGAGAGAGAGAAAAGACAGGAGATGGGGAGGAGATACACCCTTCCAGGTCACACCTCCAGTGAAAAGCCTCTTCCGACAGGCCTCACCTCTTAACAGCACATTCAGTTATGAATGCACCAGTGGATTAATCCACTGATGACTCCAGTGCCATCAAAATTCTATCATCTTCCAATAGTTCCAACTCTGAACATGAGACTTTTATTCAATTGATAGTGAATCTTAAAAAATTATGGGATGTTTGAGTCATATCTAAGATACCCCTGCTTGTTTTACAGTTTTGTAAAGATTTACCACTGTAATCTATATGAAGTGCTTAGATGAGTACCTGACATATTAGTGAGTGCTCACTGAGTGTTAGATGGTGATCATGAAAGCATAGGAAACTGATGTGTGACTCAGAATGGACCCAGGAGTTTAAGGAGGAAAGGGTCTTTGAACCCAGACAATGACAAATAACATTTTGGAACACTATAATGAGGCCATGGGGAAGTCATTTTGACTAGAAAGTGGACTGAAATGGCCTTTCAATAATGAAATCAGATTAGCTTTGCCTGAGGGGTCTATGTCAGTATATTCTGCATAATTTATACTCCCTAGCAAGCAGTATGCTTACTAAGGATAAGAAGCAGTATTAATCACTTTCTGGATAGGTGACCATTAGGAAGAGCTACCTTTTCTCTGGTCTACAAATACTTTTAATTAAAAATCCAGAAAAATTTATTGTGGTGAAAAGGTGTCTACCACAATCTTTTGAGTGAAATAACAGGTTACAGAACAGTACATAGGGCATTGCCAAATTTTTATTTCCAAAAATGCATGGAATGTATAGAGATATCATGAAATAATCTAGAGTCATATTTATTGTTTTAATCCATCTCTGGGACTGAGATGCTGAACACATTTTTCTTTTCATTTTTGTTTCTGAGGGGTCCCTTACACACTCACTGTGCCAAGGCCTAGGGAGCCTGTCCTCCAGTATTGTCTGTAGTGGCAGCTGGACCTGACTCCCAACCCCAGGACAAGGGCAAACCTAGTTGTCAATCATTCTGTCCCCACCCTACCCCATCATTTTTTTTGCCACATTGGCAGCAAGGGACCCAAGTCCCATCTGTCTCACCCACCCCTTGTTTGAGTTCTTTCATTAGCTATTGAAGCTGAATGGAGAGATTTAAGTCAAATTATACTTTGCTCCAATGTTAATTGTGAAATTGTCTCAATAAAATATTTTTCTATATATATTGTACTTGGACTTCTCAAAACATATTTTCTGAACATCATCATGTTTATGTGATTTTTTTTTATCTTTTTGAGACAGGATTTCACTATGCAGTTCAGGCTGCACTTGAACTCACTTTGTAGCCCAGCCTGTCCAACAACTCACAGTGATCATCCTGCCTCCATTTTTCTTTTTTTAAGAGTATTTTTTAAAATTATTCTATCATAAAATGTTTCTAAGGGGAAGAGGTTAAGAATTCCTATAAGTATGTGAAGTGATGGATATGTTAAGTAGTTTGATTGTAGTAATTATTTCACAAAGCATATGTATCTTGAAACATGATGAATACCTTAAGTGTTTATGATTTTTGTCAATTATAATTCATAAAAAGTTTAAAAATCCAAAGGAGTGTGTAAAGAAAAAGAAACAATGTGAATATGTTTAGCTTCTTTTCAAGAGTTGACTTATAACATTGGAAAGAGGGAATCACATAAGCCTTGAACAATTATGCTGGGGATTTATCTACATGGTATAAAGCCTACAGTGTCAAGAATGATTGGATTGCTTTCAGCTTTGTGTGATTCCAATCAATAATTACTCCTATTGATCAAAGACATACATTTAAAACATTAATTTACATGGAGCACCTTAACTTCATAAAATGGCAACTATTGAATTGGCTGAAATTGATTTTTCTTTTGTTTTTAAAAGAAAAGTTCTCAATGCCATGACAATCCTCTGTGTGATTCAAAGCTCGGAGGGAACTAATGATCCAACAATATTACAGAGAAGGAAACTCTACAAAGATTATTAGGTTGCAAATTGGGATCCTATTTGAGATCCTTCATACGTTCTTTCCAGAGTTCATCTATAGAGCAACCTTCTGGCTTTGGAGGAAGTTGAACATGGTCAGTAAAGAAAAACCCTTGGCTCACAGGATGGCTGAGCTGGAGGGTAACTTTTTCAGGGCCAGAATGCCTGCTATTTGAAACTGTACATACCAGGTACCAATTAGATATAGGATAATGCACAAACAACCCTCACTAGGCTGAGTCAATATGGTAATTTACACAGATAATGAAAGAAATCTCAGTTGAGATCTTGCAAGGACTTTTCAATTTAGCATAGTTGTCATTAACTGATCTTTGGCACTCATTGCCATTCTAAACCCAGGTAATTTTGAGACCACATCTCAGAATTTATTTCCTCCAGCAAAATTTCTCTATTTGCTCCATATTCTGCTGGTTGTTTACAACTCCTAAAGCTCATTTAGACAAAGGTAGTGTGTTTAATATATTCTTTTCTTTATTTTAAATCTTTATTAAGTTTATTGTTACAATTTGGGTATATACAATGATTACATTCATTGTAAGGATTTTGTACCTGTACATAATATACCTTAATTTGTCTTTTTTTCTCCCATTCCCCTTTTCTCCTTTTAACCCCTCTTTTCTTTCTTATTTGCAAAGCTTTTTGTTCATTTTCTTTCTGTTCTCATTTTTCTTTTCCCTTCCTCCCTTTCCCTCTCCCACTTCCCTAGTTTCCCTTTCCTTTTGAACAGTTTCTTTCCATTTCACCATATCTTTTATACAATTTGGTTCTTATTTATACTTCTGGTTTCTTAGACACTAATTAGACAATATTTACATATGTGTGAATGATTCTTTTTCTTACCGGTACACACTGACATTTCTCAGAAATTGGGGTAACTGTGGGGAAAATATTACTCTGGTACAAATTTTGACCATAAAGGGAGAACCTGACAAAATGGTGGTGACTCTGTCACTGTGAGAAAACCCAAAACAGACGTGGACAAATGTGAGTTGTTTTAAGCTACTAAAGGATTCTCAAAAATGAAATTCTGACAGTAAGACACTTGACTCTAGATAAATAGACAAGGAAAATCAGGTATAATATGTTCAGGAAGCTTTCTGATGATGGGAAAAGGAAGATAACATCCATCTGAGAAAAATAATGAAGATAGCAGAACATGATGAATTCATCATTATGCTTGCCACAAGGAGCTGGAGAAAGACAGTCTAGGCCTGTGGATGGGCCCATAAATGCCAAGCAGTAGTTCAGTAGAGACTTAAGGTCCTGTGACGAGCCTCTGGACCTTCTAGTGGAAGAAGTAGGAGAAGTTAGAATAGGTGGTCACAAAACCATGTGCTCCTACCTTGCCCCAAGAAAGGATTATTTATTTATTTATTTATTATTTTGAAGAGAATAAAACCAAATGAGAAAAAAATGAGGTCAGTCCAAAAAAAAAAAGGATGGACATAGTACATGACTTAACACCAAGATACAAGGTGATCTACAATGGTTAGCATAGCTCTTGTTATCTTTAATAGAATTGCTCATATCATCAGGCAAAATACAATTGAAAACAGCAGTACAGAACAAAATCAATAAAAACAAAACATTGGAGACATTATAGGACTTCAAAAGAAGAGAATAATCAAACCAGAATGGGTATCATAGTGAATCTTATTGTCTTCAGAGTAGTTGCCTATACTGTCAGACTTGATACTATCAAATATAACAGATTTGAATAAAATCAGTCAAGACAACACAGTGATCTAACAAAACAGATTTAAATAAAATCAGTCAAAACAAGACAGTGAAAGCAATACAGGGCTTCAAATTAAGTTAATAGGAAATTAAAAATGGTTACCATAGTATAACCTTCTATCTTTGGAATAGCTGACCATGCCCTCAAATCTAGTACAAGTAGACAAACTGGAACAGAATATAACCAAACTAAACAGAGTGATGAAAACAATATGGGTTTCAAATTATGATACAAGACTAAGGCCTTCCCTTTTTAGACTATGACAGAGTGCATTGAACAGTTTGTATCCTACTAACTCCTTCAGAATTTAGATTAGGGAGGCAACCCGCTATTTACCAAAGTGGTTCTAAAACTTTTACCCCTGAGCTTGATCTCAAGTTGTATCCATTTACTTACAAGAGCATCTAGGTTTTCCTTCCTTTTAGCTGAATTGTTCTCCATTGTATAAAACTGTTATGTCTTTCCAGCCAATCTGCAGCTGATGGGCAAGCTGCCCCTACTTTTTTCTGGTTCCATTTCACATAGATTATTTTCTCATCTTTGACTTTCAGTCCATAAATGCTTTTTCAGGTTAATTATATGTCTTATATAGAGCACCTTGATGGACCCTGTCTCCTGATCCACTCTGCCTGTGTTTTTTTTTTTTTTATTATTGTATTGAGGCAATCCATGTTAGTGATTATGGCCCACCTTCTCTGCCATGCTATTTTTCTGTCATTGTTTCTCTACTTTTCCCCTTCATTCCACTGTCTGCCCCATTCAGTGAGCCCCCTCTGCCACGGTTCCTGAAGCCATGGTCTTTTTTTCTATCTCTCTAGAATGTTTTTCAGTATTTTTTGTAGGGTTGGTTTGGTGGTCATGAACTCCCCCAGTTCCCCTTTGTCAATGGAAGCATCTTGTTTCTTCATTAATTTTGAGAGATAGTTTTGCAGGGTACATCAATCTGGGTTGGAGGTTATTTTCCTTCAAGATTTGGAATACTTTGCTCCAAGCTCTTCTTGATTTGATGGTTTGTGTCGAGAAGTCTGTCATGATTCTGATGGGTTTTCCTTTATAGGTGATCTGTTTCTTTTCTCTGACAGCTTTAAATATTCTGTTCTTGTGTTGAATTTTGGGGATCTTGATTATTATATGTCTGGGTGTAGATCTATTTTGGTTATAGCTGGCTGGACTTCTGTATGCATCATATATCTGAGTATCATTTCTTTTTCCTATGCTTGGGAAGTTTTCTTTAATGATTTCTGTAAATAACCTTTGTATTTCATTTGTGTTTACCCCTTCTTCTTTACACAACATTTTTGATTCTTAAGTTATAGATCCTCTTGTCATCTAGGCTTTGTGTTATTACTTCCTGGTTCCTTGTTATTTTTAAGAGATTTTTCCTTTCATGATCACAAGCTGCAAACCTGTCTTCAAGGTTTGATAGTCTATCTTTAGTTTCTTTCAAGCAGTTTTGCCAGCTTTCAATGGAGTTTTTAATTTCCTGGTAATCTCTTTGAATCTCTTTCATGTATTCTAGATTTTTTTTTAACATTCTTCATCGAAGTTTTCCCTCCTTTTTCTTTTTTTTCATTTTTTTATTTAAAGAGAAAAAAACAGGAAAAAGGTAGAAATATTACAGAATTTCAAGAAAAGAAGATAAATAGTAAGAAATCACTAGTTGATATGTTACATATTGTTCTTCTAGCAATAGTTGTTCAAGTTACAGAATTAAAGCACACAAAGTGGCCACTAAAGCAGTGAGAGTGCAAACAGATCTGTTCAATAATCCAACAAGAACCTAGAAATATGGTCATCAATCCCACATATGTAAACATACATGCAGCTATATCTTTTTTAGTGCTTCCTATTTCCTCTTTTTTTACAATAGCAATTATACATTTTTAAAATTTTATTTAAACAAAAAAAGGGTAGCAACAACACAGAATTCTAAAAGAAAAAAAGAAAAAGGAGAAAGAGAAAAAGCCTCACTAACAAATCAGTAATGTATAAATTACATACTGTCATCCTGATTGTAGTTGTTCAAGGCACAAAGCTAAAGGGTACATAGTAAATATTCAAACAGTCAGAATATAAACAGTTCTGCTCAAAGAACCAACAAAGATTCAGCAATATGGTCATCTATTTTACACACTCAAACATGCATGCAGTTATATCCCTTAGACCATTTTCTTTTCCTCTCTTTTTTACAATAGCAATTACACATTTTGGTTTTATTACACTTGTAGTTCTTATTTACTTTTTACACTAGAGATGCAATATGATATTTATAACTATGATTCTTATTTATTTCACTAATGAGGATAGTCTCAAGTTGTCTCCATTTGCCTATGAAGGCCTCAAGATCATCCTTTTTTTACAGCTAATATTCCATTGTATAAAAATGCCACATCTTTTTCATCCACTCTGCAGTTGATGGGCATCTTGGTTATTTACAGGATTTAACTATCACAAATTGTGCAGCTATGAACATGGGTGCACATATATCACTGTGATATGAACTTTTCAGTTCTTTGGGGAAAATACCCAGGAGGGGGATAGCTGGATTGAATGGGGCTTCCAATCCTAGTCTTCTGAGAATTCTCCATATGGATTTCCATAATGGTTGCACAAGTCTACATTCCCACCAACAGTGGAGCAGTGTTCCTTTTTCCCTGCAGCCTCACCAACATTTGTTATCAGTTGATTTCTTCATGGCAGCTCTTCTTTCCGGAGTAAGGTGAAATCTCAATGCTGTTTTAATTTGCATTTCTCGAATGACCAGTGATGGTGAACATTTCTTCATGTATTTATTTGCCATTTGTATATCTTTCTCTGAGAACTGTGTGTTCATCTCAGATGCCCATTTTTGGAGAGGGTCTTTGAATTTGGGGGGCTTGATGTTTTTCAATTCTTTATATATTCTGGACACAAGTCCTTTGT